>WEIT01007724.1:92857-134801 GCA_013389985.1 Dryoscopus gambensis
GGGGGCGGGGGGTGAGAAGGGGTGGAGATAAGTCCTGGTGCCCGGAGGGAGATGCTGCGGCGCGGAGCAGCATTCCGATGGTTCAAGGGGTGGGGTGGGAGCAGCACCGAAACTCTCAGCTTTATGACATTCTGTTTCTTTTTTGGCTGCAGGAATGTTGTTCAAGGGCAATAAACAGGGGGAAGAACGATGTACAATGGCGGGGAGGCAGCTGCAGCTTTTCTTGGGTTGAGGATTACAGGTCTCTGCGCAGGTTTTGTGTTTTAGAGAGCTCGGAGGCTCGGGCTGCGCTCTTGAGGCTATTGGAAACGGCTCTGGTTGGTCTGAGTTTGCACCTTAGCAAAATGTGGGCGTGAGGCACTTTCGTATAAACGAGTCCTTTCTCCCCGTTTTTGTGATGGTAGGAAGAGACGTGTAGTAGTTTTATCGGCACTGAGTGGCTGATAAAGTTCAGTCTCAGCCTTATATTTATGGAATCGTTTAGCTTGGAAAAGGCCTCTTTATCAAGTCTAACTGTTCCATAATACTGTGTTCCCCACACCTGCATTAACGGGAGAGGGGGAAAAAGGCAACACGTTGCTATTTTTGTTGTTTTATAATGAGGAGCTGAAGATCCAGTGCTCAGCAGGAGTTTCGTGGTAACCAGTTCCGCCAAGTTTGCTTTTACAGCCCTCCGTGCTGGTAAGTGACTTGTTGAGAGAAGTGGAATAGGTGTCAGTGCCTGACACCCATCGTGGGCAGAGCTGCTGCAGACACTGAACACTTCTCTGCACACTGGAACATGTTGGTTAGAGGCTTTGGAGAGACAGTATAGGAAATCCCAAACCACAAACTACCTTGCCTGCTTTTAAAGGCATCTCAAAGGATCTGGCAGGAATAAATTCAGCCAGTCTAAATGTTTTGCTGGATAGAATTTTGTATCTCTTCTACAAGGGTGCTTGTCTAGAGAAAGGTCAGGATTTGCAAACAGTGGGGGCTTTGCGTGAAAACGCACTTGGACAAAGATTTACCCTGTGATTTGTGGACGATCCTTGAGTGATTGCTCTGTGTTGTGAAAGGCTTTTTGCCCTCAAAAAGCAAACTGCTAATACCTTCTGGGATGAAGAGACCTGTGAAATGGCTTATTGATTAAGCAAATCATTAGCAGAGCTGAAAGGACATGAACCTGGTGAATTAACCCCTGAGATCTTGCTTTTGCACTGTCCTGCCAGTCTTGTGTCTAGAGCTGCTGGTGCTTATCTCAGCCAGAAGGATATTAGAGATTGATCTGAAGGATCAAGTGAACCGACTGGGGAGAAGACCTGCATGTATTTCCTGTGTTCAGATCTGTTTCTTAAAATACCTTTGCTTGCTTGCACAACTAACAGAGGAGAAGTTATGTTTTCAGCTGAGAGAGGTCATTTGAATTAGCAGCATCTGAACTGTTAAATTGAGAGTTAACTGCAAACTAAGTGCAGAGAATAAATCAGGAAACCTATAAAATATATAGGGTTGACCTGAGACCTCAGTGGCCACTTTGCTGGCACTGGCATGTTAATGATAGATCTAGGACACATGCATAATTCAAAATGGAGTGTGGTTTACGGATAGTGATTGGCCTCATCTCTAGATAATCCTGATTAGCAATGGGAAGCTGTCTTAACTCTCCTCAGGTCAGTTTTCCTCTGAGGCACCTCGTGGGGATCCTGCAGTGATATTTGTGCTTTTTAACTTTATTCTTTGTATGTTTCTGCCTGAGGAGACAGGGGATGTTGCCTTGGTGACTGCAACATCCACCAATCCCTTGCCAGTGCTGTAGCCTGCCTGGGCAGGAAAGCACAGGACTGGCTTCAAAGCCGAGTTCAGGTGCCTCTCAGAGGATCTCTGACTTGGGATGGGTTTTGGGGATAGTGATGTGGGACCGTGTAGATCAAAACTGGCAGAGATGGTGTAGAGGTTCATTTATGAGACCTCATGTACTGCTTGATCATGTTGGACAACTTCTCCCTCCAGAGGATGTGTAGAACAAACCCACTAGACTTCTTTTTTTTTTTTTTTCCTATCTCCCTGAATATTTTTTCCAAGTATCATGCTTGTGCAAAGGGCTGACTCTGAGGTGAACATGTGAATGGCTGATACTGTCCTTTAGTCTTATTGCTTTCCTGGCATCTGGTTTTGTCTTGGTGCTTGTGAATTTGCCTGGATTGTCTGATCCTATTTAAAAACAAGCAAAAACAAAGGGTGCAGACATCTGCCTCCATATCCATCCCTGTATATGTGCAGAGGAATGTCCTCGGGTATCAACCCAATATTGCAAAAATCAGAGCAGATCTTGGACCAATGCCTAGGGTTGGATGATGCTCTGAGACACCTGGTTGGGTAGGAGGGGTTGTGGTCTCCTGATCTTGACCTGCCCCACTTTGGCCATAGGATGCCCAGGAGGTCTCCTCCTTGTGTTTGGCAGAGCAGCAAGGAGGTGTGTCTCATCCCTCTCTCCTGAGGAAAGATGCCAGTGCGGCTGGAACATTGAAAGGCTGTCCTGTGCTGAAGTGTCTTTTCTAATGTTGCTTCATCTGTCAGAAGTTTGGGATGAGGAAAATGATTTTGCTTAGCTTTACCTTGGAGTTAGTCTTACACTGCATGTGAGGTTTACCAGACCTCAGTTCTGCTCTGGAGTGGGCAGCCGGGGACCTCCTGTTTTGGGAGAACAGAATCACTGCTAGTTGCAATGAGGTGTCTTCTCTTTACAGAGTTGCTTGGGAGGTGGAGGTCTGGGCTTGCCCATATGAAACCCCTCTTTCAGAGCTCCTGTATGCTCTGGACACACTGATGAGCTGTAGTAGGATGGGTCATCTTCTCTTGTCCAGACCTGTTCAGTCTTGCTAACCTGAATCTAAGCTTGGTCTTAGACCATCTTGGATGTTCTGGGGCAGCTAGGTCTTGTGGTTACATCACTTTAACCTACATACAGGTGTGAGTGTGGAGACTGAGGGCTGAGTTTAGTACTGTGAGTAAACGCAGAACTAACATGAGAAATGTCATGACACATTTGTTTACTGGGTCTGGAGAATCCCAGCTCCTTTCTAAAGGAGCTGATATAAATTTTTATTTGCATGTCCCTATTAACAATGTTGTTGATCTCCAGTTGTAGACAACTTGTACTGCAGATAATATGGGATTATTGAGTAGCTTCTTGGGACAGGAGCAAACTGTTCTAAAGCTGTGTACAGGGCAGGATAACAATACTCTGCTCTAGTTACTCATTATTTTCTTAACAAATTTTTTACTGCGTAGTGAATATATTTGTGCTTGGGGCACCCAAGTAAACCCAAGACACAGAAGAACTTTTGTTGCTCAGCAGGTTTTACAGGTGTAGCAGCCTGCTTTGTGGACTCCTGCTCTTGCATGGGAGGCTGAGTCCTCCTGAATATTCTAGTATTGTTTTGTTTATCTTATCTAGCTTTGTTATGCCTCCAATTTCAGCTTCTCTGCCAAATATGTAGCTCAAAATGTCCATTTGCAGCTTATGCTTTGATGGATCTAATATGGTTTTCCTCTAAATAAGCTGCATGAAGCAGTTTAATTCTTGGCTGAGAATTAACATGCTAATTGTCTGGAAAAGGTGGCAGATGAAGCTTGGCTTTAACAAAGTTTCAGTGTATTTTTAACTATATGTAATGCTTGTACTTCCTCTCAGTAATTTCTTTGGCTGACTGTTAATTAAGTCCTGTCAGTTGGGTTTTTCTGGTGCCCAGGTGTGAAGTCCTGTTTACTTCCACTCTTGGGATATTTGATTCTGCTTCCCTGCCTATATACATGTTGTTTGTGTAATTTATCTGAGATAAACTGTGCTGAAAGAGCACCAGATGCTGAGTCTGTATTGCAGGAGCCAAACGCTTGGTCAAACCACTTGCTGACTCCAGGATCTCTTTGGTAGCAACTCCTGCATTTGATGTTTAATAGAATAAAATTATAAAAGTGTAGTGAACCCATCACCAGTTGCAGGATAGCTGGCTAATGTCCCTGAACTTCCTTGGAAGGCTGCAGATGGCTGCCATCTCTGAGCAGCAGGCAGGTCTCTGGGAGATATTGCTACTCTGTCCATCATAACAAGGAACATCCTTGAGAGCCGTGCATGGCTTAGTGGGGGGAGAATCCCATCAGTATGCCTGGGAATGGGCTGCAGTGTGAGCTGGGATCCCCAGGATCTTATCTGAGACTGGAAAAGCTGTTGGTAAAGTATGCCCTGTGTAGACATACTTTGACATACTTGTAGACAAACCAGTAGACATGGTTTGCCAAGGCTGACCCCAACAGTCATGGAGTGGCTTGAGTTAAAAGGGATGTTAATGATCATCTAGTTAAGGCTCCCCAGTCAGGCTTTCCAGTCCTGGAATGGGTACCCTGGAAAACTCTCCAGGGACTGTGCTGCATGGCCAGCACAGTACAAGCTACTGTCTTCAGCGGTAAAGATGGAGGTTTGGGTTTCTTCGGGGTCCAGAATATTTACTTGGGAAAAGACTGATAGAAATGGATACAAAACGCTGGCATAAGCAGTATCCTTTTGCCTCAGAGTTAAGTGTAGTTATGTCTACTGGGCCCTTTTAAACTAGGTTATTAGGGTAATCTGTTTCCTGAAAGTTAGAGAAAATGCCTTGGGTTTTTAATATGTGAAGGGTGCTTGGTGTGGGCCCACAGGTGAGCCCTTAAGAAGAATTGACTGAACCCAAATGTCAGTGTGGAGTTATTCTTCTGTGGCTGAGTGCCAAGCCCCGCTTTCCTCCTCCATTTCTGCTGACATGTCAAAGCTCTTCTGCTCTGTGTCACTAGTAACTGGCCTGGTTCTCCAGAGCATGAAGGGTCTTTCCAAAAATGCCTCCTGGCCACTGAAGGTGAAAGGTGGCAAGGCGTACATGGGAGGTTGAATACACAGTGTCAGGTCTGACATGATGAACAGCAAGCTCAGGAGTGTCTGGAATGGGTTGTCTTGGCACTAAAATCTGTAAATGCCTGGTTGATGAAATGGGTTCATCTGGAGTCTGCAGGTTTGGTGCAAAGGTAGACCTAATGAACTTGCCAGGTGATTGACCATTCCCACAAGTCCTTTCCTCTGCTATTGGGCATCTTAAATTTCTTAACTGGGAATTAAATGTTAATATTCAGCCCATGGTAACTACTGACTTTTCTGGTGTGGAGAATCTTGTTCTCTTTGAAGGATATCTTTGCTTTCAGCAAATAACTGACCCAGGACACCACTTGTCCAAGGGCAGGTTCTTAGAGCTGCCTGCCAAACCACTGCCTTCCCTCTGTCTGCAGGTGTTGAATGAGAGCTTCATGTGGTTTGAAAACAAGTTGACAGGTTCACTTGTGCTACCCAATACCGGTCTATTTACAGGGCTGGCAATGTCTGCAATTTGTTCAAGTATCTAGAAAATGCTGAAGTACAAATTCTCATCTGGAGAGATAAACAGTTGTTCTCTTTGGGAAGAGGAGAGGGATTTAGCTGATCCAAGGCTGGAGTGTTGGGTTTATGAAGCTAAAGAGATTTGGTAGTGTAAATGCAGGTGCTGGAAGAAAAAAATTACGTGGGGCTGGGCTTTTCTTGTGAGTCACAAATAATCTCTAAGATTTTTGGCTTCTTTTGAGGACATAGACATATGGCCAGTGACACCACTATTGCTAAAAGCTTTCTTTAAACTTGTATCTGGTAATCCTCAGTCTGTCCATGTGCAATTTTGTAAGGTTTTTGGGATAGCAAGTTCCTGGAGCTGTGGCCCCTCGGCAAGAATTTAGCAACCTGGTCTAGTGGAATGTATTCCTGCCCATGGCAGGGCATTGGATTGAGATGAGCTGTAAAGGTCTCTTTGAATATAAACCATTCCAAACCCAAAGATTTCTTTTACCCTTGAACAGGCAACTGCCTTTGTAAAAAATTGGGTGGAGTTTATCCCTCACCCCAAATTTGGGGATTTACTGCTAGATTTTACAGCGTAGGATTTCTGAATCTCACTGCTTAGATAACCTAGTGTGGCAGATCAATGCATGGTGACAGTTTAACTCAACATATTCTCCTGTCTCACTTTAGAAACAGGAGAACTAGTTGCTGGATTCATTTCTAGTACTGCACTATATTATCTTGTAAAGAGCTGCCTCCAGCTCTAGCTGCTGCTTCAACCTAGATTAGTGCTGTAGGTTTCAGTTTACTGGCAGTTGTAGTGGTATGATCTATCCCAGCCTAAAACTTGGTCTGCTTAGAGTAATTAATGCCCAACCCACTGCTGGGATTGTCCATGTAACATGGACTAAGCAGAACCAAGGGTCTGAACTGGGTGTCTGGCTCTAGATTTAGCCTTTGGTGTGGCTCCCCCCCGAATGTTGCCAGGGGTGAGGCATCTCTGTATTTCACCACCCTCATAGTAAAAAACTTCTTCCTTATCTAATCTAAATTGACTCTGATTCCTATGAAACAGATCCTTTACATATTTAAAGGATGTGTCAGTGAGAGTGTCTTTGTAGAAACTACCAAAAATCCCAGTGCCTGCTTATACCTAGAGAACCTATTTTTCATCACTTTCATTTGACTGAGTATGAACACTTGCTACGATATTACCACTAGCAGGGTCATATCCTGTCAGCAAGGATATTATTCCGTGTAATAGCTTCTTTCACAGTCCTTCTGATCCTTAAACACAAAAGGAAATATGTAAATATACCTGATTTGTATTTTGGCCAGTTAGTATGGTACTTGTAAATAAAGTAATGAAGAAAAGTGAAGGAAAACCCACTTGCAAATGCTTCTTTCTGAAAGTTGTTATTGCCAAAAGCTGCAGTGGGTGGTTCCTCTTATAGAAAGCAAGTCTTTCACTTTGGTGTTTTACCCACTTTTGGTCTTCTCCCCACTTGACTATCTTAAGCTTCTACAAGAGTGGCTTTCAACTCCTTCCTTATATACTGCTTTAGGAATGCTGATAGTTTTTCTCACTCGTAGAGCTGTGGATCCTCAGGGTTGTATGTTGAGGTGTTGCTCAACTAGCCCTTGGGCTGTGCTGAGTAAGGCTGGAGCACAGAGCTCTCCTTGAACAGCACTGGGAGTTGTGCAACAGGCCTTGTGAAGGGTGGTTGAGAACAGCTCAGACCACAGCCTGGTGTCCACTTTCATTCGATTTGAGGCAGCTGATCTTTATCTTACTGTAAGCTCATGGGGTTCCTTCTTACCAAAGACCACTTCGAGGAACTGGCAGTTTGAGGTGAGGGTATGTGTTAGGAACATGTGTTAACATCCTCTGCATTTTTATGTGAACAGAGGCTTGTTCAGGTGGGAACTGGTGGTTACCCATTAATCCCTTCCAGTATTCTGAAAAAAGCTGGATGCTGGCAGATGGCAATCCTTCCTCTTCCAGGATGCTCAAACTCCATGGAAAATACTAGCTTTTAGCAAGCCTTGCTCTAAAAGCAACCTGCACATTTATTTAAAGCCTCTTATAAAATAAGTTGAACTTGATGATCCTTCCTCCTATGATTCTATTTGAAAGGAAAAGTATTGTTACATTGGCTCAGTGTGCAAATGTAACTGTATTTCTTCTATTTTTCTTTCCTTAGGCACGGGATCGAACATTCTTTCTGCTCTGCAGTATTTGTTCTGGCTATTGAAATCCAAAGCAGAGAAACAACTCCAAATCATATCTGTGCTGCAATGGGTTCTCACTTTCCTTATCATGGGTAACAGCTTTTGGCCTAAAGCAAAGGGTTTTTGCTGTAATTCTGGAAGAATTTTAATGCAAAAATGTTAACTTTTACATAAGTGTTAATTACTGGATGTGTACTGTAGCAGAGTAGTTCCTGGGATGTGTGGATACTATAAACCATTACATTGATATTTTCAACAATAAATGACTTTTCCTGGCTCTAAAAATTCATAAGAGCTATGGAAAGACTTATTGATGTTTAGCTCATGTCTCTGTCTACCGTGCAAATGAGGCTGAAACAATTGGAAATGTCTTACCTGGCTCGTTCATGGGAATATCCACAGAGATTTCTTAGAAGCAGCTGGTAACTGATGCAAGTGATTGCAACAGGAATGCCTTTCTCTTGGCTTGATCTCCTTCTAGGAGGTACCAGAGATGGGCAAGAAGTGGTTGTGTTAGACCAGTAAAAGAGTAAAGCCTGTTTGTCCCTGGGTACTTGGATTATGTGAAAACTCAGGCTGCTCTGCTCCATTGGATTGTTAATAATTAAACTAGAGAATGACTGCACTCAGCATCTGTCTCACTGTACCTTCCCAATTCAGTTTGTGCTAAAATGGCAATGTCATTTGTGGGTGGGATCCTTGGCACCCTGGTGGGATGGCTGATGTAGAGCTGTTGTAACCTGTGGAAGATGTGTGTAGCTGTGGGGAAAAAACCCCTTGATGTGGGCCACAAAGAAATCTTGGTGTTCGTCAAGTCTGGTGAAGCAGCTGCCCTACCTGGAGATACAAGAGATGCTTAGAGGCACCATTAAGGGGAGGTTGAGGTTTTCCAGAGCTCTAGAGGAAGCTGCCTCAGCCCTACGTAAGGGTATTTTAGCCAAATCCAATTTGATTGAGGATTAATGACATCAGACTGAGACCACGACTTCAGTGTAGAAGAGTCAGAAGGCAAGGGGTATAAATGGAGACCAAAACCTGATGCAACCTTGTCTTCTTTCTTGCACCTCTCCAGGTATTGCTTGCACTTTAATCCTCATGTACATACTGTGCACAGATTGCTGGGCGATTGCTGCTCTATATTTAGCCTGGCTGGTATTTGACTGGAATACACCAAAGAAAGGTAAATATTGCAGAACAGATCATTGCTGTTAAAGTGTCCCTGTCTCCATATTTGGACAAAGAAGCACTTACTTATAATGGATGACTTCCCTTCTTAGTGGAACTTGGCTGAATCACTGACCAAAAGCATTATTCAGTGAAGCATTTAAATGTCAGCCCTTGGCACAAGCAGTGACTTCAGGTTTTATTGATGCTGAGGGCAGTACAAAATTAACATTCACTAATATCATGCCATTGCTGGCTTTTACTAACATAAGGTGCAAGTTCTTTCTGTAGTTCAGAAAGATCTAAATTTTCAAGACCTTGCTGTCCTCTCCAGCTCTTGCAAGGTTCAGATTATGATGTGATTATTAAGATGTGGCTCCCCTCCAGAGTCAGTGTCAGTGCAAATTAAGCAGAAGACTTTATTTCAGAAAAAAAAACCCTGTAGAAGCCAGCTCTGGGAACCAGCAGTGGTGACAAGCTTTGGCAACTACTTTTATAGCCAGATTAGCACAGTTCTCCGTTGCTTCAAGATGACTGAAATCATCCAGGATTTTGGCCTTTCCCAAATGTTGAATCTGAGTGTTTCTAGTTTGAATTGTAGAGTTGTCTACCGTGAATTTGAAGTCAGGCCTTAATTTGAAGTACTTTGTATTCAGAGTGTGCACTGATTTCAGTGAATGATGCAGGTGTCCCACTTGGAGGAATGAAAGTGTTGATTCCTCTGGTGAGACAGCAAATGCTGGAGTCTTTTTGGCTTTTTGATGGACAACCATATGGAAAGAGCTTTAAAAACATGATTCATTTTTCTCAACAGGGGGAAGAAGATCTCAGTGGGTGAGAAACTGGGCTATATGGAGGTACTTCAGGGATTATTTTCCAATAAGAGTAAGTAAAAGTTTAACTCTGTACTCTGGGATTTAACTGCTTTAGTGTCTTGTTGTACTGGCACTAGTTTCTGTGACACTGAACTGTAAGCAGGACATGGCGCAGTTACCATAGCCATACTACTGCTTGTGGCAGCTTTGGTTAGAATATCTGAAATGTATCACCAGTGGTGGCAAAGTGATTGCCAGAAGCTTCTGTTTCTAGTTGTCTTACCAGATTTCTGGAGGCAAACTGCAGTCCCTGTTCATTCTCCAGCTTTTGGAGAAACTGGCACAGGTTGTCCCAACAAGTGGTGGCTGCCTCATCCCTTGAAGTGTTCAAAGCCAGGCTGGATGGGACTTGGAGCAGCCTGGTCTAGTGGAAAGTGTCCCTGCCCATGGGAGGGAATTGGAATTGGATGATTTTTAAGGTTCCTTCCAATGCCAGTGACTCTGTGATTCTCTTCTGTGCTGCAGCAGAGTCCTGTGTAGTGCTTGACCATAACTGTTCCCCTCTCATAAATCATAAAAACTAGCCCAGTTTTTGCCCATTTTCCAGTAACGCTTCTGCTCTGGGATGTGTTGGGCCAGAATATCTGGGACCCCTGTGCACCAGAAGTCTTAGCACTTCTCAGGGAGCAGTGAAATTTGTCCTCAAGTATATTTGGTTTGGAGAAGGGGGTTTTCCAGCAGTGGGAATAGCTTCTGTTCTCCAGCTTGTAACTTGCTCACCACATACTTGTATTTTTCCTGCTGGTTCAGACATGTTGCAGAAAGAGGACAGGGCTGCCAGACTGGTCTAGGACTGCAGAATTAGCTGGATGACTTGGACAGGAGCAGGGGTCAAATTCAGTGAGGAGGAAACTTGATCTTCTTTGGAAGGGCACGCAGCTGAAAGGACTATTATGCAAGGTTGTTGGCAAGTTTTATTCAGCTTGAGTATGAGGGAGGTACCTTCATACGGCTTTTGAGCTACCTATCCCCAAGATAGTCCAGCCTCAGAAAGGAACAGGGAATCAAATTCCAGCAGGATGCCAAAGTGGCTTAGACTGGATTCTTCCTTTGCAAAGTCACTTGAACTCTCGGGGTGCCTGAACATGCTGCTGGTGAACAAGCCTTTTGTTGTACTCTTAGAAGCATAGAACCATTTAGGTTGGAAAAGACCTTTAAGAGCAAGTCTGACCATTAGCCCAGCACTGCCAAGTCCACCATGAAACTTGCTGTTGTTAACAGGTAATTCTTGGCAAGTCTAAGTGTACATGGAAAAATTCACTATGCCTGCACATGCTGGAAGTCAGCCTGGGTCTCATGGCTGACAGAGAACTGAGCAGGCTGTTGAAGATGGGTCTCAGATGTGTTGTGTTTTAGTACCTAGTCTTCAGTGCTGCACTAAGCACTGCTGCCTTGGATATTGCTGAAATGAGCTCTGTTATCCTGGGGACTTGATTCCAAAGTGTCACCTGTAGTGCTGGTTCTGCTGTTTCATCATTCCTTTGATGGCATGCTTATCCTTGTCTTCATGGAAATATGCTCTGCAGAAGCCATGCAGGTCAGATCCACTGTGGATATTAAAAGTTTGTCAAACAGCTGGCTTGTTTACATAGGTTTAGAGATGAGATGGGGTAGATAAACTAAACTTCGCAGCAGTTTTTAAGTAAATACTTGCTAGTTCACATGGCCCATTTGTGAGAACCCATAAGGGGTGTAATTCCTTTGCCACTAAGGGGGAGGAGTTGTGCAAGGTTTATGGAGCCCACTGGTAGTTCACATGGGAAGGGCAGAACATGAGGGCTGACAGTTGGGAGATGACTCCTGCATGTGTTTTAGGGGAACAGCCAGCTGGCTACAGGGTTGGTAAAAGCTGCTACAGAGATCTTAGGGCAGAGAGGTGCTAGAGGTGGTTTTTCTGCAGTTACAGGACTGATCTTACAGCATGAACAATGAATAATATATATGGATATTAGGAATGGTACCAAGAACCAGAATGCCTTGGGCTTGAGTTTGCTAAGAGCGTAGGAACTCCTGGGTTAAACTAGTTACCTGTTCTTAGTCCAGAGGGAGATGGGTCTACAGAGGATCATTTGTTTAAATGTTCTTTCTGCAAAAATCCCTTTTATAGGATCCTGATCTGTGTAATGGCTTAGTAGGGTTTGGTTTGGTGTCCCTAGCTCATGGTTTGTCAGGCCAGTCCTCTGCTGCATGCGCCTCATCCTGTGCCATGTGTCCACTGAGCACTGCAAGGACAGATCACACCAGTGACAGTCTCACTGGTGGCATTTGTAATGCTGAACTTGGCTCCTGCAAAGTGTGCACATAGAGCTGTGGTAGCTGCATCCATACCTGCACAGGTACCACCTGTGTTGGGCTATCAGCTCAGATTTAATTCATAGAATCACGGTACAGTTGGAAGGGACCTTAAAGCTCATTTCATTCCACCTCTCTGCCATAGTCAGGGACACCTTCCATTAGACCAGGTTGCTTCCAGCCTGGCCCTGAACACTTCAAGGGATGGGGCAGCCACAGCTTCTCTGGGCAACCTGTGCCAGGGCCTCACCACCCTCACAGGGAAGAATTTCTTCCTATTTGGCTTGCTGTATTAAAGCAGTTTCATGAGAATCAAGCTCTGCTCCGATGTTTGTGCTGATTAGGCTGGTCTCACTGGAGTCGGCAGTGCCTCCCAGCCTGAAACACCAGGACTATTGTACCTATACCTGGAGATATGAGGTCATGTTTTCTAGTACCAGGTGGATTTGGAAAGCAGCCTGAACCTGGCTCAGTTACTCAGCATGAGCAGTGGTTGGCCACATTCTCTGGGGCTTCATGCACCTGCTCTGACAGTAAGAAGCTATTTTAGGGCACTAGAAGCTTAAGTTTGTCTGCTGGTTAATGGCTGGCCTTGTAAATAGTGCTTTAAGCTAAGCAGTGCATGAAGCGGCTGAGGAACATTCCAGTGAGCTGAGTCCTGGACCTGAAGTGACAGGTGAAGCCCAAGCCCTTGCAGGTGTATGCATGGTGCTGGACTGGAGCAGACAGATCCTAGCAGCCTCCTGAGCACATACTGCTGTCATGCTGGGAATGCCATGACCTAAAGGTTTTGTTTAGGTAAAGAAGCTGCCAGCTGAGCTTGTGAACATCTCCATGTGCAATAGGACTCCAGGTAGCCAGGGCCGCAGACCTTTGCCTCACCTTTGTCAGGCTGTGAGCATTTCAGGTGTGTGCAGGGGGAGCTGCTCACTGCAGTGGGAGAGTAGGCATCTGGCCAGAGCAATAATTGCTGCTAAAAGTGTCTTCTTTCCTGCCCCCCCCTTTTTTTTGTTTTTCAAATTTTCTTGTATTCTGTGTCTTGGCTAGCTTCTTGGCAAAGCTGCTCCTTAATTGTTGTATGTGAGTTACAGAATGGAAATAGAGGGGTTTGATTTCTGTGTTCTTACCTAGTGTAGTGGAAGGCATTCTGGCCCATGGCAGGGGGTTAGAACAAGTTGAGTGTTAATAGCCCTTCCAACCCAAGCCATTCTGTAAATTTGTGACATATATAATACTGGAAGCCTGGTGGGGGTTCTTCAGGTCCTGGCTTGCACTGCTGGGAAGGTAAGATCATTTCTTCAGTAGTGTTGCTGGGTGTGATGCAGCTAATTGCAGTTCTTGGGTTGTTTTGCAAGCTTACGTGCTCATGAGAACTGCTGCTTGGATCCTGCAGGATGAGCTCTGGTTTTATGCCCTCTGCATGCTTCCATAGTCAGTGCTGCTCAGCTCCCACCCAAACAACTGATTTTTATCCTGCTGTTTGGCTCCTGTGCTGAGCAGCATTGGTTCTGCAGTCCCCTTTCTCCACTACTGAATGTGCTACTGTTCCTACAAATAAAATTGGCAATATGGTTCTTTAGTTATATCTGGCGCTCAAATATTAACACTCATTGTCTTTACACTATTGTGCTGGCTTACTGCTTCTATAGGCTGGCTTAGGTCTGTGCAAAGAAATCTCTTATTATTAGACATGTGGATGAACTTTGCTCCCAGAGGAACAGGTTTGGTCTATAACAGCAGCTGAGAACAGGTGTGTTAGTACTGGGTGTGAAGGTTCAGCTTCACTCCCAGTACTGATTGTCCGGCTGGGATGCAGCAAGGATGTGCTGACCCTGCCTTATCATGGGAGCACTGAGGGTCCAAAGAGCTGTGTGGGACTGGAGAAGACCTTGAAGGCAAAAGGAAAAACCAGTTGGAGGTTCAGAACAGAGTTGCAACAGTGTTGTTCAGTGACAACTACAGCAATTCTTTGGGTAACCTGTTTGCTTCTCAAGGAGGGGAAGGGTTCAAAGAACCAGCAGTGAGTGATCAGCCTCCTGAAGAGAGCTTCAGGCATGGAATCATAGAATGGTTTGGGCTGGAAGGGACCTTTAAATGCACTCTAGTTCCAAAGTCCCATCTTGTCTTCACTGTCTCCACTCTTGCTTGAGTCTAGAAATAAGTGATTTACACTTCAAAAATTCCTGCTTCTAGATTAAATTTAGGGAGAGATGAAGGTGTTGGCAGGTCAGACCCTCCCTGGGCTGAGTTTGTGCATTTGCAGATTCAAGACCTCCACTTGCAGAGAAGTGCCCAACGCTGTCTGATGTCTGTTAGTCTTAGGTTCCCTGGCTTGACTTGAGTGGAAGAACACATAGAATCACTAAGGTTGGAAGAGACCTTGAAGATTGAATCCAACTATTCCAGTGCCTTTTGGAGAATTTTTCCCTAATACCTAATCTAAGCCTCCCTTGGTGCTACTTGCGACTCTGTCCTCTTGTCCTGTCACTTCTTACCTGGGAGAGGAGACTGCCCCTCACCGGCACCCTCCATGTTTACCTTCTGTGAGCCCATGAGTTGTGGGACAGGTATAGAGGGCAGTGGCAGCCTGCATGGGACAAACAGGGGAAAAGCACATATGTATGAATACCAGGCTAAATCTCAGCCCTTCTCCCTTGCCATTGGTGAATTGGATCCCTGAATACCCCTTGCCCAGCTCCTGCTGTGGTGTGGGTGATTGTCATGGGTATTGCCAACCCTATGCCTCTATAACAGGAGCTCTTGGAAAACAACCTGCAGCTTGGCTGGTATCCAAGCAATGGGCTCCACTGGATCTGGGTGTCCTTGCATGTGGTGGAGGGGCTGGAGCAGGAGAATGGCATGTCTTCTGTATGCGTGGCTCTGCCAAGCTCAACATGCAGATGCCTCATGCTCCAGAATGACAAGGACAAGCCCTGTTTCCGCTGTTTATCTTATAAGGGAGCTGTGCTTGGTGCAGGAGAGATAAGAGGCTTGGAAATCACCACCTTGCTCTGACAGGAGTTTTAAGGACGAGTGTCTGCTGTTTGTCCAGCCAAGCAACATGCATCTGTATGAACCAGGTCTGGAGTCAAAAAGTCAGAATATTGTTTAGGTTGGAAAAGTCCTCTAAGATCATCAAGTCCAACCATTCTGCCAGAAGTTCCAAGGCCACCACTAACCCATGTGCCCAGGTGCCCCAGCCACACAGCTTTCAACTCCCTCCAGGGATGGGGAGTCCACCACTGCCCTGTGCAGCCTGTTGTAGAAGTCTCTCTACAACTGAGCAAGAGCTTATGGATGGAGGGATTGCTTACCGTATCACTACTTTTTTCCTGGACAGTGGTTTTTGCTCTGTAGTCTGTGATCCCTGTTTGTTGTAACTGGTTAGGGGGACAGCCCTTCTGCCCTGAGAAGTGAAAGCAAAGTCATCTACTAATTGGGAAAGAAGGGAAAGGGGATGAAAGGATGACTTGGTGTGATATAGGCAGTGGGGCTCTGCAGAGCTGTCGCAACCACAAGCCTCTGTGCCCTCTTCCTGGAGCTCTATGTGACCTCAAAGCCAGAGGAAATTGTGCTGAACCTGCTGCTGCATCATGCCTGTATCACAGCCACTGTTTTAAATAGCACAGGAGCTGTAGCTTCATCTAGGGGCAAGGCTGAGAACGGGGAGGACGGAATCAAGTTTCTTGGCACGCTGCTGTAGTGTGTTGCAATGGTACTTCATCTCCCTGTAGCATGATCCAACAGAATGGACTTGCGTAGTGCCAAAACACTTCTTGTCCAAGGCAGTGGGGTGGGTAATGCTGGTGCGACATCTTGTAAATTGGGGTTGTTGGGTTTTTTTTTTTCTCTATGGGAACTGATGCAGAGTGGCCTTTGCATACGCAGTTTGAGGGATGGAATGCCAAAGTTTAAACATGTAGGTCTGAGAGTTGCTGGGGTGTTGCAGTTGGCAAAAACTGGCACTGTTGCAGCCTGAAAAGAGGAGATGTTTAGATGAGATATTGGGAAGAAATTATTGACTCTTAGGGTAGTGAGGCCCTGGCACAGTTTGCCCACAGAAGCTGTGGCTGCCCTATCTCTGGAAGTGTTCGAGGCCAGGTTGGACAGGGCTTGGAGGAAGCTGGTCTAGAGGAAGGTGTCTCTACTCATAGCAGAGGCTTGGAACTGGATGATCCTTAAGGTCCCTTCCAACACAAACTATTTTAACGTATGGAAAAAAATGAAATTTGATCTCTGTTTTTGTAGGATGATGCAGCAGCCCTGCTGTGTCTTGTGCAGTGTGCTCCCTCAGACTACATATGTGCTGCCCGAGGAAGATGCTCTGGCATGTGGGATGCTGCTACCTAAAGCATCAAAAAAGCCCCCTCTGGCAGTATTGGTACCAGGGAATGGGTTATTCCTTACCAGCTAAGATAGCTGTGGAGAGTCCATGTTGTGCAAACAGAGGAGCAAATGGTTGGGAATATTGCACAGCCTGAAAACAATATGATCACAACTCCTAGAGCATGTCCTGCAGGAATCAGAGATGGCTTGAGGTGTCTCACTGACCCTTTGGCATGTAGGCCAGGGCAGAACCCCTTAAAAGGAGGCATAGTTTCCAGTGGTTACCACCCTTCTGCACATTTTCCCACTTGGAAGGTGGCCAACAGGCACATGGTTGGCTCTTTTTTCAGGCGTTAAGTGTACTTGCTTCTGCTATGAGACAGTGATGTTTATGTTTTTTCCCCTTCATACTGGGATGTGAGCCACTAATGTGCTGAGACAGGGCCTGGAAGGAGGCGTAGCTGTGGCTACAGGACTGAAGAACTTGGTTGGTTTGGGCAAGAGGTGTGTGAGAATTCCTTAGGAAGGAGTAGAGAAGGAAAAGGTCCAGGCTACAGCAACCCAGGCCCTATTCCTACTTGGCTGGCAGGCTTCTTATGTCCGAGATCACCCTGTTTATCCTGTTCCCTCTGCTTGGGATACTGAAGTCTAGATGGCTGCTCCTACCAGAGCCTCTGAAATCCAGGAGAGCCCATACATGAGCTCTTAGGCTGTTCTCCCTGGTGGGAAGAGAGACAAAACCTGGGGGATATGATTTTTTTTTTTTCCTTCTCCAATTTTTACTTACTACCTGAAAATATCTATCTTCAATTGAGCTCTTTTTTCTTTCCTAGCTGGTTAAAACTCACAATCTGCTGACCACCAGGAATTACATTTTTGGGTACCATCCACATGGCATCATGGGCTTGGGTGCCTTTTGCAACTTCAGCACAGAGGCCACGGGTGTCAGCCAGAAATTCCCTGGGATCCGACCGTACCTTGCTACCCTGGCTGGGAACTTCAGGATGCCCATATTGAGGGACTACTTAATGTCTGGTGGTAAGCGCAATCACACTGTGCCATTTCTGCTCATGCCCTTGGCTCTGAGCTGTCTTCACCTCTTTCAAGTGAAAAAACTGTGTTGGAAGCTCAGATAACCACTTCCTGCTGGTAGTATCACCCAAACATTGCTTTCATATAGTTGTCAAGAGGAAGCTATGAATAAATGTGAGAAATCCTGTCTAGTGGAAGGTGTCCCTGTCTATGGCAGAGGGTTGGAACTGGGTAGTCTTTAAGGTCCCTCCCAACCCAAACCATTCTGTGATTCTGTGAATATGACTAGTTTGAGCTGCAGAAACTGCTGCTCCTCTGTGTTCATGCTTAACTCTAAGATACTCTGGTCCAAGGGCAAAGTAAAGATATCTGACATCTGTAGTTGTGGAAGGTGGAGACGTGGAACAAAGTTGTCCAAATTCTTGTTAGAAGGTACAGAAGAAGTTGCACTGACTGAAAATACTGAGTAACCATGGCCAGCTCAGCTCCTGGGCTCACTACCACATGACTTGTCACACATCTGTATTTTGTGGTGGTGGTCGATTGTGTCTCCACCCAACTGCACTGCTGGGTGCCTGCCAGGTGTAAAGATTCTGAGGTATTGCATGGTTCCAGCTGTTCAGAGAGCCCCTTCCCTGATTGTATTCCTATAGATGGATCACATGGATTATGCAGTGATGTAAGAGTGCTGAATTACATTAATAGGTCTGTTTTAATGGAGTCCAGGATTTTAATGCTCAGGGCTTGTAAGTTATGACTGGGCAGAGGGAGCAGAGTTTAAAATATCAGTAAAGTGGTCTTGCATTGTCTGAGCTTCCTTTTTGGAGTGAGGATGCCGGTCAATTAGATAGGTGAGGGAGTAACACAAAGACCATGAATTGAACAATCCAGTAACCTGTTTACTGTTTCTGGAACTGATTCATCAATAAATGACTTTAAAACAGGTATCTTAGCAAGTACCATGGCTGCGAAGATGATAGGAGTAGCTGTACCTGACTCTGACTTGTTGGAATTGACTGTTTCTGAGATTACTGTCTTACTTGAGAGAGAGAAAAACTAACTGAATTGGGTGCAGAAAAGATCTTTGTCCCTATCTAGAAAGGACAGTATCTCAAGCTGGTTTTTATCTTACTGAACTGATGTTAGTTGCTGTGTGAAGTCCATAATTTGGGAATTCACAGGACAGCAGCACATGAGAAGTTGGGATCTGCTTTCCAGTCTGTCACATCTGTAAATTTAGTTGTGTTGCCTAAGTTTCCATGCAGCCTTTCTATATTTTAAAAAACCATCTTCAATCTGCTCAGTATGACTGGCAGACAAATCTTGTGGCCAGCCAGAGCTGCTTTCTCCTTTCTGGAAGGAAGGTGGGAATAAATGTTAGCAACATCATTGCTGGCTTGGCTATCCCTAAGTGTTGTCCTCTGTTCCTAGGATCTAAGCAAGATGTCAGGTGTGATGAAGTTAACCTTCTGAAAGCCATAATTTGTCTTCACTTTCCTATACTAGAACTTAAGGGTGCTGATAAGAAGGCCTTAACATCACTTGGAAAGTATTAATAATTCCCTCAATCCTCTTCTCTGTGGATGAACCACTTCAGGTGAAATTACAACAAATCCTTACACTGTACCAATACACATAGTTGGTTTACAACTAGTAAGAATTCTTAATTTTGCAGCCTACTAGAAGTTAAGGTACAGCAGGGATCCTATAAGGTATGAGATGACCAGAAAACCCTATATACTGTGTGGATGTGCTAAAGAGCAGAATTTATCCATTGCAACTTGTCTCCATGTCTCATTGCACTTTCTGACGGAATGATTTGGTGCTGTGAGCGGCAGTAACCTCCTCTTGCTAACAAGTGTGAAAGAGCTGAACATAAATCTGTTGCCAGGCCTGTGTAGCCAGCATGAGCCTTGGTGTGGAGAATGGGAGAAGGTTGAAAGTTGGAGCAGTGAGTATAGCCTGAGCCTTTCTCAGGAAAAATGGTCACACTTGATCTGTTTCAAGTGTGGTCTGCTCTGTTCTTATCTGGAGCTGGGATAGTTGATGACCCTGATGCCCAGATAGACATCAAGGCTGGCAGACTGGTCCTGTCTAAGCCCCCAGGGCCTGTTCATAATTTAGTTCTTGGCTCAAGTAATGAATACCATGAAATGTACAAAATCAGCTTCTAAGATTAAATAGTGTAATAGGGCAATGACCGAAAGTACTCAGATCAGATGTGTTGTGTGATGGGAATGTAAATGCTGGCATCCCACTTCTTGGCTTATTCTGGCCAAAAATGTGAGGCAGGAGCAAGCTCAGACACAAATTGTAGGATAAAAAGCAAGATTTTAAAGAGCAGACAATCAAATTTCTCCACATTTTTAGAGCAATACAAAAAAAAAGTTTTAGAGGAAATTAAAGATGCTGTCTTTGGGTTTTCATTTCCCTGGAGTGGGGACTGAGGTTTTAGGGCAGAGATTGCATACTAAAGCTGAAGGGAAGTCCTGCTCTTTCCAGTGTGGGCTAGAGGGAAAGACCTTCCCAGATACTTTCCTCAGAGTGTGGACTTAGGTAAACACACTGTCCCATACATCCTTTCCTTCCCAGAACAGCAAATGATTGCAAGAGCTTCATATTATTTCAGATCTGTCTTAAAGGTTTGTCCATTTATTCTTTTTGTATCATTAAAGTATTCTCCCACATCTATTCCACTACCTAATTTTGCTGAGGAATTGGTCAAAATCAGACTTTTATCCATCAAAATACCACAACTGCTTTCTTCCTTACTAAAGGTAAACCAAATCCTACTGTAAAGTTTGCATGGAGGGGGGATGTCTGACTCCAATGCCTTTGATATAACTAGGTACAGAAAATCCTTGCTGAAGTCTTTTGATAAAGGGAAATTTTTGAGAGCTGATGTTGGTGGAGTTTGACCAAGCCTAGTGCTGCCAGGTCTATGAACTGCTAGTTTAGTCGAGGAACCACCTCAATGCCAATACCACCCTCTCTGACCACGGGGAGGTTGAACATTTCAACTTGCAGTTGAGCCGTATGAGAAGGTCCTGAAGTCACCAGCCAATCTTGTAGTGGGACCCTTGCATCTGTCTCCTTGATCCAGGTATATGTCCTGTGAACCGTGACAGCATAGACTACATCTTGTCCAAGAATGGCAATGGCAATGCCATCATCATCGTGGTTGGAGGGGCAGCAGAGTCCCTGAACTGCACCCCAGGGAAGAACTCTGTGACACTGAAGAACCGGAAAGGATTTGTGAAACTGGCTCTACGGCATGGGTAAGAGGCAACCTCAATGCTGGAGCAGTACTGCTACCATGTGGAAGGTGCTTTTATTTCAACAGCTTGGTCTAGGTGAAGATGTCACTACTCGATGCAGGAGGATAGGACTAGATGGCCTTTAAAGGTCCTTTCCAGCCCAAATCATTCTGTGATTCTGTTCCCTGAAGCAGCTGATACCTTGGAGGGATTCTCCTTTCTGCAGTTTTGCTGTGTCGTGTGGATGTTTGCCCAGAGCATCAGACATGAGTGTCCTTAAGCTTCTGCCCCTGAGCAAGGTACAGGGGTAGGAGGATCCCTGGGACAGCAGGAGGCTTCCAGGGCAAGGAGAGGCAGGTGTCGGTAACCTGCATGGGGTGATGACCTGGGCAGTCCCCCTGATCCCCATGTGTCTGAAAGGAGATGTCCATCAAAAATAGGCGTGGAGTATATATGGAAGCATGTCCAATGCCTGACTGCACAGTGTTCCACAGGCCCATTGTCAGTACAATTCTCTTGTATGCCTTCAGAGTGTATCTATTATGTCATGCCAAGTTTGGCTGGCTTATGTCAGTACCTTGTGCTGCAAAAAAGGCTCTGAGCAATGTATCAGCAACTGTGCAGCCTGGCAGAACACACAGCAGCAAGTGTGGGGCTCTCCAAGTGTGGTCATATGAACACACATATGACAGTCCAGGGGGTGGGGTCCTGACATCTCTCTGTCTTTCTAGAGCGGACTTGGTTCCTGTCTACTCCTTTGGGGAGAATGAAGTGTACAAGCAGGTGATCTTTGAAGAGGGTTCCTGGGGAAGATGGGTTCAGAAGAAGTTCCAGAAGCACATTGGCTTTGCTCCATGCATCTTTCATGGCCGTGGCCTCTTCTCTTCCACCACCTGGGGGTTGTTACCTTACTCCAAGCCCATTACTACTGTTGGTAAGGTTTTGGTATAAACATGCGGTGTGCCTCTCTAGGTGGTAGAATACTTGAGTCTATGCTGTACACCTGCTGTAGTTGGAGTCTTGACTATAAATGGCTTTCCTTTCTATATAAAACCTTCCAGCAAAACTGAGAATAAGCTAGAAGAGTTTCCAGATGTTACAAGCCTTCAATCATGTTCTGCTTTTAGGCAGTTTTGCAAGAGAGCTCTTTCTGAGGGGAAGAGGCTGTAGCTCTAGTTTCTTTGGCCTTGTATAGCTAAAGTCAGAAGCAACCTGGCCCCCCATGCTCCTGGAACTGGCCAGTGGGATGCTGTCTGACAGCTGAATCTTAAAGCCAACCCTAAAACTTGCATTTGAGTCCTCTAACCCAAAGTGGTGAGGCTTTGAGGTAGGGGGGGGAAAATGGTCAGCTTTGCTTTTGTGGTGTGTATAGGGGAATACATAAGAACTGACTCTTGGCTTCTGTTAATTGAGGAGGGATTTATCACTCTGCTGGAAACAGAAGGGGGACTTACCAGCCACCTTGAACAGTAGAGGCATTTGTGTAGCTAAAGCAAATCTAGTATTGCTGCAGATGTGATGTGGGTCCTTGAGGTGGGACAGTTGTGCTTCAGAGCCTGGTAAAAACTGGGAGGAATCAGGCAAACCTCTGCTATAATGGCAAACTGTGCTGTGCCAGAATGGATGTGCTGAACTACCATAGCTGTGTCCATAGAGGACAAATATCCAGGTTGTAAGGAGCATTTAAGCTAATGTGGATTTGTCCCTTTTTTTTATCAGTTGGAGAGCCCATCACCATCCCCAAAATCGATAATCCATCCCAGAAGGATGTGGACTTCTACCATAGCATATATGTGGACTCCCTGATCAAACTCTTTGACAAATACAAGAGCAAATTTGGCCTGCCGGAGACTGAGGTCTTGGAAGTCGACTGAAGGCACTTGCTGGCTCAGCAGCACCTCCTTATCTCAGAACCAACACATCTTTTCCAGGAGTCCAAGTTGTCATTGTGTACTTGAAAGCATGTGTGGATCTATGTATCCTTTAAAGCAAGTGCTTAACATATTACTAGACCACTTTTAAAAATAATAAAGAAAGGCTTTGCTTTAGAGAAATTCCATTACAAACATGTTTTTATACAAAAAAAGCACAACTCCCCACTGCTGTGAGGATTTGGATGGGGTAAATGATTGCCTTTGTAATCTGCTTATATAATGCTGTTGGATCACCAGCAAGGGATTAGAAACATTCCTACAGATACTGTACCCACTAGCACAAGCTATTTTGGCGAGAGGAGGATTGATCTGGTTTTCAGCCTAAAAAGCAGCAGGTTGACTTGAGCAGCATGGCAGTTTTACAAGCGTGTTGCACAAGAGCCCTCTTGACACATGCTTATACTCACACACTCTTGTACTTCTGCTTTGGAAAAGCCCATTATGGAAGTACAGTTGGGCTGCCAACTCCCCTGGTGTGGCATCTATGATGGATGATGCAGGAAACCAAGCAGGCAGAGTCAGGTGAACCTTGATCCATAGTGTAGTGGATGATTTTGTGGTTGTAATTTCACCAGTATATTTGAAATGTCAGTTTAGAAGCAGGTATGTCCCAGGTGCTGCTTGTGTAGAGGCTT
This sequence comes from Dryoscopus gambensis, assembly GCA_013389985.1. Lineage (NCBI taxonomy): Eukaryota > Metazoa > Chordata > Aves > Passeriformes > Malaconotidae > Dryoscopus > Dryoscopus gambensis. The sequence continues at coordinate 115,979 of WEIT01007724.1, forward strand.
GTAGCTGAAAATAGGGGACTTCTTCATAGCCACAAAACTCCAAGGATGAGCTCTAGGAGCAGTGGGATGGTGCAATCATGTAGCCCTGGTGTTGCAGACCTTTAGGGTAGCCCATAGTGGGGAAATGCAATGGGACTATTGATGCAAGTGCTTTGGATCCCAGAAGTGTTTGGGGAAATCTAGAAGTAACTTCTAGCCAAAGATGGCTTCTAATTACTCCATCCAGTAAATGTAAAGGAGTAGCCTTCGCACAAATAGGGTCTAAAGTGAGCTACTTTAAAAAGTATTTATACTAGGTTTACGTGGATGTTAACACTGCTTGTAGTGAGATTTCTTCAGAGTACAGTTTATGTATAAACCTGAAACATTGCACTACTTGCATGTCTGACATGCCTTTTCAACCATTCAGTTGAGTGTATCTTGAGCTCTAAAATGTGCCTTTCTCCCATGCAAAAGGATGGTACTTCACATTCCTGGAATCTTCCCTCTAAAGACAAATGTTCATCTGTCATATTTGATAGACTGTTGTATTACAGAGTATCAATTTTTGTACAAATTTCTAGAAATAAACTTGGGCAAAAATAGTGGGCTGCTTTGGTCCCTTCAGTGTTGCAGGGTGTGTGGCTGGTATTACAGCAGTAGTTTGTGTGATTGCAGTTGTGTTTTTTTTCCTATGGAGGGAAGAAAATGGTTTGTCTCTCCACAAGCAGACTCACACCAAAATCACCATCTCTGGAAGTGTGTCGTGGTGGACCTGGAAGAGTTAGGGTAAGGGTTGGACTTGATCTTAGAAGTCTTTTCTAACCTTAATGATTCTGTTCTACCATCTGCATTTTCCCTGCATGGGGCAGCCAGGATAGTTTAAGCAAATCCTCGTGGTTTAAGGCTGGGGTTTTGCCTGGGAGTGTACAAGGAGCTGAGGCAGCCTCCATCTGTAGACCTCCTTTACTGAGGAAATAGAGAAAGCTCATGCCCTGTTGCTGCTTACAGCAAATTACTTTGGGTTTTGTAGCTGCCTGGAACAGAAAATGCTGGATTGCATCCCTGGTTCTCAGGTGAAGAAATCCTTTCAGCCCCTTTCAGTGCTTAAAAGGGGGCTTTATAAAAAATAGTGACTTTCTATACAGAGTACTTAGTGATAGGACAAGGGCCAAATAAGAACCTCTATAAATAGGCAATAAACCTAATAGAGGAGAGATTTAGATTGGATATTGGGAAGAAATTCTTCCTTGTGAGGGTGGTGAGGCCCTGGCGTAAGCTGCCCAAAGAAGCTCTTGCTGCCTCATGCCTTGAAGTGTTCCAGGCCAGCAACCTGGTTTAATGGAAGGTGCCCCTTCCCCATTACATGGAAGTTGGAACAAAATGAGCTTTAAGGTCACTTCCAACTCAAACTACTCTCTGATTATTCTTGTCAGAGCCCCCAGACTTCTACTAGTGGAGGTGCAAAGTGGTCCAGAAATAGCTCAGAGTGCTGAAAAGTTCATGTGGGCTCTTCTAGTAACAAGGGAGGGTTTAACCTGTTGTCTTTCGGCTGGGGGCCATGGAGTGATCCATCAGTCTTGGCTGACTTTCAGAGCCTGACAGTGCTGTTCTCCAAGGTGAAAGCCAAACTTACTCTTTGCCCTTTTTAGGCTTGGCCAATGGAATTTGAAAGTCTCCTGCTCAGGAAGATAAACCTGGCGAGTTACTTGCTTTCCCTTTTCCTCACCCCTAGTAGGATTGATTTGTGTATCTGTTTTCTGCTAGCTGACATTAAGGTTGGGTTTTCAGTGACTTCTCTGGAAATGCGTAGCAAGAAAAGCTCTGCCCAAGCCACTTGTAACTACTTGTGACAAGTCACTGGAATCCACCTTTGAGGATTCCATGATTTGGAGGAGGTCAGTTCCTGCAGAGGTTTTTCCGAGCAATATTTTCGATTATCAAGTTTTAGATCAAAGCATAGCTGCAGACTGCAAATCCCCCTAACACAGAGCAGGGAGAGAGTTATTTCAAACAAGGCTCCATTCCTGCAAAAAAGGATATACTAATGAATATCCTGTGGTTTTTCCATGCTGCAAGGTTGGACCAGCTCTGCCCAATTCTTAGCTGTGCTGGAAGTACTATTAATTAAAGTCTAACATGAGATTGACACTGAACATTGTTCTTTTGCTATCTATCACCAGTCTATGAAAGGAAAATTTTTGTCTGATCTCAGCTTGTGGCCAAGGTACTAGCCCAGGGTGTCTCATACAGTAGTGTGCAGATGTTGTGGTGCGTTTTGTTATTTTTCCCTTGATTTTTGACGGTTGTTTTACAATGGTTTAGTCCCCTCCCCTTTCTGTCCCCCTCGGGTGGTGGGTCCCAAGCCCAGGTCCTTCCCCTGATTTCCCTTCTATTCTCCTCCCTTACCTCCCTATCCATCACCCGGGGTTCCTCCCTTTATTCCAGCACTTTCCCTATCCATTACCCAAACCCCTCCTATAACCTCTGTCCATCTCCCTAGAACCCTTCCCTTCCTTCCAGAGAATTCTCTAGTTCCCATTATTCCATTGGTTTTCCCTGACATCAGTTATTATCCTTTGTTCTCATTGATTATATATGTACATGTTCCCTCCCTAAACTCCTCCTTGTGTGTGCCTTCATTGGCTGTACCCTTTCCCTGCCTATTGTATCCGCCTCCCTTTAAATGTGTGTCTCAGCCATTTTATTCGGCTCGGTCGCACCAGACCCGGTTCGGGAAAATAAAGGACTCTTGGTGTGGCTGGCCCCTCCTTCACCTCCTTTGCTCCTGGAACTCGTCCCGGGTACNTAGGGCCCCACCTGCACTGCTGCCTTTGAGCCCCCAGAAGGACATAGAGCTGGCAAGTCTGGAGGAGGCCACAAAGAGGCTTTAAGGGCTGGAGTCCCTCTCTCTGCTGACAGACTGGTAAAGGTGGGGTGTTGAGCCTGGAAAAGAGAACGCTCCAGGGACACCTTACAGCCCCCACCAGTGCATAAAGGGGCTCCAAGANCTCAAGGGAGGTGATCTGGCCCCTTTGCTCGTGAGGCCCCACCTGCACTGCTGCCTTTGAGTCCCCAGAAGGACATAGAGCTGGCAAGTCTGGAGGAGGCCACAAAGAGGCTTTAAGGGCTGGAGTCCCTCTCTCTGCTGACAGACTGGTAAAGGTGGGGTGTTGAGCCTGGAAAAGAGAACGCTCCAGGGACACCTTACAGCCCCCACCAGTGCATAAAGGGGCTCCAAGAGAGCTGGAGAAGGACTTCGGACAAACTCACGGAGGGACAGGATAAGGGGGAATGGTTTCCTACTGACAGAACGGCAGGGTTAGAAGGGATATTAAGAAATTCTTACTTGTGCAACAGTGGCACAGGTTGCCCACAGAAGCTGACTGCCCCATGCCTGGAAGTGTTCAAGGCCAGGTTTGATGGGTCTTGGAGCAACCTAGTGTAGTGGAAGGTGTCTCTGCCATGGCAGGGGATTGGAACTGGATGATATTTAAGGTCCTTTCCAATCCAAACCATTCTGTGATTCTATGAACTTAAGCATTAACAGGAGGTAAAATTAACACCTCTGCCTTTGTGGTGATAAGCATTAGAACAGGCTGCCCAGGGAAGTGGTAGAATCATGATCCCTAGAGATGTTTTCAAAGTTTGTGGATGTGCCTCTTGAGGACAGTGGGTTAGTGGTGGCCTTGGCAGTGGCAGGTTAATGGTTGGACTCAATGATCTTGGAGGACTTTTCCAACCATGACAATTCTGTGTTTCTATGAGTATGCTGTGTGTTGCTGGGACAGTGTCGGGATGGAATTGCTATGCTCTTGCTGCCTAGGTCACTTCCCTTAGCTGAGATAAGCTGCTGTCCATGATAGACCAGCTCTGATAAAGCTGTTCTTACAATCTCTTTTGAGAAATGGGCATCTTCGCTTTCCTGTGGACCTGTCTTGCCTTTACCTCAGCAACTTCCCCTTCCTCTGCTTCTGTTTAGCTTGATATATGAAGTACATTTGCACTTCTCTGGTTCTTTAAGATCTCCCTGTCCTCCTAACATTCCTCATTATACCTGCAAGAGTCCTGATAAATATGTCCCTTATTACAGGCTGGAAGAGGGGACTTTCCACTTTCACCACTTTTTCTTCATGTGTTTATACACAGTTACTGTCCTATTTTGTCATCGTTGCCTCAAATCAGAGCTCTCCCTCTGTCAAACAGAACAAAAGGGTACATGACTCAGTTTATGGAAAAGGCATGGCAGTTGGCTGCAGGCTGCCTGCAGTGATTTAACTCTTCCTTGACTGCCAGCCATAGGGCACCCTGAGCATGTTAAATGAATCCTGGGTTCAGTTTTAACCCCTTCATGACAAGAAGGACATTGAGGGGCAGGAGTATATCCTCAGAATGGAATGGAGCTGGGGAAGGGGCTGGAGTGCCAGAAGTGGCTGAGGGAGCTGCATGGGGCTCAGTGTGGAGAAAAGGAGGCTTGAGGGGACGTTCTCACTCTTTACAATTCCCTGACAGGAGAGTGAAGTCGGGTGAGGGTTGGGCTTTGCTCCCAGGGGACAAGGGATAGGACAAGAGGAAGTGTCCTTAAATTGCACCAGGGAAGGTTTACATAGTATATTAGGGAAAATTTCTTCACTGAAAGGGCAGTCAGGCATTGGAACAGGCTGCCCAGGGCAGTGATAGAGTCTCCATCCCTGGAGGGATTTAACAGATGTGTGGATGTGGCACTTGGGGACATGGGTTAGTAGTGGGCTTGGTATGGAATGGTTGGACTCTATGTCTTAGGGGGCTTTTCCAACCTTTATGATTCTGTGGATTTCCTCAGCTGTTTTTTCCCTCTCTGTGAAGCAGAGCAGCATTATTTCCTAAAGCACCAGCTATAAAGGTGGGATGTCACCAGCTTGCTTTGAGCCCCTCATTAATTAATGTAGCATAAGCAGAACAATGCTGTTTGTAGTGTGTACATAGCTTTTTTTATTTTCGGTGTGAAAGCAGAGCTGGGTCTAGTGAATGAAATAGAAAAAAGAAACAGAGAAGACATGCTGCCCTCATGAGGTGCCTGTCAGTAACTCCATGATAATGAAACAAAGCCCCCAAGGGTTTTGGGGAAATGCCAAGTAGCAAAGCCAAGAAATCACTCACCCAGACTGGAACAGCCTTCTTTGACGAGGAGACAGAGACGAGAAATGGATATCCCCCTGGATAAATATTTTGTCAATTTAGCCCAAGCAGCAGTACCACATGGAATAACAAATTATTTTCTAACAGTGCAAATTCTCAAAGCTTCATGCTGTAAAATGACCCCCTTGAAAATGGTTCTATTTGGCAACAGCTTAGATACGTGAAGTTTTTTAATTTAAAGAAAAATCCATACTATCACAAAAAATAGGCATTTTCTTGCCTGCTTCTGCGAGGTATTCAAGGTACCACATTAGGCAGCTGAAAGAGCAGGAAAAAAGACGCTCATGTAGGGATTTCTCTGTTCTGTTTCATGGTTATCTTTTCTCAGCTGGGGTTTTTGCGGGTGAAGATGTTTTAGCAGGCTGTAAAAGGCCGTAATATAAGTCTGGTGGGAATTTGAGATCCATTAATGGTCTGATTATTTACTGGTTCTCTGGCTCCTCTTAGATCTGATCCACACTTCTAGCTAATCATACGTTGGGAGTTTTTCCCCCAACAGTTTTTGGCTTTGCTCTATGCTTTCTGCTGTGCTTTGATCAAGATGACATAGTGCAGGCAGGGGCGCCCTCCTGCCACATTTGACTGAGGCAATATTAGCCTCTGTGCCAAAATCTCATACTGCCATTGCATGAAATCTTGGGAACGGTTGAGCTTGATGATCTGAGAGGTCTTTTCCAACCTAAATGATTCTGTGATTCTATACCTTTATGCAAGTAGGCTGTATAGCATCAGCAACCATAGTACCCATCCATTTTTCTTCCTTGTCACATAAGAAGGTCTGGATGTCCCAAATTCTTTCTGAATGGATGTACAGATTTCATCACTGAAGAGTCAGTCAGAATATTATGACCTACAGATGATACCTTATAAGTATCAAAGATCAAGAAAGTCTTGATTGTTTGGTAAATTGGCAGTATATTGTCTGGGAGATGCTTATAGCCAGTGAAAGTACAAAGTTTTGGTACAAATGCTGTCCTGAGGAGGCTTAACAGCCAGTAGGCTCCAATTCAATGGGTATACTGATTTTTTTGTCTTCTTATGTATATTTAGCTATCATCAGTGCATCACCGTGCAGAAACTTTTCATTCAAAGGGCCTTAAATGCCTCTCTAAGTATTCCAAAGAAGGATTTACTTTTCGCATAGATGAAATGCAACCACTTCTGGAGTGGAAATCACAACCATGACACATCAGATTACATGATAAAATCACATTACCACTTCTGCAAGATGAAAATGCAGGTGCAGTAAAGGGAGGGACTTTATTTCAAGCAGAATTCAGAAATAAGTTTCCTTCAGGGACTTCTGGTAATGTGTCAGGAGATGTTTCATGACTGTACTTACATGGGAGCTTAGGAATTTTGCATCTTGTTTGGAAGACAGTCCTTGCAGCAGCCTGCAGTCCCAGTGCTTATTCAGTTGTGAACCACTAGCCTTTGGCCTTGATCTACCCACTGAAATCAGAAAGCACTTTCTGGTTGATTTACATGGGCTTTTGATATAGTCCCCAATGGTAATAACCACTTTTAGGTGGGTGGGTGTGGTGGACCCCATGTGCTGTTCTCCTTCATTTAAATTGCCTTCTCATTTAAAATATATTTAGTTTCATAGAATTACAGAATCATTTAGGTTCTAAAGCCCTTGACACCATTTAGCACAACTGTTCCCCCAGCACTACCCAGCCCACCACTAATTCATGTCTCCAAGTGCCACATCCACCTCCACACGTCTGTTAAATCCCTCCAGGGATGGGGACTCTACCACTGCCCTAGACAAACTCTTCCAGGGCTGGACAACCATTTCCATGAAAAAATTTTCCCAATATCCAACCTAAACCTCCCCTGACACAGCTTGAGGCCATTTCCTCTTGTCCTGTCCCTTGTTACCTGTGAGAAGAGCCTGACTCCCACCTGGCTCCACCCTCCTGTCAGGGAATTGTAGAGAGGGAGAAGGGCTCACCTGAGCATCCTTTTCTCCAGGCTGAGCCCTGCCAGCTCCCTCAGCTGCTCCTTGTCACACTTGTGCTCTAGCCCTTTCACTACTTTCCCTATCTCATTCACAATATATATTTAAAACGTATGTTTCAGTCTGAGAAGGAAGTTTTTTCCATGTAAATAATAGCCCTTCTAAGCACCAGGAGAGTAACAGATAGTCTAAGCATCATTTGCCCTCCAAAGCACCAGGAGTCCTCTTCTGTGTCCTGCATGGAAATTATCTAATGGTTATGAGCTGACTTGAAAATGTCTTCTACTGAAAGTGGATCTCCTCTGCGCACATAATGGGACCAGAACAGCTTGATGGTGTATCAAAAACACAATGAAGTATCTCTGTCTGAGGCAGGGTTTGTCCATGTTGGGACACTCAGGAAACTTATGATAAATTAATTAAATCAGTTTTAATACCCCCACATTTATGCAGCTGATGATGATGGTAATGTGCAAACAATGGCCAGCTGCAAATTAATACAGCCCCCCTTGGAGTTTATTGTATATATTACTAATAATTTAAAACCAAGGGCCTCCACATTGAAAAGGTCTGACCTTTACTGTGCTTTTCATGGTGAGCTTCTGACACATCGCCTAGGGATGACCAGAACACCTTAGGTATCTGCAAGTGTCTTACAGCAGTTCAAAATGACCTCTGTGAAGGGAGCAAACATATTCAGGTGCAACTAGAAATACAGACCCTAAGAAATACCTTGGACACAAACAGGTCCAAGGTTCGATGCCCACAAACCCAGTCTTCTGTGTTAGTCGCTATTGCTTGAGCTTGATCCCTCCCAAGGCAAAGCTAAACAAACTCTTTTAACCCCACATCTGTGGCTGTACATGACATTATTTAATAAAAATTCAGTGCAGAATTTGACATTTTTCTCTTTAAACAGCTCACAAACTTCAAGTATTTTGCTCTGCATTTGGAATCCTTCTATCAATAAGTGAAGTATGTTGGTTCACTGGAGTGATTTTGCAATGATCTCATACCCAAGTAAGAAGTATATTTGACCCAATCTGTGGCAGGAGTAAGAATTATTGTTAGCCAAAAGGTCATTTCTTCCCTTCCCAAAGGTTCTACCATGACAAAATTTGCAATAAAGTCTCTAAAATAATATCTGTAATAACTTGCAGGTGGTATCTCCCCACCACATGTCATCTTGAAGGACATGAGTCCATTGTGTCTCAACTTCAGTGCAAAAAGACCACTGATAAAGTAGTGCTTCCAGAAATGGCAATTAAGTATTCAAATATAATTTCTGACAATTCCTCACTGGCATTTCATCCAGCTTTCTCCAGAGGCTTTTCAAAAATTCACTTAATTCTGCAAGACTCTTTACCAGATTTTGTTAAAATTGGTTTTTGGAATTTTGTAGTAATTTTAATTATTTTCTGGCTTTGCTTTCCAAAATAAAAATGTCCAGAAGAAGTGGCTTCTGCTATTCTATAATGTCAAAGTGAGGAGCTGCCAGTGTGAGTTTAGACAACACATAAACACAAGACAGAGTCAGTAATCTGGTGGTGTCTGACTGTTGGATTCACCTAAAGAAAGCTGAAGATCACAGAATCACAGACTGGCTTAGATTGAAAGGGACCTTAAAGCTCATCTTGTTCCAGCCCCCTGCCATGGGCAGGGATACCTCCCACTAGACCTGGTTGCTCCAAGCCGCATCCAACCTGGCCTTGAACACTTCCAGGGAGGGGGCAGCCACAGCTGCTCTGGGCAACCTGTGCCAGGGCCTCAATACCTCACAGGGAAGAATTTATTTAAAATATCTGATCTAACTCTGCCCTCTGTCAGTGTGAAGTCACTCTCCCTTGTCACAGACTCACAGAATCACAGAATATTCTGAGTTGGAAAGGACCGACTAGGACCATTCTGTCATTCCAGGCCCTTGTCCAAAGTCCCTCTCCAGCTCTCTTGCAGCTCCTTTAGGCTGCAGGGGCTCTAAGGTCTCCCTGGAGCCTTCTCTTCTCCAGGCTGAACCCCTCCCATCTCTCCCAGCCTGTCTCCAGAGCAGAGGTGCTCCAGCCCTCAGAGCATCTTCATGGCCTCCTCTGAACTTGCTCTAGTAGCTCCACGTCCTTCTGATGTTGAACCCCAGAGGTGGAGGCAGCTCTGCAGGTGGGGTCTCACCTGAGCAGGACAGAGGGGCAGAATCCTCCCTCCCCTGCTGCTTTTGCTGTGTGATCAGCCCAGCACATTGGGCTTCTGGGCTCTCAGCACACATGGTCAATCCTGTTGAGCTTCTCATCCATCAACACTCTCAAGTTCTTCTCCCCAGAGCTGCTGCCTGTTCATTCTTTGCCCAGCCTGTGTTTGTGCTTGGGATTGCCCTAAACCATGTGCAGGACCTTGCACTTTGTCTGGTTGAACTTCACAAAGTTCACACAGACCCACTTCTCCAGCCTGTCCAGATCCCTCTGGATGCCATCCCTTCCCTCTACGGAGTAGCCACACCACTCAGGTTGGGTAGATGGGGAGGTTATGGATGTGGAATGCACACAGTGCTCCCACATCCATAACCTCTCCATCTGCCCAACCTGAGTGGTGTGGCTACTGTACTTGCTGCAGCCACAGGAACTTCATCTTTTATGATAACACACTACAGGAACACCCATGGGGACATAATAAAGGTTATGCTGTGGTCTTCAAAATTATGCAGACAGATAATGACAGCCTTTTGATGTGGTTAAAAAATTCAAATGACAGTTTCCTAGGGCATCAGTGAATTACACAGGGTCCTATGTAATGCCATATACATGGGTGAGTTGGGCAGTACTGCTCCAGCATTACTGCCTCCAGTGACTGCTCATAATGAGGGACAAAAGAAGCCATTCCCCAGCTGAAGCTTGCAAATACTCTGCTTAAAATAATCTAACAATCCTAATTAATGAACTAATTATTGTAAGCCCTACCATTCAGGGACGATCTGGGTTATTAAATGGCTCTCATCATGTTGAATGGTCACTGTGGTGAACTATACAAGGCAGGGCCTAAACCTCTCAATACTCATTAAAATCAGATATAAATCTGAAACCTTATCCCTACAAACTTCTCATTTTATAGTGCCCTTGGAAATGGTTATTTTTCATGCTGACATAACAAAACCCAGTAATTAGTCAGAAATTTGCAATGAGGGCAATGCTTGAGCTAGTGTGAGCTGGAAATCTGCTGGGACTTCTTAGCAGCTGTATGAGTTCCACTGCTACAAAGTCACTAATAAATCCACATGGGGTTTTGGGTCATGTTTGAATTTTTCTCTGGGCAAAATTTTACTTTTTAGTCCCTGAATTGTGGGCTCTCAGACTACATCAAGCAAATTAAATGCAATCTTCATATACATGGCAGGTGAGCTGCTATGTTAAGTAACTCATTTGACTTTTCTAAACATCACTATTTCATCATTACATTCTGTTCTTGTGGAAATGAAGAAAAATAGGAAAATTCAGCTATGGTGATGACATATGGACTTTAAATTCAGCAAATCTATGTAAATTAGTGTCCTGGTGTTCTCTGGGATAGAGTTAATTTTCTCCCTAGTAGCTGGTATGTGGTTGTGTTTTGGATTTAGGATGAGAATAATGTTGATAACATACTTTTCATAAAAGGGAAAGGTGAAGAAGTGGGGGAAAATCAGTCACAGAAACATCACGTTTCATCTGAGGATGAACTTAGTTTCTTTTAAGAAGGATATTTTGGGTTTTTTATATTTTGGGCAAACAAGCAGTGGCATCTTCACACTGCTTTCATAAATTGTTTTTAGTGATTTATCTCAGGAAAAACTATTCTTACAGCTGTGATCTCTGATTTTCTATCTAATTCTAAGCTAGAATTAGTTTTGCTCTCTGGAGGAAACATAACAAGAGTCTCAAAGGCAGAAAGCATTCTCAAAATTTCTTGATGTTTAGGTAATTTTGTCATTCTGAATGCATTTTTCACACCTTGGGCAAAGAAACCCTCCAGATTTCATCCTAAAAATCAAGTTTCAGTTGTCCAAAGTGAAGATGGAAAGCTCAAAAGGAAGAAGCACGTGTCTTGTAATGAACCAGAAACCAGGAGGTGAATCAAACTGATACAATAGGTCCAAAATTTGAACTTCCTGATCTCAACATGTCTCAGAAGTCTGGGTGCTTGAAAACAGAACACTTAGCTATAGAAAATACTGAAATAGAAGGGGTTTTTTTTCACCAGAAGGAAAAAATAGAGACGCATTTGTTCCCAGAAGATCTTCCAAAAAAGGCCACTGTTTTTAATCAGTTTTCCTGACAAGAGACAGGAACATCCAGAACTCACACACAAAGCCAGGCTCAATGATGTCCAAAACTTAAGCTTATATTGAATGAGGTATTGAATTTATTTGATGCCTATATGTAGAATCAAACAATTTGGGAAAAAAAGTCCATATAGATGCGTTATATGGGGTAAACCAGGGAATCACCCAGTGGAAAAGTTTAGCATCTCCATTTCAACTAGGAAGTGCTTTGGAGAAAAGTAGACCATGGTGAGTAGCTGCAAAGGAAGGAGCAGGATGGAAGAGGATGACTTCATCACATGAGGTTGGCCATCAAACCCCAGAAAACTTAACCTTCCATTCCAGTTTTCATTTTACTTCCTCTTTTTAACAAGTTCACTTTTGAATACTCAAGATCAAAAAAAGTGCTGAAGACAAAGCTGTTACAACACACAGCATGGATATTACAAACCCAGGAGTACTGCAGGTGAATGAAGGCTTACTGGGCTTCCAACAAGATGGGCTCCATGGTGTGGGAGATGCATGGTGATGAGGACAGGAGGACTGGAGGAGAGGAGGAGCAGAGGAGAGAAGGACAGGGTTTTCCAGCACAGCACAGCCCTTCCAGAGCTGCCCGGCCCAATGGGAGCAGGAATTTCCAGTGCTGCGGCACGCACTAGGGACAGGCATTCCCAGTGCTGCTGCAGGGGTGGCAGGACTGGTGTTCCCGGCAGTGCGGGGACAGGTGTTTTGGCTCAGTCCCTGATGGTCCCTTGCAGTGCCATGGGGATGAGCATCTCCAGCACAACCACCTATGCCAGGCAGGCGCTGCAGAGTGATGTTGGGATGGATGGCTCTGGTGGGGTACAGGGACAGGACTCCAAGAGCTGTCAAGTACGTGGCGATGGTTCTGTTCCAGGTTGGCATGGTCCCTCTGCTCAGGGTGGATGTTGCCTAGTTGGGATGGGATGGAGGTAGGTGCTGAGGGGATGGTTGCATTGGGCTTTGGGGTGTGTGGGCATCATGGTTGGTATGATGTGGGATGAGTTGGCCTGATGTGGGACGACGTGGCATGGAATGGGATGGGTCCATGTGATGTGGGATGGGTTGGTCTGATGTTGGGTTGGTTGGCACAGTGTGGGGCAGGTTGGTCTGTTGTTGGGCAGGTTGGGATTACATGAGGCAGGTTGGGGTGACATGGGACAGGTGGATGTGCTGTGGAGAATGTTGGTGTGATGTTAGGCAAGTGGATGTGATGTAGGGCAGGTTCATAGAATCATAGAATCAAGTAATAAGCTAAGTTGGAAGAGACTCATCAGGATCATCTTGTCCAATTCCTGGCCCTGTGCAGGACACTACAACAATCCCACCATGTGCCTGAGAATCTTGTCCAAATGCTTCTTGAGCTCTGTCAGATTTGGTGTTGTGACCACTTTCCTGGGGAGCCTGTTCCAGTGCCCAACCACCCTCTGGATGAAGAACCTTTTTCTAATATCAAACTGAAACCTTCCCCAACTCAGCTTCAGGCCATTCCTTCAGGTCCTGTCACTGGTCACAAGAGTTAAGAGATGCCCCTCTGCTTCTCCTTCTGAGGATACTAAAGACCTCAATGAGGTCTACTCTCATTGTTCAGCTTCTCCTCCAGGCTGAACAAAAGAAGTGACCTCAGTCGCTCCCTATAAAGCTCTCCAGACCCTTCGCCATCCTTTGGACGCTCTGTAATAGCCTAAGGTCTTTTTTATATTTTCATGAGAGAGAGGGATGTGACACGGGGCAGGCTGGTCTGTTGTGGGGCAGGTGTCACATGGGGCAGGTGGATATGATGTGGGGCAGGTGTGGAGGGGGTGGTGTGGATCACACCACTGCCGATACACAGCGTCGAGCCCAGCCGCGCACCCCCTGCGGTTGCCGTGGCGACCGCCCCGCCCCGCCCCGCCCCGTCTCTTTCGCTGAACTATTTCCGTCCCACCACGTGATGACAACAGCGCCCGCACACGTGACGGAGGGCACGCTGCCAATCAAACTGGATCTCGTCCAATCATCGCCCGCTTCTTTGGGCGCCGTCCCGCCTTCCGGAAGCGGGCCCTCTAATCGGCGCCGGTGCTCGTTCCAGCGGTTTGACAGGGCCAGCGCACAGGGGCGTTGATTGGCGTCACTTTGAGCCAGTCGTAACTCGAGAAGGTGGATTGCTCCCGCCCCTGCGGCGCGAGGACCAATGGGTGTGCGGGAGGCGGTGCTTCGCTCACCCCACGGCACTGCGGTAATATGGCTCCGTAGCGGGCGGCCGGGTCGGCGTTGCTGCCGTCATTAACCCCTGCACACCCGGCGGCCTTGAGGGAGTGGAGCGAGGACCCTACGTGAGGATGAGCTCGGCTGCTGGTCCCGCTGCATTACCGCCGGGCTCCGCCGCCCGTGCCCTGCATGTGGAACTGCCTTCGCAGCAGGTACGGCAGGGCCTCGGGGCGGCGCTCGGAGGGGGTTGAGGTGGAGGAGGGTGCCCTGAGGAGAATCAGAGGTGTCCCCTGAAGTGTGAGGTGTTCTGAGGTGAAGGAGGTGTGCTCTCCTAGGTGTGGGATGCCCTGAGGTGTACACAGGGGCTTGCTCACTGAGGTGTGGGTTGTTCTGGGGTGAAGGGAGATGTTTCCTGAACTGAAGGGTGCTCCCTCAGGTGTACAGGGGTTGCTCCCTCGGGTGAATGGGGGTGCTCCCTGAGGTATGGGGTCCCGTGAGGTAGAGGCGTGGACATTTACTGCATGAGGTGTCAAATGGGGCTTCTCCAAGGTCTGGGAGTACTTGAGGCAGAGTCCTCAAGCTGATGGAAGAAGAGTCCCTGCGGCAAGGGGGAGTTTGAGCACCTTTCTCATAGACTGAGAGGAAGGCCAGAGGAAGCATGGGGCTAGGGGTCTGTGCCTCTCTCCTGGGAGAGTCAGGTGGTGTTTCCTCTCCCAGGAAACTACTTCTGTGCTTTCAAAGGATCTGGGGCAGACTAAAGGTGGGAGTTGCAGCAGGAATAACACCCTGAAAATCGGTGTTAAGCCTGTGCACCTTGTAAGGCCGCAGCACTCTTTCTCCTGGCAGAGTGAGGAGTGAGTGCAGATATAACATGTGGTGTATTCTGGAAAGTGGTGAAATGTTCCTTCCCCATTACATCCTTCCTTTGCCTAACTCTCTTTTTCCTGTTTGCTGATAGTTGACTTTTGGTTTACTGGGCATCGGTCCCATGTTTTAATTTTGGAAAGCATTAGGAGCAAGGTTAAGCGAGGAAGCCTAGGTTGCCTGAGCATTTAGCAATCCCTATCAAACTGACTCTGTGCCCTTTCCCTTCTTGCGTGTGGTGCCTTTGATTGTACAGGAGCTGGAGCAGGAGCGGTGAAAGAGGGAGTAATTAGCAGAGTTTTACTTTTCTTTAGAAATACTGTAAGATGTGAGTCTTATTTGGGCTCATTGACTTGGTGCAGTCGATGTTATTATGAGGTAGACATGGGATCTGTGTTACTTGAGCTACATGTTACCAGGTGGGAATATAAAGAGTTCCTAGAGAAAAAAATCAACAGATGTTAACTTGAAGTGGAGCTATAACTTCTCTTTTGTTAAATGTGTTTTAGCAGAAATCCACTTAGGGGCAAAGGCAGGGAATGGAGGTGGCTGTTGGCCACTCGACTCTAATTTGCAAGCAAGTACTTACTCTGAAATGTGGGTCTGCTCTATGTTAATAAACATAAACACTGCTCTGTATGAATAGGAAACAGTGGATTGTCCATGAGATCAATTATGGCCTTCTCCCTGCTGAATTTTTTGTTTTATTCTTTCTCAGGCTTGTGCAAGGACCAAGTGAATGCTGCAGGGAGAAGCTTGAGGTATTAGTCATTGGACTTCGTTTGTGAAAGTGAGACCAAAACACAGGCTTTTTCTCCTAGGAGCAGAAACTTTTATAGGAGTTTGTAGGAGCAGAAACTGAGTCATCAATTATAGGATACTCCAGTTGAGTAAATATTTATTGAGGATGCTTGTGTGTTAATTGTAGCAAGTGTAAGGCTGTGACAGAGACTGAAGTATTGTTCTGCTGTGTGCTCTGCTAACACAAGGACCATGTGCTGAGATACCTGTGTACTGTGTCCATACTTGTTGTCAAATTGAGAGGCTCAGCTGAGCACATTGATGGCAAATCACCTTCTTTCTTTGTATTATCTGAGCTCAAAAGTCTGTTACTGAACTACAAGATACCTTGAAGGGGCTTAGCACACTGGAGCTATTTTACTGCAGAAAAAGAAAAGTCATTCCCAGTCTATTGTACCACCTCTGTAATGCCATAGTTTGGCTGATCCAAGCTATGTGGTGCTACAGAAGGCAAGGTAACTGTTTGCTATGTGCCAGCACAGAAATCAACTTGGTGATTTTTTTTTTACTAGGCAGTTTTCTCTAGAACACCCAGTGCTACGTTTTTTTGACTATAAGGATTGAGAGCAGGATGGTCTGAGTCATGGCTGTAAGTCTCTCTTATGACAAATTCTCAACTGTGAACTTGAAGTGAGTACTTTTAGTGACTGAAGTGACTTTTTAAGGGCAGAAGTACTGAAGGTATAATTTGGGTTTAGTCTAGCTTTAATTGTTCCAGTAACATTCACATTGATTAGAAAACAACATGCCTGCTCCTGACACTTTTCCAGGAGTGAAAAGTCAAGTCCAAAACCTCTTGCTACTGTGACCACACTTGTGGCAAAACTGACTGACTTCTTCTTTAACTTGTTTGTGGGGCAGGATGACCAGGGCAAAGAATGCTGCTGTATTCTGCATTTTAAGAGAAAGAAATAGAGGATATGGCTGTAAGGAGATGCATTTGATTAAGCATAAAATTCCCATTTGAATCCCTTAGTAATTGTGCCAGGATGTTGTTCTCTTTTTCTGTAAGAGTGAGCAGAGCAGAACTGAAAATGTGAAATAATTGCACTTTAGGAACAGAGACTCTTTAGTAATATGTCTTCCCAGCTGCTCGATGCAAGAAAACTGGGAGTGTCATGATAACTTAAGGATTTCTGAATGCTCAAAACAAACTGTTCAATCCTGTCATTATAAGCAGTTCAAAGCAGTGAAGGGGTTGGGGGATCCAAACCTTTTAGACTCTTATATATCCTCAATGGAAGGGATTGGACAGAAAAATGCAGCCTGAATGTAGAGAGGCAGTCATGCCACAGTCAAATGATCTGTTGAATGTTACTGTGCTATTTGCTGGCCAAAACAGATTTCACGTGTGGTTGTCTAGTGACAGGAAAAGCATGTAGTCTTGGACTCCAGAACCAGTGCCTGGGAGGGTGCATGTGAGGGAGGGAGATGTATCTGCTGAGTATGGATGTGATGGTAAGGAGGGAAGGGGTAAATGTGCCATTGTGCACAGCCATGAATGGTGTCAGACCAGGTGATCCAGTATTTTCTCTATCTTTCAGTTCACAAACATCTCTTGACAGATAGTGAAAGTTTCTGTGGAGAGGTGCAGCAATGAGGTTTCAGCTACAGGTGTCAGAAGTGCATGTTTAGTGTAGAGCAAAACAGAGCAACCAGTTAGTGAAACTTCTCAAGGACACTCGGTAGGCTCTATTAACTTTAAGGGTGGGATTCCTAAAGATCCAGTTGGGAGTTTTTATGCACTTCTAAGAGTCCAGGAGCAGTACTTAACACACATGGCTCCCTTGGCTTCCGTACTAGCTTAACTCTGGGAGCATCTCTTCCCTCTGAATTTAACTGTCCAACCAATTCCTTACCCATCTCACAGTCCACTTGTTGAATCCATTGCTCCAGTTTGGAGAGAAGGATGTTGTGGGGGACTGCATCAATGTGTTTGAGGGGTCTCATGTAGGAGAAGTGAAGAAAGTTGCTGTATGGGCCCAGGGCTGCACATGAATGAGACTTTCAACTAAAACAGTAAGAAAATAGTATCTTTTTAAACAATAATTTTCTATTACTCGTGTTATATATTCTCCTCAGTAATACGAAAAAAAGGATTGACTCTTAAATATTTTACTTCCACTTTCCTACAAAATATGGAGGCGGGGGGAAATCAGAATAGTGGATGGAAAGTGTTGTATTGGAATATTGCTTTCACTTCTCTTTGACACACACTGTCTTTCAGTGCTAAGTGGGAGGGAAGTGCTGTTCCAGTGAAACACCACAATGTGAGTTGTGATCTGCTGATCTTATTCAGTTGTATCCATACCTAGTTATGTCAATGTTTAGTATTTGTTAGAGATGAATTAGGAGGAGTAATTGTTAAAATCACTGGAAAATTATAATTTCAGCCCAAAAGGCTGGCTGTTAACCTGGGGCTGAAATTTTGCTATCTGCAGTGTACTACCTGTATTCCCTAAGGGATGCAGGTGTGTTTTGCAGATCAAATGGTCTGTTAATAAGTTAGAGAGAGACAGTTCTGTCTGAAAGCTGTACCAAATCGATTTTCATACTTTACTAAGGGTGGGTTAGGGAATGCTTTTAATTGAGCAACTTGCTAGCTAAAGACCAAAGCCTCATTTATGAAGGGAAGTTGACTTACTTGTCCTTGATTTGTCATCCAGCAACAAGATAAGCATTAATATGCTTCAGGCTATTAATCATCATATGCTGTTTGCTTGTGCAACCTAGAGCATCCTTAAGTGCTTCTTTAAGGTCAAAATTGGCTTTGCTTTGATTTTGTTGATGCCCTTGGTTCCCTAAGGCCCTGTTTACTTTTTGGGTCCTTCCTTCTGAGTATCATCTTGATATTCCCAGGTTATTCCCACAGCTAATGTGGACTAATGCTCCCTTTCCCAAGGTCATGTTAAGAGGCTTAAGGGACTTCTCTCAGCTGCTGCAGTGTGTTATTAAAGAGGTGAGACTTGCACCCTGATGTTCTCTTTTCTATCTGGTGGGTTAGTTCCCATGCTGTGTCAAAGAAGCAGTTACAGTTCAGTCTTTCATTTTGGGACTAAACACTTACTTAGACAAACTCAGAGAAAAACATCAATAAGGAAAGATGCTATTTCTAGCTATCTCTTCTAAAAGGTCCTAATTGAAGATGGAAAGACTGTCTAATTCCCTATTATTTGCATCTTATGTAAACGCCTAGCAAGAAGAGCTTTGTCTGGCCACTACTTGTAAGATTTTCTTAATCACAGTTTAGAGCAATTTTTTAGGGTGTGCTGACAGTTCTCACTCTTCGGAGCTATAGTATTTGCCAGCTTGCTGGATGTGTCGCTCTGGACGTTATAGTGACCATAACCAAACACAGCTGTTGAAACAATACACTTCATTGGCCCAAGACCCTGCATAGGCTCATGATTCTGCTTTTGAACCCTTCCTTCTGACATTATGTTTAAGTGAATTCTGTGTTTTGAGTCTTGTTTTGCCACACCTAACCAGCTATCCTGTTTGTGTCCCAAGGCTGAATACCTGTGTCTTTTGTACCTGCCCCTGTT
>WEIT01007725.1:10496-51523 GCA_013389985.1 Dryoscopus gambensis
AGGGTGTGGTGGTGCCCTCTGTCTTCAGTGAAGAAGAGACCCTCGGCCCCAGGGGTTGTAAAATGGGGGGGACGGTTGTCCCAAAAAAGGAGCTTCTGGTACTTGGCAAAGCATCATTGGATCCTGAGGGCAGTTTCGGTCCATGGATGGTGGTGAGAGCACCAGACATGGAAGGACACTATGGTTTACAAGAGAGACTCCTCTCTTCTTTGATGGACTGAGAATTGATTATTTGAGTATTGTTAACTGATCAGGAAATCCAAGGTTTTGTCCGATTGTGTGAAGGGTGGAAGTTGGGAGGAGGAGGAATGTTTTGGAGAGTTTTCATTCTGTTTCCTGTGTGTTTCTTCCCCTTTAGTGTAGATTAATAAAGTTTTTTTTTCCCTCTATTTCTAAGTTTGAGCCTGCTCTGCTCTGTTCCTGATCACATCTCTTAGCCGTTATTAGTAAAAATATATTTTCATGGGGCACTGGCATTGCGCCCAGTGTCAAACCATGACAGATACCCTCCTGAAGGATCAATCCATTCTCTTGTAGTTGATACTTCTAGAAGGCGCAGATACAAACTGTTGTACAAAGAAAGACCTTGGACACCACTATCAACAAAAACTTTTCATTTAATTGTATATTTGACTTTAATCTCTGACATCTGAGGAATTAAGAAAAACTTAAGAATGCTGATGAAACCTAAGCTGAAATTTTGATGAAACATCTGAAATAACATTTCCAAGAGCACCTGACATTGGTCTACTACCATTTCCATTACATGGACAAATTCTTTTCACACAAAATTAGTAGGGAAAAGAGCTAGGCACATTGTTGATAGTTTTTAGGTAAAATCACTTTTCATTTAATGTTTAACACTGTGCAAATAATCTGATTGTTTATCCACAGTTTTTTTGTGTTTAAAAAATCGCTTCAAGGATATTTAAAAAATAGTTTAAAAACTGTGGAAGAGGAGATCAGAACTGGCTTATAAACTTTATGTTAAAATAAATTCTCTTCTATACTGGGGTATTCCTTTAAGTTATATTCCTTTAGGAATTCTATGTGTATTGGAAAATTGAAAACACCACCACAAAGAATGTAAACTGCCTGGTTTGGGATTTTTTCTGGGAAAAAAAAGGCCACCAACTCTTAGGCCACCAACTGATTCTCTACTGCTCTCTATACCTCCTACAACCCCAGTAAAAACCTTTAGGTTAACAGGGAAGATTTGGTAGAGGAGGAGTATTTCTCCTTATGAACTTATAGATGGTTACTTTCCCACTATAGGAAATAATACAGTAGTCGTAATTGAAGTGCTCAGTTAAAAACAGTCATAAACTTCACTACACACACGTTTGGATATCCTGAAGCAGTACCTTTATCAGTCACTATTTTGAGAAATAAAAAAATAATAAACATTAATTTAAGACCAAGACCTCTATTAAAGAGCATATGTATTTCCAGTAAAGTCATAAGACATATTTGCATTTCGAATGCATGGCTGTATCTCAGTGAGGCAGTAAAGAGAAACACACATGTAGGGAAAGCACATGGATAAATACACTTGAAATGGATCTCTGTATTGGATGATGTCTCCAGGACCTATAATAACAAATGCCTTATTTAATTTCTACATTTTTACAAATAAAGCGTCATTTCATATAATTACTTTGCCTCTGCTGCTTTAGTTGCCATTTGTCTTTGTTGATTGCTTTTTATTTTTAGTGAAGGGGGATGTAGAAACAGGATGAACATGTAAAACCCAGTCATAGGGGTGGATACCCACACACTGAGTCATGCTGCATCATAATGTTTAGCCAGTGAGTGTGGCAGGATTCAAATTTGCAGCACCTCATCACCATCGGGGAAAACCAGAAACAAACCAGAAAATCAAAGACAAAGCAACTCGACACATTTCATGGCAATATGCAAATTACAAATTAGCAATCAGTTTGCAACTATCATCTCAAACAGGTATTTGTGAGCCCCATTCTGTTGGTAAACTCCATTATAACTAGTTTAATTGCATCTGTGTGCTAGCTTCATATCTACATCTAAATGGACTGACTGCATCTATCTCATCTTTTCCACTGAATCTGGTCTTTTTCATTTTCTTAATTAGGAGGAAACTCTGATCCACAAACCTCTAGCTTTGTCTGCCCAGTCAACGTGTTTTTCAGCATGGGATATGAATTAGACACTCAGGTCTGTCTTTTTCTTAACTCCAAACCATCATACATCTGCCGTCACTGGCATCCTGCATAAATACAATTCACTTAGTACCCATTGTGACAAGACAGGTTAATTGTAAAAAATGGTGTATTGCTGACTCTTGAAGCAGCAAAGAAAACAATTAATGTAAACAAAGTTGAAGAAGCACCTGCTGTGTGTGTTTTGAGAGTGATCTTTTCCAGGCAATTAATTTACTTGCCCAAAATGTAAATATCTGAGGGGGTAAGCATATCAGCATATAAAAAGCACTTGCAGTTCTAACTGCTGCCTTTTCTGTCAAATGCTGAAATATACTGAGGCACATTCCCAGCTGGTGTAAACTCCATCTACTTCACTGACTTCAGTGGGGGATAGTTTCCCCCATTCAGTAAGTGGCTAACTTGGGTTTCCTTGCATAGGTTGTAAGTCAGAATAAAGAAACACAAATAAGTGTATATTCCTGGATATAAGAATAGTAGCTGAGAAATTTACCAAACCTATATCTTTGTTTCCTTTCTCTATCACTATATGGACACAAAGCATCAGGGAGAGTGGATAACTCATTGTATCCCCTTTCTTTGCCTTCAGAATCAGAGCACTCAGTGAAAGTGGAACACCAGGAGTCTTTGTAGGTTACTTACTCCACCTCCTGTCAGGACAAGACCTGTGATAACTACAAATTTCCAAGCAGATTTTTATCTAACAGGATAAAAAATGGCAGTGATGGAAGCTCCACTGTGCCAAAGGAAATCTAGAGAAGTGACTAACGTATCAGTAAAATAACAAAAGCACTGTATGTGGAGGTTTTACCATGAAATTAGTGTAAGAAGAATATACTGACCAGAGGATTATCAATCAGGCTGCAAATCAATCCATAATTTAATGACACTGAATGCAGTGGGAAACAGCAGGGAATTGTATCTGTATCTTGCAGGTATAAATTTCATTTAAACACAAAAATACCAACCAACCAACCAACCAACCAACCAAAAACCAAGGTAAGGTGATGCTGTCATATTTAACATTTCATTTTCAGAATGTCAGTTTATTTTGTTTCTCCAGTAATCAAGTCTGCATAGGCAATTTAAAGCACCCCATCATGTCAGCCCACAAGGACACCTGCATGTCTTGCAAAAGGTAATCCCCTCCAGGGCTTTGGCTGCCACGGCTCAAGGAGAGGACACCCCTGGCCCACAGCTCCAGCAGCTACTCCTGGACAAGGCTCTGCCACAGAGGCTTTCCCACAACCTGAGCTGGGCTTGGGCTGCCCTGGGATCCCTGGGCTGCCCTGCTCTTGGTCTGGGGCAGAGAGATGGGCCCAGTCTGCCAGGCTCTGCCATCACTCACCCAGAGGAAGCCCTGGCATTGTTGGCCCCCAGCGCCAGGGAGCTGCCAATCCCCGCAGTGCTCGGAGACGCCACTGTCAATAAAGCACAGGGTTGTATTTTTAGATTGCAGAGTTCCCCATTGAGTTACATGTACTGCAACAGCAGTGTTTGCCTTGCAATTAAAATGACACAAATACCGACTAAGGAAACCAAAAGCAAAGTCCCAGGGGAGCAAATGAAAGCAAGCTTAAATAATGTTTAATACCAGATCTTGGGCAAAAAGCATTTCAATTTGTTTTACATCTCAGCTCTCCAAACTGCCGTGAGAACCTATCCTATACCAAACATACAAGAGGGAGTCACAGAGTCTTTTTAGCTTGAGATCCAAGTAGAAAAACCTCTCTTTGAAAGAGCTTTTTGATATTTGATAATTTATTTTTCAACTACGGTCTTTAGTCTCCTTCCTTCCCTGATACTGTCTTGCTGCAAATATTGTACTTACACAAAGTAGTCTGTATAAGGAACTTTTAAAATTATGTTTTCATTAAACAGTTTTGTATGGAACAATAAAATTTTCTTTTAGCTTTGGTAAGATTCAGGAAGAAGCAATGGTATAGATTTAGATAAGATTATCTCAGCCCGTTCAGCACACAGCTAACAATTTGCAGCATAACAGAATAACAATTTGCAGGAGCATGTCATCAAGATGCTCCAGGTTAGAACAAGTTAGACTCAGAAGTTCCCATAAACAGTTGAAAGGCTTTTATCAGAAATGCTGACTTGAAGGAAGATGCTGAAGAGAGATATCCTTATGATCTGATTATTTCTTTCTCTTCTTCCATACATGATTTACATCATTAAAACCATTAATAAGGTCTTTTCAGTATCTGTAATCCATCTAAAGCCCTTCCTTGGTCTCTCCTGCTGACTAGATAATTCAGACTTTCTGTGTTCTTCATGAACAAATCTCTAAAAGCTACCCCCATGGGAAATTTTCTGATCACTAATTTGTCCACTGCCTTTGAAGCTGCCAGTAGGGCTCTAAACAAGATGAAACATACAGAGTGGTGCTGTGGCCTTGGACTTTTTTATCCTATACCTTGCTGGTAAGAACAAACCTTTTTGTGTTCAAAGGAGCTGAAATATGCATTTACTGTCTTTCAGGAGACTGTCTTACCTACCAGACTCCAAGTTCTTTCAAATATTGTTATCCGACTTGTTTTATCCTCTTGCTCTGTCACAGTAGAATAAAGTACTCTTTAGACAGAGAATGGATTTTTATATAGCAGGAATGCCTTTGCACATGAATGAGTGGACACTTGTACAACTTCTGACAGTTTTGAATTTCATATAACTGTAATAAGTGAAGTCTTCTCTATGCAGTTTAACTGTATGGCAGCTTTGGCCTTCTCCTGAATTTACCATGTTGAAAAAAATATGTGCTGTACATATAACACATCAGGAGAACTCTGTTGTTAATCCGATGTCTCAAAGTTCATAATGGGCTGAGTTACCATTTTTTTTAACAGCATATGATAAATGAAGTGAACTTCATGCAACACCAGTACAAAACAACCTTAAATGACATGTAATAATAATAACAATAATAATAATAATAGTAACTATTATTATTAATAACTATTATCAGTAGTAGTATATTTCATCCTTGCTTCTAAACCTGAGGAACCTGTATTAAAGTGCATTACCAGAAAACAGAAGGCCAATATAGGGCTTTGTTAGTGGTGTGACTCATTTACTCTCTTCCTTCACTGCCTATTCCCAAAGGTACCTTACAGAAAGGAAAATTCATAAACATAGAAAATTAGGAAAAGTATAAAATTCCACTGTAGAGAATATTCCAGAAAATACTTTCCTGCTTTGCTGCCTACCAATCAACATGTGCAAAATCACAGATGACGAAAGCATTGAAATTGCCAGCAATTTATTATTACCTTGGTTTTTAAAACAAAACCATTATCTTGAAAGCTTGTGCAAATATGCAAACCAGCCTGTAGGCTTGACTGTGATCTTTCAGTTCCCTGTGAGTGCATAGTCATGCGCAATGAGAATCAGATTATCACGGATCCCAGCTATGCCCAAAGGAGTGTTCAATGCGGGGAGCAATTAAAAAGAACTTTTCTGTTCTTCAGTCCTGTCATCCCACACATTGACAAGTCTTTGAAAGCAAAAGCTAAAACTCCTCACACATAATTAGCTAGAACAAACTGATGAAAGAATTAAATATAAAGTGTTCTGTTCAAAGACATGATCATCAATCTGCAGTTCATTCCATCACCACTGATTTGAAAATGCAGAAAGATAGGCAAATTATCCCATTCTCTCACAACGCCCTTAAGGGTAAGAGAAAATGGTCTCAGACCCTTCTTAATCCTTTTTTTTTTTTAATTTCTATTTTATTTTTGATCTGGTTATCTTAGCTTGATTAGTGCAGTCCCAATTACACTATACAGAAATAAAAGGTCTTCTAAGGCTTAATGACATTGTTCTGAGAAATACAATAAAGCATTTAAGCAATCATTTGAGATGTGCTGACCTTTCATATGGTAGACAATTTTAGGTGTCCAAACATCCCAATTTGTGCTCTGATTTATGACAGCCAATATTGGAAACTTTTTGATTGCACCTCTGGCTTACAAAATTTGTTTCTTGTTTCTCTTAATAAAGTAGAACTATTAGTTCAGCAGCACAGTTGAATGTTGAGATGTAACCTCTGCCCAGTTTTATTCAATGTGCTCTTTTGCCATTTTCTTCAGTGAGATGAGAATTTTACCTCTCTGCTTTAACTTCTCAGCTAAAAATTTTAGACATAAACTGAAACAGAAGGTGAATGTGAATAAAACTTTAAGTGTAAATTTTTCATAATTTGGCCTCACTTACGCCAAATATAATGAGACTGGACCAGATTCTGTTCACTGTTTCATCAATAAAGCTAAATCAGCAAATTCCAAAGACTGAAGAAGGGTAATTGGAGGTACATTTTGCACCTAAATGCTTCTATAGCTAATCTGTCAGTAGAAACCTGCATAATTTACCAATAAATATGCAAGATGAGCAGCACTGCCTGGATGAAGTAGAAAAACAGAAGTGGGGCACTGTACAATCAGCTTGTTTTCATCTGCTGCACACCTGTAGCAAGAACATTTATGATGTAGGTGGTGTATTTGGTGAAGTGAAAAAAAATCAGTAGGTAATTTCTGATCCTGAAAGCTTGTTTTCTCTTTTCAGGGTATGTATTCAATTTCTAGAAGTTTGCAACTATTTTAGCATCAGATATTTCTCTTTCTTTTAAAATAAAAAGTCTTAGATAGCCAAAAAAAAAATGAAGATAAAACCCCACAAGATGAATCCCATAAGTCATGCTTTTGGGGAAGGTACCTGAGATCACACCAAGCACAATTAATGTAAACATACATTAATCGGCTCCATAGACTGTGCAGGGACACAGGGTCCTTACTTCTTGACAGTGACTTTTAGACTGGAATCTGAAGGACAGATACCACATGCATTTCTACTTCTATATTATTGTCTAGTGTCCACAGAAATATGAGAATACTTGTTTTTTCAGATTATAAAGACCCGTAAAGATTTCCTATTGCCTCTGAGAGAACCAAGTTTGTCTCCATATTTCTCTCTCTCTTTATAATGAATAAATGAAAATCTTAAGTTAGAATTTACCAGAATGTTCCACAGAAACAGCTGACAACCTCGGTTGCACCTCAGGTGTTGTAAGAGACGGTCCAAGGATTCCTCATCTGCCTCACGATTCATCGCCAAGGAAAGACCCTAAAACTGTGCACAGGAGCTGGCCTGGCTGAGGTGGGATGTTTGCCAATGCTACCTGCAGGTGCGCCTGCTGGGAACTGGTGGAGCTGGTATGCATTCCTGCGGACAACTGGTGCAGGTCACGGTAAACTGCTTGCGCCTTACTTGCTGCCCAAAAGCGGTGGAGACCGCGCTGGAGCAGGAAGAAGTGGAGCCTGTCCTAACCTGTCCCGAGGACCTGTCCTAACCTGTCCTGGCATGCTTGTCCTGTACACCTGTTCTGTACCAGAGCAACCAGCCTCACAACAAAAAGAACTATAAAAGGGACTTTCTAAAGAACCGAGTTCCAAGATCTCCCCACAGATGAAGATGCATTTATTGGCCACTGGACCACGAGAATTGCATCTCGCCTGTTGGTAGGTATCCCCCACCTCCCTTTTCTTTCTCTCTTTGTTTTCCTTTACTTCTTTCTTTCTCTCTCTCCTCTATCACATTGCTGTGTTGTGGCACTTAATAAAGGTGCATTGTTTTGATTAAACTGAATTTCCCCTGTGTCTTTTGCACTTTGAGATCAGTAAAAGAACCTCTCACAACCCCCGCTATTATTAGCGGACTAGACCAGGTGTGTCACCTATTTCCACCATTGCAACACTATTTCTACTTTCAGGGAGAAAAGAACACCACAAACAGATTTCTGAAATTAGGAAGACACACCAGTTGCAGGTCAGAAACACACTTACGGAGAGGATAACCATTCATACATTTTCTTAGTTCCCTGTATGAATTTTACAGAGGCTCTTTGTTTGCTTATCAGGACACAGCTCAGAACTATGCAGAGCAGAGACTGACTGGGCTGCAGCAAGAAATCAGCTTGATTTTCCATTGTTAAGATATTGTGGTGACAGTCATTCTGCAAAAATCCATTTAAAGAAATTGAGGGAAAATAGAATAGATGATTACTCTCTTTTCTGAGTAGGAATATACTGTACCTCATCCTGTCACTTCCATTTGGCAGGTACTCTCAACAGACCAATACACAGATTACTTTCTTTGGCAATCTAGCAAAGTTCAATAGGTTACTTAGCATGATTTTTTTCATTTATTTTGCTTAGGGAAAGATCCTAGACATTCAGTTTTGGCAAAAAATAGGATACCGTTTCCTTTTCAAAAAAATAAAAATCCATCAGTCTATTCCTTTGATATAAATCAGAAATGCTGAAAATATATCAAAAACTTTTGACTGCTCAACTCTATCAAACTCTGTCCCAGAAGAGAGATATTTGGTAAAGAGTCTCCTTGAGGTTACACCAGCACACTTTAATTAAAAATCTAATGAAATAATGTTCTATCAAATTATGTTAGACTGAAACTTACAGTATGTGCCAATTATAAAAAGTTAATTGCAATTTCAAAATTAAATCAAAGTATATTGAATTTTATTGACAAAATAACAAATATAGCTGCTTGTTTATGATTTTTTGTAATTACAATTATAATTAATTTTTATAGAGGAATCAATAGTATGTTGAAGAATTCTGAAATATTAAAGCTATCAGAGATATTTTGAAATCATATTGATAAAATTGTGATGATATCAGGTCATGCAAGGAATTTATTAGCAAACAAGGTAGACGGTCCATAGTAGATATACTAAGAGTTTGCTTTGGAGACTGTGTAACTATATAATAGTTTGGTTTGGAAGAGACTTTTGACTATTACGTAGTTCCAACCACTGTGCCATGGGCAGGGATATCTTCCACTAGACCAGGTTGCTCAAAGCCCTATCCAACCTGGCTTTGAACTCTTAAAAGGGTTATGTGTCAAGAGCTTTCATGGGCAACATGTGCCACTGTCTGACCACCCTGAGAGTGAAGAATTTCTTTCTAATATCTAATCTAAACCAACTTTCTTTCAATTTAAAGCCATGCCGCCTTGTCCCCTACAGGCCCTTGTAGAAAGTCCCTCTCCAGGTTCCTTGTAAGCTCTCTTTAGGTACTGGAAGGTGCTATAAGGTGACCCCAGGACCTTCTCTTCTCCAGGCTGAACAACCACATCTCTCTCAACCTTTCCTCAGGGGAGAGGTACTCTATCCCTCTAATCATCTTTGCAGTCCTCCTCTGGACTCATTCCAACAGGTCCATTTCTTTCCTGTGTTGGGGACCTCAGAGCTGGAAGCAGTACTCCAGGTGGGATCTCACGAGAGCAGTTTAAAAGGACAGAATCACCTCCCTTGACCTGCTGGCTATGCTTCTTTTGACATAGCCCAGGATAGAGTTGGCTTCCTGGGTTTTCTGCAAGTACACACTGCTGGCTCACATTCAGTTTCTTTCCCACCAACATCCCAAGTCCTTCCCATCAAGGCTGTTCTCAATTCATTCTCCATCCAGCCTGATTTGTGATTGGGATTGCCATGACCCATGTGAAGGACTCTGCACTTGGCCTTGTTGAACTTCATAAGGCTCACACAGCTCTACCTCCCCAGCTTATCAAGGTCCCTCTAATAGCATCCCTTCCCCCCAGCTGTTGACATCACCTCACAGCTTGGTGTCATCAGTAAACTTGCTGAGCATGCTTTTAATGCCACTCTTCATATCACTGACAAAGTTGTTGAACAGCACCAGTCTGGTTATGTTTCTTCTTTTTCAGTAAATGGGAGCTTCACTGGACTGTCACAGCTTCATAAATATGATAGTGACTTAACAGCTTCCTCTGGCAGCTCCCTCAGGACCCAGGAATACATCTCATCATGTCCCATTGAAATGTACACCTGCAGGTTTCTTAGATGGATCTTCTCCTACAGCAGGCAGTTTTTCATTCTCCCAGTTCCTGCCTTTGCTTTTTGCAGCTCACATGGTGTGTCTGAAGCACTTGAAGAGTTTAGTAAAAAAAAAATGCTGAGTACCTCAGCTTTCTTTACATCCTGGGTAACCATGTATCTTCTTTCCTTCCTTCCAGAAAATACCCACTTCTTCTCTAGGCTTCCTTTTATCACCAATGTACCTGAAGAAGGTTTTCTTTTTGCTCATACCATCACTGTTCAGGTTTAATTCTATCAGAACTTAAGCTTTCCTAACCTTATTCCTGGCTGCTCAGACAATTTCTTTGTAATCCTCAGGCTGTCTGTCCTCACTTCCACACTCTACAGGTTTCCTTGTAATGTTAGAGTTTGTCGAGGAATTCCTTGGTCATCTGCACAGGCCTTCTGTCATTTTTGTCTTACCTGATCTTTGTTGGGATGCATCCCTCCTGATGATCCTTGAATATGACACAGATTTCTTGGGCCCCTCTTCGCCTACAGGGCTTTATCCCTTCAGCTGCCAAGCATATCCTTGATAAGGCCAAAGTCTGCTATTCTGAAGTCCAGGTTAGCAAGCTTTCTGTTCACCCTCCTCACAGCCTTAAGAATCTTGAACTCCACTGTTCTATAGTCACTGCAGTCAAGGTTGCTTTTGAGCTTAACATTCCCCATCAGTTCCTCCTTGTTGGCAAGAGCAGGGTCTATCATAGCATCTCTCCTAATTGGTTCTTCTATCACTTGGAGACAGAAGTTATCATCAAGCATTCCAAGAATGACATAAATTGCTTATGCCCTGGTGTGCTGTCCCTCCAACCAATAATCGGAGTAGCTAAAGTCACACATGAGGACCAGGGCTTGTAAATGTGAGGTTGCTTCTATCTGTCTATAGAGGGTCTCATCAGCTCAGCTTTCTGTTCAGGCAGCAAGTAGCAGACTCCAGCTATAATATCAATTGTTCCTTCCCTCCCTTTAATCCTGACCCAAAAACTCTCAGTCAGCTCCTCATTAAGCCTCAGGGGGATCTCCATGGACTCTAGCTGCACATTGACAAAGAAGTTGATAATCCCTGACCATATTCCAGGCCTGTCCTTCGTAAAGAGCCTGTATCCTTCCATTCCAACCCTCTAGTCACAGGAGCCATCCCTCCACATCTTCATGATGCCACTAAGATCATAGCCCTGCAGATGTGTGCACATAAACTCTCCTTGTTTATTCCCCATGCTACATGGGTTTGCTTAGAGGCATTTAAGTTGAGTCCCGGATTTACTGGCTCAAGGGGCTGGAATTCCTTTGTGCTGCTCTCCAGGTACTCTCCTGCTGACCTGTAGACCACCTTCAGGCTCTTGGCATCTCTTCCTGGCCCTGGCATCAAATTGATGGGAGTGGGATAGATTGAGGTTCCAATCCCCAATAACTTTAGTTTAAAGTCCTCTTTATCAGCTTGACAGACCTAACACTGAAGATGCTCTTCCCCTCCTTACAGATGGATTCCATGAGCTCCCAGTAGATCAAGTTTCCCAAAACGAGTGCCATGGTCTAAGTAGCCAAACCCCTGCCTTGTGGGACCAGTCCTGTAACCATCTGTTCATTTGCCAGGTTCAGCTGTCCCTTTTAAGCCTTTCTCTTTTGACCAAGAGGATTGATGAAAATCTACCAACACTCCAGAGACCCTTACCAGCATTGCCAGGGTTCTGCAATCCTTCTTGATACTTCTGGAATATACCTACTATGCAAGGTACTATAAAGAGAATTAACACTAGCTCAGTTGAAGCCAGTAAATTACTGCAGTGCAAAAGAAATTACTTAGACATTGTAATTCTATTGCTGAGGACATTTCTTCTGCTTCTAGAGGGGATAAAATTCTTCTCCAGAAAATACTTTTGTAATTATATTGTATAAATTTAACTTACAGTCTTTCTTTCTCTCCCTTTATCCCTTACTCCAAATGTACTTCTTCAGTTAGGACACATATAAACTGTGAAGTATGGCTGTAAATTTTGGATAATTTAACATTAAAGACACCTTTCTGCTTATCAGTCAGCACCTTTCCTTTAACCCCATGACTCTGGCAGATAGATGCATGGTAGGACATCTGTCCTGCTGTGGTGTTAATGTGATGAGGATCCTGCTGGGAGTTGTGGCAATTACACTGGGATAGCTCATCTCTTCCTGAACTCTCCCCATGTCTTCATTTTTCTTAACAGCAACAGAGATACTAATAAAAAAAAAAAAGTTAATTTTGTCAGTTTATCATGTCCCTCTTTCTTGACAGGTTAGTTTAATGGCAAAATCAATGTGTAAGAATTCCACTGGCAACTTTTCCAGTTCTTTCCTCGATGTAACTACCTTGAATATTTTTTTTATGATAACACAAAGGTGAAAACAAGCACAAGATTTTCACTTGTGTCTTGTTTGCTGAAATTCAGAGAATTGTCTACTGAACTTACTGTGTCTTTTACAAACTCTCACATGGTATTTATAATTTCTTAATATTTTTAGAGAACAGATTAGCAGTGAGGTTTTAGGAAGCACAAACTCACATATTGTCTTAGATCTCTACCTAGGTGAAGAGGTTGATGCAATTTGCACATCAAGGAGGAAGAGAAATTTTAATCTAGGGTAGGATCACACTAATGTAAACTATTCATTCAAGTCTTTCTAACAGCTTGCAATTTAATTTTTATTCAGATTCCCTAACAAGCATGTTGCATAAATGCAAGATAGCATAAATAATTCTCACTTATATCTTACTAATCATTACTTGTGATACAGCTATACATTAATAATAATAATGAATATTTAGTTGCATCTTTCTCTAATTTAGATATCCAGGCTTTTACTTCTTACACAACTAGAAATTTGATGATCAAAATTATTCATTTATGTTAATTCTTCTAAATAAAATTAATGACAATAGTCCACTCATTGTCTTCAGAATGTCTGTTTAGCAGTACTAAAGTAACCAAGTTTATGAGGAACATTTAGAGAATTCTGTTTAAATATCTGAAGTAATAGCACTCAAATAATAAACACAAGATCATAAACTTTAACTTTATCACTCTGCATGTTAATGCTTATAGTGGTGAAAGTGATGATACCTATGAACAAAGAGGTACAACAATGGATTGTGACCTTTGTCTGCGCTTGTGAAATATTTGGTAGAAAAGGATTAACTTTTTTAGAAACAAATATCCTGGGTCATCATTTTATAGCTGGGGCTAAATAAAAATCAACAAGGAAAGAAAACCTGAAAGCTTGTAAAATATACTTTATGTTATCACAATTGGACTTTTCTTAATCGCAACAGATTCCAGTGATCCTATCTGATTATTTCATCTATCTTTTCACCTGTGTGTTTAATATACAGATTTTGTATCTGTCAACTCTGTGCACATATTTGCCCGTGAAAACACGTACCGTATTGAAATGGAAGTCCATTGTAGGCAGTCTGAGTTACCAAAATTGAAATCCAGCTAAGGAATGATCATATACGAAAGTTTCAAAACTATTGTACCTTTCTATTAGTGGCACTATATAATCACAGTATATTCTGTAGTGTTTTCAATACTGTAATTATAAATGTAGAAATATATTTATATTTAATAACAAATGTGAAAACATAACACAATATATTTATGATATAAAAATAAGAGATTTATCTTTCCAGAAATTCTAGAATTAAATTATCCTGAACTTGGTGAGTAAAGCTAACAACATTAAGCTCTAGTCAAAGTTTGTCTTGTCTGAGTCATGATTTTTGAACGATTCTTGAGATCCCAGCTGATTATCCTGTAAACTTTCAGTTCTCAGAAATGTTTAGCGTTAGCATGGATGCTGAGAACTGTGAGAATGAAGGGTACAGACAACAGAATTGATGGAAATACAGGCAAATGGACATTTATATCTTTATGTAGGAAGATAATGCATAAATGGTGCTCCTTAACACAAAAATATGAATAAGTGTGTAGAAATCAGTGATTATCTACTTTTTCATTGTAACTCAACAAGTACATTTTTTCAAAATGTAAATATAGAAGATAGACACTAACTCAAATTCAAATCAAACAGATTTATATGACAGGTCAACTTTCAATCATTTTAAGATTAACTTAAATTTGCAGTCAGGTTGTTCTAATTTTTCCTCAAATTAAGTAATATTCAACTGCACAGCTGAGCTCAGCCCAAAGAAGAACATACTTTTGCCATTGAATAAAATAAGGTGAATACACCAATCATTAATTGCAATGCCTTATAGGTCATACAGGTTTCAGAAAGTCAAAAGAGAGCAAGACTAAATGTCACTTACGAAATAATCTGAAATTCTTTGAGAACAAATAGAACTGGGCTCCTAATGACTTGGGCACATTTGAAAATGGAACTTCTTGCAAACATTCTGATAGAATTTCTATGACATTTTTGTCGGGGTCAAATTTCATGCTTGAGGTTTAACCTTCATTATTGCACTTTCATGTCAGCAGGATACTGCTCATATAAAAGACATTATATCTGTCTAAAACTAGTATGTTGAATTAGGCATTCAGTCTCCAACTGTGTGCATTTTTTTTTTTTTTGTTCCTTGCTTTTTAACATAGAATTTATTTGCATACCAATTGGGATATTCACATCTTCAAACTTAGACTATTTGCTTCTTTTTTTTTTTTTGCTTTTGTTCTTTTCTCCAGTGTCTGCCTTTTTCATTGGCTCCAAACCTGCAGCTCTCTAGTGGCAGACTTGACCTAGTAATGGGGATATTGTGGTGGATTGACCTTGGCTGGAGACCAGGTACCCAATAAGCCACTCTATCCTTCCTCCTCAGCAGGAGTAGGGGAGAAAAAAAATTGACAAAAACTTCTTGGGTTGACACAAGGACAGAGTGATCATTCATCAATTATTATCATGGGAAAACAGGTTTAAATTTGCAAAATTAGTTTGATCTATTACCAACCAAATCAGAGTAAGATAAGTTTCTCAAACAAAGACGAATCGTAAAAAAACTTTTCCCCATATCTCACTTTTTTCTGGATTCAACTTCATTCTCAATTTGTTTACCTACTCTCCATGAGTGGGACAGAGGGATGGGGAATGAGGACTATGGTCAGTTCATCACAGATTGTCTCTGCCACTCTACCTCATCACTCTTTTCCCATGCTCCACTGAGGAGTCCCTCCCATGGGAGACAGTCCTCCATGAACTTAAACACAGGTCCTTACAATGGGCTAGAGCTCTTCACACACTGCTCCAGCATGGGCCTCTTCCACATGCTACAGTCCTCCAGGAATGGACTGCTCCAGAGGATACCACTCATGGAATCATCTGTTCTGCATGGACCCTGCTCCAGCAGAGGTTCTGCATGGGATTACAGCTTCCTTTAGGCATGAAGCACCACTTCACCATGGTGCTCTGTGGGCTGCAGGGGCACCGCTGCCTCAGCATGGTCTTCACCACAGTCTGCAGGGGAATCTCTGACACTTGGAGCTCCTCTGGCCCCTCTTTCTTCAGAGACCTTGGTGTCTGCGCAAGTTATTTCTTTCACATATTCTCACTCCTCTTTGCCAGCAGCTCTTGTGCAGCAGGTTTTTTCCCCTCCTTAAATGTGTTATCACAGAAGTGCTACTACTATTACCACTGTTTCTAGTTGAGTATACTTGTATGTCCTGACTGGATAATTTGTACTTCACCTTGATCAGAGAGATTCCTTAAAGCTTTTTTTTGTTGCCTATGGTAAATTAAGAAGCTGCTTCAGTAATCAGAGGGAGAAACTCTTTTTTACTGCTGGAGACCCCAGAGCAAACTGGACAGTTAAGTTTTGAAATGAAGGGTTGAAAAGATGAACCATGCATTTCTCTTAACAGAAATAAATCCAGATGATTTGAAGACCATGATAAGCAGGAGGGAATGTGATAGGGTACACAAAAAAGACCTTTGCTGACTGGAAATAATTATTTCAGAATATCATTTAGGAGTTTATGAACACTGCTGGAGTAGGAAATCTTAGGGAAGAAAATTACTGAGTAAGCAATGTTGCCTTAATACCTTCAATGAGTAGCATAACAAGGAAAAGCACCAGAGCCCCAAAAGCGCCAAGAGAACCTAAAGCCCTCCACAACATTGCTTAACACTTACGAAAGCTCCCTTTGCCTTTGTTTTGACTATTCACAGGAGATACTGAGTTAGTATACCCTGCAGCTCTTGATAATGAGCTTACTCTTTAGGTGACCTATGACACAGTCTTTGATTTTTATTTCTGCTTTGGAACATTATGGTAAGTCGAAAGGGTTATTTGCCTTCACTCTATGGATTCTTACATCCTCTTCCTTTAACAACTATCTAGTGAGTGGAACAAAATTAGTCCATCAGATAGCCTGATTGGCAAGTTGCAGGAATCCTCAGCTGGTGTGTAACATAACTTGGTTTTCTTTGACTGATCTGTATCATTGCCAAGCATTATTATAAGGTAGTGATGAAACCTTGTAAAATAAATCTTTTTATCTGAATGGTGGTGAGAGGAGTGACAAGTCTTCAGCTAATACAGAAAACTGTACTCTTCTAACTTTTGCGGAAGATATACATGGTAACTGAAGACCTGGACTTACCATTAAAATAAAACACATTCTTAGCATGATCCTGCAGTCAGCCTGGTTTCTGTAAAGTATTTTACCAGTATGGTTATGGAAAACTGAATCCTTATTTTATAGCAAAACAAGTTTTGAAAAAGGTCTTTCCTGGATTAATACTGAGTTTTTCTAGGGTATGTGAGGTTGACATACAATAATCCACATTGTAGCTTTGGAAGCATCCCTGCAAGTTTCTCCTACTCATTAAAAAATGAGATGGTTTCCCACTTGCAAGGTTGTGCTTAATTTCAAGGAACAGCAAATTAATTAATGTAAAAATCATGCAAACATACACGTTTCAATCAAATGATCACTTTCATGACATGAAGAGCAAAATTTGTCTTACAATCCAGTGTTCTACAGAAATATGCACTATTCAGGAAAAGGTTTTATCAGTTCATAAGATCCAACATCTATTGAATTGAAGATGTGTGCAAATGACAGTGTGCTCTGCAATTTTCCTTAACGATTTGGATAATATTAGTAACAGGATCTAGGCTGAGTTAAGTACCATCACTGTTGTCTTTATAAGAAAAAAAATGTCTTCCACAGTGCAAATCTTCTGTAACTGAATTATTTTTGTTCCCATCAGTCAACGTTTCCATCATAAAAATGGTTTCATATGATCTTTATGACCATTATGTTTACTTCATTCTCTGAAGTATATTCTGGATGAAAATGTTTGCTGGTTTGCTGGTTTTTTTTTTTTTTTCTCATTTAAAAATAATAAGCAGAGACATATTATTTCTTTTTTTACTTTTCAAAATGTGGAAAGCAGAAATATATCACTCATTTCCAGAAATTTCTTTTTGGTTTAACTAATGGACAAGAATTCTGTAAAAAAGTTTTGATAAGAGTCTTATTTAGTGTAAAGTATTAGTATACATAGTGATCCAAATGAATCTAGGCAAGATCTGTCCCAGACATGTATCCCTAACTCACAAGGTAGGGGAAAAAACCCCTTATATTCTAAAAACAAGATGAAATTTGTTGGTTTACAACAACAATTGTTGTTGTAATTGTAATTGTGTTGTTGTTTGTAACAACAAACAAATTTGTTGTTAATGCTGTTAACAATTATTAAATGCTACAATATTGTTTAAAAATGAAAATTGTTAGGTTTTGGTCAACGAAGAGTTTTTCAGACAGTCCAGATCTCCCTGCAACCAATAGTGTTTATGTCTATTACTTTCTAGATAATCAATTCTCTTCATGATCCCAGTCAAAGGAAATCTTGAGCATAAGATAAATTTTATTATATTACTAATATATTAATGTAAATCATACAGACCTTTAGGACCTTCATCAGTCACAATTAAAAGTCATGAAAATCTAGACCTTTAGAGACAAGATGAATTTCTTGCATAAGAAATTTAAGAGTTACACACCTATGAATCATTTATCTTAAAGAACTACTGAATCATCCACCATGTGAAATTTTGACTGCAGCATGGAAATACATGTTTAGTAGAAAAGAAGGTGATGTTTTACAAAATGTATGCTCAAATGCTATCCAAGATAGTTACACTTGCCTTGCTTCTTGCATTCCATCAAACACATTTTTCATATTTTAATTTTTAAAAAAATTTTTTCCAGTTTCAAGCATCAAATGTCCCTTGTTCTTTCAAACTGTGGAATGAAGGCACATTCTTTCTCTGTGCTCTTTGTCTAATCTTGCATGGTGCTGGTTTTAATGAGCTTTTAACACATATTTCGGGGTACTGGGGGAAAATCAAAGGGCTTAAATGTTCATATATATAGATCGATAATTAAAGATGAGAGGACAGCCAGTAAAATTTCTGTAATTTAGAACTGTACGAAATGATTTATATAATTAGATATTGTTATTACAGTAAGCATCAACAGTGTAGAATTATTGTAAAGTATTATTTATCTGTGGCTGGAACAGATGAAATATTTTGCAATAAATGTAAGTAATGCTTCCATTAAAATAAAGAAGCACAGCTCTTGGAAAATCTTTCCAGTAAGGTAAATTTTATATCTTTCCATAATGGGGACCTTGACTAGGCCCCCACACAATTAAATAATAGTAGGCACATATGAGACCTCCTGGAACAGTTGTTTCAGACCTTGAAATGTATTATATTTAATATATATACTATATACTACACACTATATACTATATATTTTATATTGTATATTATCTACATTATATTATGTATATAATACATATATAAATAAAATGTATTGTATATAATGTATTATGTATTATATATTATATCTATTTTAGAATATGATATGCAGGTGTGACTTCTGATGATTGCTATACCAAAACACCCAGGCCCTACCTGAAACCCCTATCTCATAAATCCAAAGTCCTAAAAAAGCATATCTGCTCTATCAAAGTATAGAAAGTCAGAAAGTAAATTTGAACACTGGCCCCCAGTCACCTACCTTTTCAGTTTGCTTTCCAGGCCAAATGAGTCTCCTGTAAGACTAAATATGAGTGGAGTTTGGAGCATACTATACTTTGGAAAGCCTTACTTCGAAAGCTCAGTATTCAGGACTGTATTAGTTTTGTATTCCTTCATGTTATGGTCTTCTGGCACTTTTCTGGCACCATCCCTCTGCACCATCCCTCTCATCCTCCCTTGTGTACTACCCTTTATAGGAACATCCTATAAACATCTTTTCAGGTCCATTCTATAAAACACCATTCTGATGGACTAAACATAGTCCTTAGATTATTTCTGACAAGTTGACATGACAAATATAAAGAACAGAAGGCCACAAAAACATGTGATATATGTGTCAGTGCTACAAGAATGGCCTACAAGATACATTGAGGATTCACAGCTGAAGTTATCTGTTGAGGAATTGCTGTCTATTCTAGAAGGAGTCAGGGGAGAAGGAGTCAGGTGGATGTTAACCTGTCTGTGACAACTGGCCTTAGGGCCAGGGCTGTCTTTTATTCAGCCACAGAATACTTGGATTCATATATACTACAGTTTTCTAGTTGTGCTGATGAAGAGAAAAACAGAAACAGAAACAGAAGATTATACTTATCTATGGTAGTGATATGAAAAGGAGCTATTTTAAGCAATTGCAAAATCTAATAACTTCTGAACTGTTTAATTTAAATAGGAAAACAAAGATTTTTTTTTTCCTTCTTTTATTTAAAAAGAAATACTTAGTCTAAAAAAATCAATTTGTGTAAAATTCTGTCAACAAAAAAACTCAATAAAGAACTAATTTCGTCAGTCATGAGTGAGTGTTCTTTTGTTGTACTCAGTTACAGATTTCATTTTTTAAAAAATAAATTAAAATACACTACAGAAATTATTATTTATCCTTCTGTTGCCAAAAGTATATTTGACTTCTTTCTTTCTTTCTTTCTTTCTTTCTTTCTTTCTTTCTTTCTTTCTTTCTTTCTTTCTTTCTTTTTAATATTTTAATATGAAGAACTAGCTAGCCTCTGATGGCAAGAGTTACGGTCAAAAAATCAACTGTGTTCACTGATACTGTCCTTGGGTCTTGTTGTGTGTTCAGTATTGGGGATGGAGAGAGTTTTGCACAGTTCTATCTGAAACTCAGTAAGAATAACACAGAATCAAATAGTGTATTAAGACAGCTGTTTAAGAAAGAGAAAATAATGCTAGAAATATAAATAGTGAGTAAATCTTACTTCCCTTCAGATTCTGGGCACCCTGAGTTCACACAGCATCAGACATCAGAGAGATAGCCTGGATGGATCTTCCCATTGTGCACTGCTTGGATCCTGCCTATGAAAAGATTAAATTTCCTTTCCATACTGCAGTGTCTTTTATCCTGTATAAGAAAACCATGTATCTTTCCTGATAGGCTGGGATCTTATCTCATATCACCCATCAGTGCAGGCTGCTTTGGGCTTCCAGGAGATTGTCCTGCAGCAGCTCCTTGTGCGGCATAGGGCCTCCTCCAGCCCGGAGTACAAGTCTGTAGAGTGGATGTGGGATGTTCCAGATCACTAGCTCCTCAAGATCCCCAATACACTGTTTCTCATTACTGTTACTAATCTATGTATCTATTTATTAAGAACGTGAAACACAAAAAGTTGAAAACTTTGGTGTAATATCTTATTCCTTTCTATATAATTTGAGCAAAATAAGCCTTCTAAAATAAGTCAAAAGCCAATGTTTTTTAAGATATATATTTTTCAAACTGTCCTCCAATGTGCAGAATTATTATTGATACTTATAAAATTTCCTAGTTATTAGGTATGAATGCTTGAAGTTACCAGTTCTGACTTTCAGAATTGTTAGTTATTTCATGTCTTCTTCCTGAATGTTCTGCATTTATTATCATTTAACTACAGAAAGATTTGATATCAATGCAATAATACATAGCAGATACATCTAATTATGACTCTGTTCCCTCATGTTTACGACTGTAGTAATTTTGAACAGCTGTGATAAAAATGGTAAGACAAATTATAACACAGTGGCTATTTTGCTAATAGAACTGCTTCACAAATTTGGCCGATATTGTGAAAGTCTGCAATATTTTGCAAGATATTTCCTTATTAAACCTGGCTTCCCTCTGAGGTACATACACACACAAACCCTACACTAATATGGGAGGATTTTAGTACCTTATGGAAAAAAAAATATTTAGAATTAATGGAGCAACTCCTTCTGTCTGGGTATAGATATTTCAGCTGTATATATTACAGCCCTGCAATTCAAAGAAAGGTAGGTCATGCTACTAAAAAAGAAAACCACCAGTGAATTGATAATACTTTAATTAGAATACAAATCCTTTTCAGCTCCTATTTTTGTGCTCAGAGGTTTATGTGTCCTCTTATTTCCATCAAAATACATTGAGATGTCTTTTTTGTTGTTATCATTATTGAGAATATAAGCATCTTAAAAAATTATATCATTTACAAGATGTTACACTGTAGAGAAAGCACCAGGTTCTACAACAAAACCATTTTCAGTCTAAGTAGACACAGCAGGTAAGGCAAAAACAAGGAAAATAATCACTGACTTGTGTGCAGCCACAGAACTTGTTTGATTTATTGATATCCAGCTTTTCTCACTAGCCAACACAGCAGAAATTTTCTTGAGGACTCCTCCAGTGCAGACACAGTTGGATGTAGAGCTGTAGTGGCAGCAGCCAGCTCCTCATTTGTGTCCATCTCATAACAGACTCAAAGCTGTGGTCCTACAGCAGCTGACATATGTTCTCACTGCCAAATCAAGTCATCCAGTTTTCAGCTTATTCCCCCAGAGCTGGAGAGACAAATGACCAGTGGGAATAGGCTTGGTGTCTGTGTTATTCTTCCTGTTGAGCTGTACACAAGCAAAGGCTCAATGCTGAATATCATAGCCTTAAGGTTTAGACGGCAATGCAGCATATAGAATTTCCATGGAATTTTCTCTCTCAAATATTGCTCATGTGGTATCAAAGGAAAAATTTACTCAACCAAAGGAAAAATTTACTCAACTTGTTGAGATAATAAGAATAAAGGGAAAGTTCTCTTCCAAATATCTCTCTGGATTAATAACGGATGTCAATAAATGTAACTCCTACTTCTGTAAATTATTAATTCATACCAGTGGAGGATTGGTGCTAAATGATTTTCTTAAGCTTGCCAATTCATATAAATATGAATATATCTAAACTAGGCATCTGCAGGGGAAATGAGAGAAAAGAAATTATAGATACTGGGGGGAAAACAAAAGCATTTCAGTTTTCCAGAGTTCCATAGAACATATATATTTTTAAAAACTGAAAATAGAGACACCCATTAAGTTTTGCCTAGATTTTGTTTGATTTGGAACTAGCTGGATTCAAGAGTAGATTTTGCCCTTAAATCTGTGAGAAACTGGCTGCTTTTCACTTGTAACTAACTGCAATGAGCTTTACAGTAATTTCTAAATGGCTAATTACCACTGGAAGTAATATTCAGCTAGAACACACCTACTAAGGCAAATTTCCCCAGTGCAGGCAGTGGAGGAACAAATTGACTGTTTCATGGAGTAGTTCAATTGTCCACACGGCCATAGCCAGGTCAAAAGCCTGGATCTACAGGGATCTGACTTCCTGTTCTTCTGTTCCAAATGAGAACAGTCAGAAATGTTCAATAAAGTGGGAGGTAGCAACCAAGAGCTGAATTATGGCAAGGATGAACTTGTGTTTTTTAAACTAAGCAGCACCTGTTATAGTACTTGTGTTCATCCCTTAGAAAGCTTTTTCTTTTGATAGCAGTGTATTCACCTCAGATAAAAGAGGTCTGTTCACTTTGGAGACTTTCAGTAGAAGTGTTAGCTGCCAGGATTCTTTTGTGGTTTCTCAACAACACTACGAAAAGTGGAGGAGTGGGGTGCCTGTGCTCAAATGCTTGTTCTTCCGGTATCCCATTGCTGTAAGGCTTACAGACCCAAGCCAGGGAGACTCAAAAAAGCTATTTGAGAGATAGTCAGAATTTTCACAAGAATAATCCCAGGAGGTAA
This sequence comes from Dryoscopus gambensis, assembly GCA_013389985.1. Lineage (NCBI taxonomy): Eukaryota > Metazoa > Chordata > Aves > Passeriformes > Malaconotidae > Dryoscopus > Dryoscopus gambensis. Next base: position 33,676 of record WEIT01007725.1, read on the forward strand.
GAATTTGACCTGAGATCTGGACAGAAGTATATGAATACAACCAGGGACATGAAGCAGGAAGGTGAGACATCTCATCCAGAAAAACTTTTGATTCTTCTAAAGATATGTTTCTACCCTTTCTAAGGTCTGTTGCCAAAGCTCTTGTTCCTAACTCCAGTTTCATAAATGCACTGGCTGAACAATTACTGAAAGATCAAGATATAGATTTAAAACTTTGCACTACATTCAAAAGGGTGAACCAATAAAATCAGTATTAGCAGGCCAGTTCTCATGATTCTATTGATCTACATATTGAAAAATGGCAGTTTTTCCTTGAAGTCCTGTTTTCATACCTTCACACAACAAAGAAATTATAAAACCGCTAGAACACAAAAACAAAATCATGCACGGACTGTAAAATTACACAACTTACTCTTGAAGAAGGGGAATAAATACTGGTACAGGATCTAGTGCCTGATGAACTATTTGACCAAACTTATATTTCATCCAATAGAAGAAAATAGAACATATTTTTTATTTTTATCAATGAATGATTAATTACCTCTGAACTCTGAACATATGGTTTGCAAGACAGTTTTTCTCCAGCTAAATTTCTCAGTACTGAAACTTCTTCCCATCCACATCCTTAGACTAGAGACATCTTAATCATAAATTTGTGGTCAGAAGGAAAACTCCATAAATTACAGAGGCAGCTAATTGCAGGATACTAGAGGTGGGAGCCTTGTGGCTGTCAGTACTTTAAGTAATATCACTGAGAAAATCCACCAGTATCTCATGAATTTCAGAGGTAATCTGAAAACTGTTTTACAAGCTGGTACAACTTATTAATTCAAATATATCTTAACACAGCTTTTGAAGAGATGATAATAAAGCATATTTTTATCAAATTTAACTTAAATTAGACAGATTTCAACTTTTTATCATTATTTTAAGGAAAAAGCACTTAAAAGTGTACTTTTAGTTTGCATCTGGCACCCTAGACTTGTGCACATCTAAGCAACATAGCAGGTCACTGACCATTTCACCTTGGATTATGGAGGCTTTGTTCTGCTTCCTGTCCCTGTCTTCCAGCTCAGGGGGCAGGGTGCCCTGTGCACAACTGGTCTTGCTATTAAAGCCTGAGAAAAGGGAGTTATTAAGTACTTCAGTCTTTTTTGGTCACTCTGGAGATCCAGGGTAGCAAGTCTGCTGACTTTCCTCCTTACTTCCCCAGGAATCAAAAACGATTAAGATGGCCTCCAACCATCACATCACTCACCAGTCCTTCTCCATTCACAAACAGGTCCAGTGGGCACATCTTCCCTAATTTGCTAGCTCACCAGCCGTGTCAGGAAGTTATTTTCTACACACTCCTAGATTCCTATTCTAGGAACCTCGTATACTGTTTCCTCTCTGCTGTGCTGTATTTCCAGCAGACATCTGGTAACTGGAAGTCCCCCTTGAGAACAAGGGCTGGAGGTCTTGAGACTTCTCCCAGCTGCTTACAGAATGTTTCTTCTGTATTTTTATCTTGGTTAGGAGGCATATAACACACTCCCACCAGGATGTCTGCCTTGTTGGCCTTCCCCCCCTTGATTCTTACCTCTACACACTTGACTTTCATCACCATCATTAAGCTCTAGACACTCAAACCCGTCCCTAACATACACGGCTACCCCACTGCCTGTCCTTCCTTGCCAATGCCTTCTGAAGAGTATATAGCCATCCACTGCAGCATTCCAGTTGTGAGAGTCATTCCACCATGTCTCTGTGATGACAACTGTATGATAATTTTCTTGCTGTCCAGTGTCTTCCAGCTCCTCCTGTTTGTTGCCCATGTCTGTGTGCATTGATGTTCATGACAGGGAGCTGGAGGTCAGAAAATGCTCGTTGTCTTTGTTGTGGCAATACTATTTGTTACACTTTTCTGAACTGCCTGCAAGATTTTACATGGTTGGCTTAACATGCAGAAGATGTATTTTTTCAGACATTTTTATTGACAGTAGTTAAAAATTTGGATGGATGTTTAAAGCAGTAGGTATGGTACTTTGTTGCAATAAGTGGAAGCTGATATAGTGAAATGAACTGGGCAGTTTGTAAATCTAAATTTCTAAAGAAACTATTATAATCGGGTACTTATCTCTACTATGTCAGTATCTGACCACTGTTAAGTGTTACTGTTGATGCTCCTTAATCATATGTGAAGGGAAATTTTGAGGCAGAATCATAATCTCTGTGATATACTGAGTGGCCTCCATTGAAGTGCAGTGGGAGTTATTGTCAGAACTGATTGTCTGAGATTTCATAAAATACTTCATACAAGGTCATCACTGATTTTGTTAATAGGATAACTTAAAATTGACCTAGAAATGATCTGGTCATCTCACTGCCACCAAACAGGATTGCTGTGGATTATGTAACTTCCTGACAGAAGCTTGTCCAGCCAGGTCTCAGTCTACCACTGACAGGGATCACAAAATATTCTAGACATTTTATTCTTGTTTTGATCATCTTTACCTATATGAAGAGAGTTCACATTTAAATTCATTTTTTTTGGTGGGGATTAGTACACATAGTATGTAGGAGGCTATAACATTGCAAGTTACGCATATTTCTTTGCAGAGTGTAGTTCTAGATAAGCATCCTGCAAACTGTCCAAAAAAAGGTTGCATTATGAGTTTTAGGCTGTAGATACTCACCACCTTCTGGGTAATTTCCTGCAGTTAAACAGCATGAAAATCTCTTTGATAACAAGGATGATTTATTTCTTATGGAATATGATTTTTAACCTGTGGAGTTGAATATATAATTTTGAATAATCTTGGGGGGAAAAAAGGAAGAAAATGTTGAATTCATGGAAAAAATATAATGTTTATGACTTTGAAATGAATCCTTCTCACAGAAATTTTTAGGATAGAAAACAGTTCAGAGACATGAAAAGTCATTGTGAATATCTGACTGTCTAAATGATACAAAGATTAGTTTTTTCCTTTAAAATGTATTCTCAATATTTTCTTTCCAAATGAAATATTTGTATGACATCCATTCTTTTAGATTCTGGAAAATAGTTCATGGAACTGCCAAAATCCTGATAGCTCCTCTCTTAAACAGATGTAGTAATTGCTAGAAATTTCCTGAGAGAGTCAAATCTCCAGAGATTTCCTACATATTTGCCAATTAGTATGGATAGCTGGATAGGCAGCCAAATTTTTGTGATGTTAATCTGAAGCATATCAGTGAGCCTGTTGTGGTTCATCCATTGCTAATGAGAGAATTAAATTTACGCAGATGTATGTATACTGTTGAGAATACGATTGGTAAAATCTGTACCACTCAGAAGTCAGGGTCCATTTTTTCATTAATTTCAATGGGACCAGAATTTAATCCATTGTACAAAAGCACTGTATAAAGCAGGTGATTTGAAATCAAGCTACAGGCTACTGCCTGTGCTAGAATTCTGCAATTCTGCAGGAGAATAAAGTACATAAAAAGAATACAGCAGTGAAATTTTTTTAAATTCTCTATAACATTACACATTGGGAAGTTGTATATGAAATGTATATTCGACAATTGCAAAGAAATTCTATTCTACTTAAATGATATCAATAGCAATTACAAACAAAACTAAGATCTGGATGCACCAAGGAATAAATTATAAATAGAGGGGTTTTTAAAAATCTTCTAACATGAGTAATTTTTTATCATTTGTCATAAAACTACAAGCCCCTTTGACATTTTGTTCCACTTGTTTTTATTTAGCTTCCAGATGTTAAGTAATGAAATCAGCTGCTCTCCAGGTTTTCCTAAACATCCCAAAATTTTGTCTTGGGCATTTAAGCCATTTCACTAACTTGGCCTTGGAGAATTTTTTGTCCTATTTTATTTTTGTCCTATTTTTAGTCATATAAATTTACCTATCTCTCTGCGCAGATTTATACAGCCTATTCTCATTATACTTTCTTCATCTTCAAATCTCTTCCTCCCAAGCAGATTGATTCCACCAGTTCAACTACTGCATGACTTTGCAATGCCCTTCCATATGGGATCATGAACAGTGGATTGGCTGTGTTTTCCAGTTAGAATTAAAACCCCATTCGTTCAGCTTGACTTATGCTTAGTGACAGCTCTCTGTATTTCTCACTGTGATGTGAATACATGAAGGACACAGTATAAAGATGCACTGACTTGTATTGCGTTGTGTGGAAAATGTGATTGGAGTAATCACCAGCGTCCAAGTTTTTATCCTTGTTTTCATTAAAGTCACTATTATGCCAATGACAGAGATAAAGAATAGAATTGTTTTATTAGTGTCTGTCTCGTCTAAAATGTGAATGACAAAAAAAAAGAGAAAAAAACAATAATGAAGACAGCAAAAATATAATGTAAAAAACCACAAAAGCACTTTTTAACAGGGCAGGTATAAATGTCACCAATGAAGTAAGACCAAATATGTGGCGTTAATTATTCTTACTTAGATAAGCCCAGTTCATAGTATAAAAAGTGGGAGATGCTTGAAAAGAAGACAATCAGACAAGATAATCATTATATTGTGTCATGCTCTCTGTTGAATGCTATGTTCAATATTCTCTGTGGTCTAGAGCACTTTAGAGCATGTTACACTGCATGGGCCAACTTTTGGACTAAAATGTTCCAACCTATTTGTAGGACTATTTTCTATTTCTATGGTGTTTACAGAAACTATAGGTGGAAAAAAACCCTGTCAGAACCAGTTCCAGGCAAAGTATGGGTTTTCTTAGTCTGTGTATCACATAGTTATTAATATTTATTATGGTAATTATTTATATTAATATTTACTGTTAGCTACTATTTTTTTTAGTATTGTTAACATTTTTCTCACAATCCCATTTACTGGTGTAGCATTATCTTGGGTTTACTGCTTGTGTCTCTGGAGGAACTATAACATTACACTGTGCTTTTCATTGTCCATTGTCCTTCTCCAGCTATTGGGTAAATGTCAGTGTTTGGGCTATTGTTGCTGTGACCCCTGCCTATCTCTCTGCCAGCTAGCGACGGCAGGAGTCTGGGGCAACATTCCCTGTAGGTCCGTAAAAGGAAGGGGGCTACAGCAGTTTACAAACGCTTCCAGAGTGTCTCTGGGCTATGCCTTTGCAGGCAGCAGCAAGCCGTAAGAGAAACACAGTATTGCTCTTGATGGTGAAGTCAGGAGCAGTTTATTTTGGGTCCAGCGCCAGCAAGAGGGGGAAGGGGGGAAGGGAGAGGGAAGGGGCAAGGAGAGGGGGAGAAGGTCCAAAGGAGAAAAGGGGCCCTCATGCTTCTCAGCACTCCCTTATCACAGTTTCGAAGGGCCCGCGGGCCCAAGGCTTCAACCAATGAAAAGCTCACAGGGGAGGGATCAAAGGCTGGGTTACACTTTAGGAATACACCATACATTTTGAAAAGTGGGAAACAGAACAAACCATTCAAAGGAAAATACGTAACCACAGGCTATATTTTCAACTATAGACTCGTTATTCCACTCTGGGAATGTACTGTTCTTTTATGAGGGTTGCAGCTATATTTCATAATCATTCACAGATCACAAAGCTTCATCAAATGCTCCATCCACAGACAGGCTGTGCAGAGTGGTCTTGTTATGACTAACCTTGTTATCCATGAATGTACCTATTTCAACACCTTCTACATGCCCTATTTGAAAAAATGATGATTCCTAAAGGAATTATTTTCCTCATGGGGAAGTCATGATTCAATAGTTTTTTACAATTCAACAAAATGTTTAAATGTATTCTTTTAGACTCTTCTAAATTGAAGATAGTCTGACATTTAAATTATTTTTTAACTAAGTGAAGAGAGCCAAGCTAATTTTCACCAGTTCAGGATAAGATGAATATACTAATGGTTTCATTCACTAAATTATAAGCATAACAAGTTGATATTGCAAAGTGATTAAAATTTGAGGTTAAACATTTTGACAAGAAAGGAAGAGAAATTTTTGAAAGTTTGATATCACCATTTTCCTTTGAAACAACTCAGCAAGGTCCAACTGATGCAAGAAAGCACCAAAAGCAACCCTTATAATAAAAATTTCTTTTCTGAGATGCAGTAAAGAATCAATATTTAAGGTCTACTGTTCGTTAATGTCATTGTTTAATGAACATGGCAATAATTAGTCCCATGGAGTGTCCTTCCTACTGAATGGCAGTAGTGGTAAGAGAGTCACAGCACATAACAGTAATACTATGAAAACAGTCAACTTCTTTGGAACTAGAAGTAACACTGTCAGAACTATCATTAGAACATTGTAGTCTGGGAGTGCTCTATTTGGAAAAAAATGTTACTTAGATGACTATCACAATATAATTGATTCAGTATTCAAAACCAGTTTTAAAATAACTTTTAAATTAAACATTGGTCTTACAGAATTGCAAGACATTGACAGTGAAGTGTCATAACAGTCAGAATTTACTTTCTCATGCTCCCAGTATTCTAAAAATTGCAGCTATTTAAATTGTAAAATACCTGTAATATTTTTCCATTAATGCTTTTTTTCAATGAGAAGACAGACTCATGAAAACAAACTAAAACCAAGTTTTTAGTTTCTTTTGATAGGAAATGTATAAAAAAACCCCAAAACAATTCTCAGAAATAATGAACAATGTAGAACAATATTTAGAATATAACTAAAGTATACTAGAAGAAAATAAAAAGGTAAATTCGTTATAAATGTTCCAATGAGTGATTTGAATATTGAGATTCATATGATATAATCTCTTGAGACTCTGGAATTTCATCGTCTCACAGGTATCTAAATCACATTTTAAAACTTCCCTTAACCTTGGATCAGTGAGTGAAAGTTGGTATAGTTCCTAAATCATTTTGATGTGTTTGAAAATGTTACTTCTGGCTAAAGAAATTACTGGAGTTATTTCATTACAAAGATTTCTTCTTTGACTGCTTCTTTTTTCTAATGTAGTAACAAAAGAGCAGAGAGAAGATGTAGGTCTCCAAGTTAATTTCAAAGTTAAAAGGTAGATTTTCTGTTCCTTATCAGCTGGACATAAAAATTTCTGCTAATCTTTGACAATGTGAATCTTTGAAGTTTATTGGCTATTATTTTATTCATTCACAGTAGAAACAGAAAAATGTATTAACTGGTGTTTTCATTTTCAGTATATGATTCTGAGTGCAGAACTCAGTCTTACAAAGATCTGTAGTTGCTTATAAGAATTAACAGCGTGAAAGATATGCTTGGCCTGTAGTTATGCAGCCTTTTATATTTCATGTAAGACACAGACAGGAATATACCACGTTCAGTCAAGTATTTGATCACTAGGCTGAAAAGCTGTTACATTAGTATGGAAGGTAAATGATAAGATTCAGACCTTTGCAATGAACAAAGGAAAAGGATGAATCGAAACAAACAGCAGGCTGCACATATCTTCTAACCAAAGGAAACAAAGCCACATCTATGTTAATCCAAATACAATGTAGACTGATAAACATATACTCTCAATAGACAGGATATAACCTTTCTTTTAGAGCTGAGGAAGCAGAGGAGGGAAGAAAAGAACAATAGCATAGATTATGCAGTATTTATAATCTTTAGATATACATAGCTGAAGTTAAGAAAAGGAAAAGTGCGTAAAAGCTATTCCTTCTTTTGTGGCAGACATTTCCTTTGCTGATTTCAGACAAGGGAACCTTGTAGTATCTGAAACTCCAAATCCTACTCCAGAAATTGAATTCACCAGAGCGTAGAGGATTAAGTAGGACAGAAGTGTGATCACCAGAAAGAAGCTCTGAAGGAAGACTTAGGAAAAAGGAAAAAAAAGACAAAATCAATTGATTAATGTTTAAAACATAGTTAGTTGATTCTTCTCTCCTTTTTCCAGAAAATAAAAACAACCTCTTCTCTGTTTAAACATTGCAAAACTATTCCCTAATGTCTCAATTCCTTGACTTTTAGAACTGATTTTCTTTCCCACTGATCTGCATGGCACAGAGTTAATCACAGAGCATGGTAGTTAATCACAGAGCAAACTCCTCTTAGGCCAGTACACATGGCCATGTGCAGTCCAGCTCCCAGCTCTTTACCAGGCAGTGCTTCACACACTGTGTTGGACTGAACACACACTCACTGCTGTGGTGAAAGCCTTAATTTCGTATAATTTCCTGCTCTCTGAAAACCCAGGCTGTGCCATCAGAAAGTAAACACAGTGTAATTCCTGCATCTGAACAATTGAGACAACAGAAAGAGGAGGCTCATATGTATGTGTAGCTGTGTTGACTAGTTATAGAAAAGAAGAAGCTGATGCCGCAAAGAAAAGCTGCTTTCTTTTTCTAATGATTCTTTTCTGGTGGAGCCAATCTGATCTGAAATTTTGGGCTGTTAGGACAGCCCAAAAGTATATTGTCCTATATTTTGGACAATATAGGAAGACAAATTACTCAATTACTCTGAACTGATACTGGAAGAGGCATAGTTCCCTTGCTTGAGAAGAACATCAAGCAAAAGACTACAGGAAAGATAGAAATTTAAGATAAGGAAGTACTATATTCTTCTGTGTTTGTATTAATATCTTGCATTTTTCTTAAGATTTTATTTCTCTATTTCCATATACCTGAAAATAATGGAAAAATTAAGATTTTCAGGAAGTTCAGTATTCACCTTTAAAACTCTGTCTCCTCTAAGGGCTCTTTTTCCTTTTCTTTAAATGAGAAAATCAGAAGGAGAGACATCACAAATCATTGCCTTAAGTTTTGGGAGAGGTGAAAGCTTTGTGGTGGGGTATGGCTGGAAGAATTTTATTTCTGTATTATGATACAGAATGTCATGTCTACATGAGAAAATGAAGCACAGACAGGATCAGTATCTAATCAAAAAAAGGAACCTGTTGATTAACAGATTGCTAGTGCTTTCCTCACTCCCTCAACTCTAAACATTATATCATGTTTCTCTTACGGATAAGGCAAAACCAATGAAATCATTATGTATTGAAAGAGTAGGAGCCAGGAGTTCATAATTGTTCATGACTGCTACAAATGGAAAAAAAAATGCCCATTATACTTCTGATTCATTTTCATGATCCATTGACCAGCTGGTATGAGAAGCACCATTAATGAAGCATGAGATTTCATGCAGTTTGGCCACCCAGCAGGAGATACGCTTCACCTTATGCTGGTTCTCTCTTTACTGAGCTCGCACAGCCAGGAAAGTCAAGGTGTTAAGGACACATTAAAAAAAAAAAAAAAAGATATGTATATATAATCAGTACTCTTTGGATATCACTGACAACTATCACACTGCTTCTTAGAGTGACAGCTTTCAACAGAGCATTGCCCTGTGAATTAGGGTACAGAGCCACACACTGAGAACGGAAAACTGTAAAACCAAAGGAGTTTTGTAACAGCAACTATTCAGTGAGATTTTAGATATTTTTAACAAAAGCAATCCAGGACATTTTCTTTCTCATAAGTCAGTACTGGAAGCAAATTATATTTTATATATATTAACTCTCAGTAACAACATTAAAAACATATGGAAGCATTTTTAAAAAGAAGACTCTCACGTTTACATGAACATGAATGTATGGACTTACATGCTGGAGTTTTTTAGACATGCCATTGCACATATTACCTATATTTTCTTCCTAAAATAATCTCATTATAGAAAAAACCTCTTTGATGGCTCTGCACAACAGGTATGAAATAATGACCAAAAGCCTAAATCTAGTTCAGCCCCCAAGACCCTTTTTTAAGTATTTCACTACTGCCCTCTGCGTATTCTGGTCACTTAAGATGAAAGATGAGCTGAAGAATTTTTTTGAACTGTACATGAAAATTAACAAACGGTTTCAAAGTATGTTCCTTTTTAATTTTGCTATGCATTTCCATTTTAACATCCCAAACTTGAGTTTTCAAAATGCTGCTGAATTAAATACTACTGAAACTGCAGTAGAAAAATTGGCAAAGGATATCACTGAGGTGGGATTGGACATCTGGGGGATGTGTGGCAGCAGTTACACTTCCCCAGGTTTACGTGTCAGGTTTCAAAGCCAGGAAGGCATCATTTATTACTCTGTTCCTTTTAATGGGAAGAGAGGATGATCAGTACTTTGTAGGACAGTGTTTTAGTGGTTCAAAGAGCAATAGAGATATATAATTTCATTACATTAAGAAATTCTAAATATACCCTAGTTTATGACAGAGATTATTGTAAATAACTCATGTCATTACAGAGATTAATGTTTGGGTCAAAAAGAATACAAAGAGTAAGCAGCAAGAAACTTTATAAAGTGGTGTTAATAAATAATATGGGAAGATATACACAGCCTAGAAAAAGTAAAAACATTCTTTATGTTACTCTGTGGATATCTGTTATTCTCTGACCTCCATTTGCTCACTTTATACCAAAAATTAAATGCAATCTATTCCTATCACTGCTGCAGATAATTTATATAGGGTCAGATGGTCTAAGGAGAAAAAAAGACTAACATTCAAAACAACTCCCATTGTTTTTTGGTATGACAAACCTGTACATAATGTCTCCTCCTCTTTTAGCTTTGCTGTGGCATATCGAAGAAGCTTAAGGCAAAAGAAAAAATCTGGAAAAAAATTAACATCTCAAATTCTGGCTTGGCAGAACAGAGAGAGAAATTTATAACAAAACCAGACTGGCTGCAAGAAAAAGAACAACAACAAAGTTTTATTCTCTGAGTAACTTAAAACAGAGAAATTTTAATTGTTGTATGTGCCTTTCAAAGATTGAAATGTGGGGACTAAATATTATTATAAACCGCAGCTGGGTCATTAGGAAGATATGAACTCATATTAACTAACTAAAATCACAAAAGTACATTAAAACACCACAGGAAGCAGTGGTGGCAATTTATGTCATAATCTCAGCTAAAGACTTCTGAACAGCTATTAGCTAAAGTACTTCCATCCTGATGCAGCTTTTCATTTTTTCAGTCCCCCTTCCTTCCTAGAAAGGCAAATTGTGCAAGAAGACTTGGATTCCAAGTTAATTACCTGCTGAGTGAAGCACACTCACAGGCTGGCTACAGCTTGTCTGTCTATTTGTGGGTGCCACTCACCACTCCAATGTGTTGAACAAAGTATTGAGTCTGAAAGTATAAAATTAAAAGCAATAACTTCCATTTTACAAAATGAAATACCAGGGAAAAAAAATGTAGCTTGGAATCTACAAATGAAATTGGAATTTGCCAATTTTAACCTGTATGAACACTTTCCTAAAAAGTGTTGCAAGACTTTAAATGACCACAAGTAACCAGTGCCTCAGTTTCTCATCACTAATATATGCCATTTATTGTCTACTCTATATTAGAGTTAATACATGAATTGGTGGATAGTGAATGTTGGGTTTACTTCAAAATTTTTTGGTGAGCCAAAGAAGGTTTGTCACAGCTGCTGAGGTCAAGAAACATCTGCCAGAAATTGTATTTTAAATTAATTTAAATAGTTCTATATTGAGAAGACACTAAGAGTGTATTATAAAGAAGTTATCTTGGAATTCTGACATTTCTTGGAATGAAATAAAAGCCCCCACAAAAGTAAGTCAATTATTAATATGAAATTAAATAATTGTGAGATGCTATTTGCTTGAGTTGAGTTATTAATTATGTTGTAAGACAGAAATTATAGAGATTTATACATATAAAAAGTAATTAATTTTCCAGCAGAGGTTAAAAAATATGAACATGGCATTAATGAATGCAGAGGCTTTTTCTGGGAGAACAATGAATGAAACTACTTTCTACTGTGCTGAAGAGAATAAATAACTTTGCAAGTGTGCAAAAAGATAAAAATAAACTGGACACCTGCAAAATCCTCTTATTCTAAATATTTAGTCCTTAAAAATCTACTTCAGTACTATTTTCAGAACATCTGGCACAAAGCCAGGCATATCAAGTTAAGTGCCGTACTGAAGATTATCAAAATTCAGAACTCAATTAATGTTGAGATCCTTTAAATATAAGTTCCACTACAGTGCTACTTGGATAACAAAGACAGGTGTAATAGTCCTGCAAGGTGATGAAGTGAGCCTTGGAAAAGAATACTGAGTCTGCAAACATAATAAAAAAATGGGCTCTGTGGGTTTTGAAATACCCCAGGCAACTCCCTGGAGCCTTGAAGTAATCAGGAGAATATTTTGGTCTGTCCTTTTAATTTCAAAGGTTTTTGTTCTGCAGAGAGAATAGGGTTTCACAAATGACATTTTTTAATGAAACAATCTTGATCTTAAAAGAATTATCAACCAGTTAATATCTTCATACAAGCCTATCTCAAAAGACATCTCTGACTGAATCAAGAAAGGAGGAATGAAGGTTGCCCAGTCTGTTACTTATCCAGACACAAGTGAAATAATAATGAGACAAATAGTGGAAAATGTTCTTATTCTTTCTTCTGTAAATACAGGCCACAAAGAAAAGGAATTTTAGTCTGCAGGAAGGAGCAAATTATTGGGGTGGAAACAGGAGACAGAATGGATGCGTACTGCTGTCGATAAGCAACAGGCAACTGCTCCTAATAAGGATATCTAGCCTGCCTGACCTTACCATGGAAACAACAAAAGGAGAAAGAAATTAGCAGGAGATAAAATTAGCCAATTATCCTTCTGCAAGAACTTATGCTTGTACAACCATGACAGACCCTGGAGGAATCCAAATTATTGAGACTGCCTTTTCTCCCATATGTTCATGTTGTGACAGAACGTATTCCACAGCAGCAATGGGTGCTGTTTAGAAGTTAGCCAATAGGAAATAACAATTTTATTGTCTATTTTTATAAAATATTCACAGACACTGAGCTGCAGAACATGGAAAGATGTTATGAAGATACCCGTGTTCCAAATACCTCCATAATTTGTCACGTATAAATGAATGATGCGTTCCTGTTCAGTGAAACTGCTTTGGCTGTTTATAACAAACACATCTGAACACAATTCTTTTTTAATGAGGTGACAAAATGATGCTTAGTTCTACTTGTATTGCAAAGACTGATCAAAATCTTGGGCTCCTGGTACACTATACATGTCATTTTTATTGGTGTTTTTCTTATTTGTGGTGAATGAAAGGATCCTAGTGCTCTCTTCATTGACAACCATGAGCATTTTTTCCATTGCAAGAAAAAATGTTTATTTCATTAAACTTTACGTAAAGAGCTGTAGATCTTCATTTGCTAATATGCCAGAAAATCTTCCAGATTTCCCAATCTTTCTGGGGAAAAAAGTCATCAGATACAAAAATTCTCAAATAGAAGATTAGAAGTTTAATAGACCAATAGACAAATATTGAATATTAGATATAGAATACATAATTTTTGTATTATGCTTTTCTTGATACTTTAGACTAGAGACAGATGGGATCTAACAAGTGGCAAGCAGAGGGCAATAATTCCTCTCTTTGGTGCCCTGTCTGTGCCCCTGTGAATATCTCCAGGCTGCCAGGGCACACAGCTGGCTTCTGCTCAGTTTGTGTTTGCCAAGGCCCCCAGACCCCTCCCTGCAGAGCTGCTCCCAGTCAGGCAGCCCCCAGCCTGTGTCCCTGCATCAGTGCTTCCTGTCCCAGAGCAGCGCTCATACTTCAATCTTCTCTGTACTCTTCTAAGGTGGTAATTTTCATTCATTTTAGTGGTGGTGCACTCAGCCATAGGAAATATAATTTTCCTGGCATCACAGGTGCCCTGTTTCTCAGCAGACAAACAATACTGGGACACAGGTTCTAAGGAGAAGAGATATGTCTTTTGAAAGAGTTGGTCGTGGTTCTACATAGGATGTATGTCCTCACCTCCTGAAGAGTGATCCAGAAGCCATAGACAGCTGATCACTAGAAGGCCACACTATTTGTCAGTGGTTAAGGCAAGACGGGTCAACTGTGTTTCAGAACTGCTTTCTGTACTATCTTTACAGGAAAATCTAAGTGGCTAACCTGACAACATTTACCTGAGAGATTAATATCACTTTTAGGGCAACCATTAGTTCTGGAGAAATGTCTGTATGACTATAGTAGGGTGAGGTTATTTTGAGAGCACAGTGACATTTATTTAGGAAATATTTTAAGGTTTCCTAAATGCTTATAGTTTCTTTCCTCCTGACTTGAATTGATAAAAATAAGAACAACACTATTTTAGAAGCAAAAGAAAACAAAATAATCTTACCTCTTAACAATTAATTTTAATTTTTTATTTATTTGGGGGGATTTTTTTGTCTGTTATAGGGGGGTCTATGTACTGGGTCTGATTGGGATGGAAGTAACTTTCTTCAGCACGTCTAGAGTCCTGCATTTTAGATTTTTGAGTAAAAGAGAGTTGATAACATGCCTGTTTTAATTATTGCTGGATGTTACTTGCACAGCTTCAAGGCCTACTCTGTTTCCTGCTCTGCACCCTACCCCAGGAAGTAGGCTGTGTAACAGCAAGAGTTTGGGAGGAGAAACAGCTGGAACAATGGACCCAAAGGGACCAGGCGGATATACCATACCATAAAACATCATGCTCACTAATAAAACTTGGGACCGAGGCTGAGTTTTTCCAAAGTAACCATTATTCAGAGATAGCTTGCCATAAGTCTGCTGGCAAGACATGGTTTGTAATTGCGTTTGCATCATCTTTTGGTTTTTGGGTGGTTTTATTCATTCACTTATTAAACTGCCTTTATCTTAATCTATGATTTCTTTTCTTGCATTTGCCCTTCTAATTCTCTTCCCCATCATATCATTTTGGGAGTGGGGAGTCAACAATTGGCTGGTGGATGCTTAGTTGCTAGCTGGGATCAATCCTTCACACTCTGGGACTGAACAAGTTCTGTTTCTGTAAGATAAGATGCATATGCAAAACAGAAGATGTTATCATGCCATACACAAATATTTTGATAATGCAGTTAGCTTGACTTGTTCTGAATAATTCTGAATATTGCTTATTTTTCAGCTATAGTATGGTTTTTTTGCAGTCATATAGAATATTTTTGGTTTTTTTCCTAAGGTATCTATGTATTAGTTGCAGTCGCACGTGTAGTCAGAAAAAATTCAGTCTTGTTCTCCCAAGTATATAATTTCCTGCAAATAGGAATTACAATTCAATATCTTGTAGGCATCTATAAAGTACTTCAACTATAGAAAACGAGTCAATATATCTAAGTCTTTATTATGAACTTCTTTCAAACTTCTGGAGAATGGAATTAACATTCAAAAATAAGGCTAGACTTGACAAAGAGATGTTTTATAGTTTTAAGGTCATTTGAATTGGAAATGAGAAATATTTATTTTCTAGCTTGGAAAGGGTGTCTCATGAGGACATATATATTTATAAGTGTTCTTAACTTTAGAGGTTTGAAATGTCGTGAAAGTAATGAAAGTCATAAGCTCTCCACTGGTGGAGAAAATAAGCCTTATGTTATGTATTGACATGAGATCTAGCTGTTAGGTAGAACTGAAGTCAAATAAGGGCAATTTTCCATCTAATTTTAATCTTGATTTGGGTTTCAAATTCTGTCTGAAATTTCACACCCCTGACCACAGTGATTGCAGGCAGACTGAAATTTAATGATAGGTCAAATTATAGAGCTTTCAAAATGAGATTTTAAAAACTCAGAGAACAGTCTAAACATTTTTTGAATATTTTCCAAGGCTATTGATTCCACAAAAGGTGATAGATCCCTCTAATATATTTTCAGATAAAAGAAATTTTGTAAGACACCTTGACATTTGCTTCAGCAATAAGAACAGACGTTAGAAGGTAATCTTGCCCATCTTTCTTATCAATGGAATAGCTTTTTGATCTAAATGCAGGCTAATTTATTCCTCTGTAAACTCAATATTCGAATAAATTTTAAATATTTGTCCCCAGACTAGATTCTTCCCTGTTTTAGTTTTAATTTACTTGGCTGCTCTTTGACGTAATTTGCACAAGTTTTGGCAATTCACTGACTCATCGTGTTTATTTAGCGCCATAGTTCAAAGATGTTCCATAGAAGAGAATTTTCTCTAAAGTCATATTTTAACATTTAACATCTTCAGATAGGAAACAGTAATTTGATTTGTTTATCATGAAAATATGTAATTTTATTAATAAAACAATGACTGAAATTCCACCCACAATTTGCTTTCCTCTATTTAGAGAACTTGTTGATACCACCTAACAGAGAAATAATGTCTGTTCAAATAAGTACAAGTACAGATTAAACTACCATATTTATCAGCACCAGGCTTTTAGCATACTTAGAAGTCTTCTCTTGTGAAAGAGGAGATTTTCATAATAACTAAAATAGGTGAAAGGAGATTTCTTGGGCTGAAGGGAGTACATCAGAAGGCTTCACCTGCTAGTAGGGGCCTAGGGGTTTCAGAGACAACTGGCCCTTCTGAAGATAGGCAGGAAAGTGCCTGAAAATAATCCTCACTGGTGTGTAGAATTCAGAAGATAAAACTGTGAAGCAGTAAAAAGCTTGAGTGTGGGAAAAGTTCCCACTGATTACAAGAAATGCATACTGCAGCAGAGTGATAGGATTTGTGCAATGTAGTCTCATACATTAGGGCTGTTCTTTGGTTCTTATTCTAGGAACTAAAACCCCTGCGTTTTCACTTCCTAACAGGTTGGCTATCGTGAAAGTCATCAAGGCTATTGGTGAGTATAATGCTGGATATTTTTTTTCTGCAGAAAAAAAAATCTTTCATTTCTGTTGACTCTTTATAATTGATTCTGGTACTTAAATGTCACAGCTCTGAACTGGCGTCACAGGACACAGAGCTGCACTGGTGTAAAATAATTAAAAACTTGTGTACCACACAGCTTGCATTCCAGCCCTAAACCAAGAAGTTTGAGAAGAATAAGATAGAAATTGTGGAGACGTGCTGCCCTGGCAGTTAGTGATTTTGAAACATGAACCATCTTAATAATGTCAAATTTCCTGGAGAAATTTTTTGAGAAATGAAAGCAAAAGAGGATTTTGACAAGTAATGATGCAACATATCATACTTAAGTTAGAGGATAAGGATTATAAATAGCGCTGAAGCTGTTTATCTCACTGCTTAGCCAGAAAACAATGGGAGTTAATGTTTGATCTTATAATATGTTCCAGGTAACTTTTTTGGTAGAGAATAACGAATGGTAAGTAGAGTGAGAAATTGTGATTTATGTCCTTAAAAGCAATGCCTTTTTAGGCAAGTTATAGAAAGGTACATATGAGGAAGAAGACGAAAACAAGGAAACATTTATGACCTTGGTAGCAGAGAATATAAATAAATTTTGCAGCAGGATTTTATGTAAATACCAGGGGGAAAAAAAAATTATGAAATGCAGGTGGTATGATGTTTCAGTACCTAGACAGGACTTCAGCTATGCAGGCAGCCACCAAAAGAGTTGTTTTAGAAGTATTATACAGAAAAAAATTGAAAGATTAGTAAATTTATGAATTAATGATGATATCCAGATGGAATTGAATGCCATTCGGGATGATAATGTCAACAGAAAATAAGAATACTCTGGGAAGATAAGAACAGTTCAGAACAATCTTTCCGATAAAGAAGAATGTGAGAAGAGAAACTGCAAAAATATTATGTATCCACTGATTTTAATGGCGGAAGAGTAAATGGAGGTGAGATGGTTATAAAAAGTGCAAATCAAAATTGCCGTGAGAGAGGTCAGGGGAAGAAAGAGCTTGAGGCAGAAGAAGACAATAAAGGCATTAGAGGGAAGAAAAGATGATTAGAAATGGATGAGTAAATCAGGTGTGGGCATTGCAGCAAGAGATAAATGCAAAAAAGTCCCCAAAACCAAACAAACCAAGGGAAAAAAACCCCATGAACCATGAAAAACAGTGATTCACCAGATGAATTAGCATTTCTCAAATGAAAGTGTTTACCAAAACACCTTCCAA
>WEIT01007727.1:10861-30706 GCA_013389985.1 Dryoscopus gambensis
CACACACACACACACACACACACACACACACACACACACGATTACTGATTTTTCTGATCTCTCCCTAGGTGCTTTTCTTTTTTCCCCGCAGCTGAAAAAAATAGATTCCTATACTCTCGCCCGTGCGGACTTCTGTTGTGACTTTTCGTTCTCGTGCTCCGCTCTGCACGCCTGTAATTGTGTGATACCCTTTTTGAGACGGTGGGAGAAGGATTGCATGGCATACGGGACTGCGATGTGCTGAGTACTTCTGGAAACTGTTTTCTCTCTAGCTGCCCAAGCGTGAAACATTTTTTACCCCACTATTGTGGTCCAGTACATGAAAATCTTGATACAGAGTGTTTTGAAAGCTTAAATGCTCTAGACTTTCTAATCTCATCTGAAAAACTTAAAATGCTCGATGTCTCTGTGGAAGAGCTAGGGCTAATGTCAAACTTTGCAAATACCTTGTTTTATCGACCTAATTGATATGATTCTATGCTTTGTGCTTACCAAGAAAACTTTGTAAGTCTGACTTGACTAAAACTTGTGGCAGAAGCACCAGGAGACAAATAAAACAAACCTACAGTGGAACATTAAAACATTCTGTGACTTCTGAAGCCAATATTGTGATTTTATATGTATGTTTATATATATATATATGGGTTTTTTTCATGTGATTCAGAAACTTCTCATGGTGCAGTTGATACTGCTGCAGATTTGCCCCGTGTAACTCCCCAAAGTCCCAAAGGGGCTGTGAGTCAAATGAAGGATTAGAAGTGAGAAAGCTTCCCAGGTTTTCTGTACAGCCCTCTGGCAGGTAGCTCACAACACTTCCTTTGAGAATGAATAGTTACTACCTATTGCCTTGCAGTTTGTTGATTCACAGTTCCTGCAGGAAACCATCTGTAAATATTAGCCTGTGTAATTTGTAGTGATATTAAACAAAGTGATGAGAATCCTGCTTAAGAAAAAAATTGATAGCTTTCCATATGTTTCCAAAAAGCTTAACACTGATACTTGTTAGCACAGTGTAGGAACATCACAGTTCTGACTCAATTTATCTGTAAAAACGAAGGCTTAGTGAAACATTAATTTTCCAAAATTACAGAATGTTTTAATGTGATTGTAATTGCCCCTTTGTGCTTTTAATTTATTACCATTGTTATAACGAATTGTAACTCATTGTAACCAAATACTTTAGATGTGAAAAAGCCAGGCTGGTATGCTGGCATCTTGTTATAAAGATGGTCTCTGTATAATGCAATCATAGCATATCCATTCTGATTTATGTTGAATAACTTATGCTGATTTGGGGGTTTCTTTTGCATCAATATTGTGATGCTGTTATGTCTCAGGCTCAGTCTTTTACATCTTCGCATCTTACCTTTCTATAATGGGTTTTCCTGGGTAGCTGCACTTAGATTCAGCTGGAAGAGTTGGGTGTTGTACAAAGGAGGCACAGCAAACTTGCCGAAGTGGTGCTGGGGAGGGGAGCCCTGTGGAAACTGTGATGCGAGCTCAGGAGTGTGTTGCAATGGTGTCTGATCGGCTGTTCCTCAGGAGCCAGAGTGACTCTGAACACCTAGCACTAGCACCTGGACACACTCCAGCGGCATTCCTACCCTATGGGACCGAAGCGTTAAGCCTTGCTGAACCAGATCCATGCCTGTTCGGGTGTGTCTGTGCTGCGTTCCTGTTATCAGGAGTGCTGAGGAACCCAGCGCAGCAGGTGTCCACACAGAGGCCTGATGCTGCTTGGTGCGGAGCAGGAGGTACTGATTCAGCCTGAGCACAGGGCCTGCATGCTCTGCTCCATAGTGCACAGAAATGAACTCAGCAACAGTCCTGCATCCAGGCTGGATTTGTGCCATGCCCTACCAAAGCCCAGACTGAGTTCAGTCTGGGGTTAATAGCCCTAACTCCATCCCAAAGCCTCTCAAATCCATCTGGACTTTGCTACCTAGCTCTCCTGGGAGCACAGCATAGGGATAATTGGGCAAGATCTACAAGATGCATTCATATTCTGTGCTACATGAAAGTACTGGTATGGATGTGAATCTTGCAGTGGTCTGGGATGCGGTCTTAGCTAATGAACTCAATCAGACCTGAATTGGCTCTGCACAGAGCTCATCCTGTTGTCTCTGTTGCTTCAGCATTCCTGATCTACAGCTCATCACCTGTGGCATATCTGCAGATTGATTTTGTTTGGTGTTGTATGTGTAGATGCATAAGGTAAAATGTGATTGGGCACAAAATATCACTAAAAGCATTAAGGGGAATGTTTTTAGAGCGATACTCAGAGGCACAAGGGGATTGTGTTTAAGACTAAGTCCATATGCTGACACTTTACCGGTAATTTTTCTTATGGAAAAGGGAGCAGATCCATAGGAACATGGGATTTGCTATAGGAAAAACTGACTGTAGTACTAAACTTCAGCTGTGCTTGTATGTTCCCTTTTTCAGTGTTTGTCATAGTCAGATATTTGTGTTCTCTTCCATTGCATGCTGCAGTTCTAATCTAGCAAAGCATTTAAATTATGTTCTTTAGAGCTTTACTGGATCAGGGCCATTTTCAGTACTTCCAAAAAGTAAAGCCTAAAACATTCTCTGAAATCTTTGGCTAGAGATTGTCTAATATTATTTCTTACCCGTAAGGATCTTATCTTCACTCTCCCATAGGAACTGAAATAGCAAATGTCATGTATGCAGCCTTGGCAGGCAGTTTTGAACTTGGAGGACTTCTTTTGGTGAAGTAGTGTGGGGCAGCATGCCTGAGACATGTTCAAAGCCTTTTATCCTTCCTCATCCATTTAGAAATACAAACAGACAATTCCCAGTTTCCAAAACAGGGCTACACATGTATTTTAATGGTGGCAGTGACTCGATAAGGAAATACAGGAAGCATAATCTTCAACTGCCTGTATAGAATGTGCTTTATCCAAGAAGGAAAGAATCCCTTAGTGTAAAAATAAAAGAAATCATTATACTGAAATTTTTTCATGTGCTAGGAACTGTTTATTGATTCGTAGACAGTCTTTGACACGCTTTCCTTGTCAGTACTGCAAAATGCTTACCTTGGTAGATCCATGACAGATGTCTAAGTTAGAAATTTCTCTTCATCTTCATCTTTGGAGTTTGTTTGCATTAGTGGGGCCTCATGGCTATTTTTTCTGATAACTGGAATGTATTCAAACATGCTGTCTTATTCCAAATCAGTTTTTCTCTTCATCTTTGCTTAGAAGCCAAAGAGTGCTAGAGTGCTAGTAAGTCGAAAGTTAGTGTTGGTTTTTGTGGGGTTAGATTATCATGAACCCTCTATGCCCATTCAAGAAGGTAGAGAGCTAAAGAATGTATTTTCAGGCAGCCTAAGCTATGAATTATAGAATAGAGGAAGAAGCTTCAGTGGAGTGTTCACAGAGAGAACATAACTCCACAAAGGACGATGAGTTGAGAGCTCATCCGTGCTTCCCATGGCAGGCCTACTGACAAATTCCAAGAACCCTGTACAAGCCTCTTCCCTAGCATATCTTGGGAACAGTTTTCAGTTTTTGAGATCCAGTTCACCTGTGAAATAGTGTGGGATCTGTCTTTTTCATACAAGACACAATACTGTCAGTTCAGAGTCTCTTACTGTGGTTTATTAAAAATATATTTGCTTCAGATTTTTCGGGAGTTTGTCAGATGTACTGTTGGTGATTTGGGACAGTTGTGCACAGTGCAACAAGCACAGAACTGTCAGGTTTGACTTCACATGGTCTATGTGAAGTTTTGTTAGGTGGTGTTAAGATAATGCTGGAGAGAATCTGTGAAATAAGAACAATTCTAGAGTTCTCTTTATTGTTGAATAAGGTTTATTCCAGGCTTTAAACTGGGATAAGAAATGAAAAATAGCACATTTTCATTACGTGTCCTTGCATCCCTAGATTTGCCCAATAAGTGGGCCTGGCCATGTGAGGGCTCATATTAACTTTATGAACTCTGTTAACTGAATTTAAACATGTTTTTTGTGTGGTGTGGGAATGTATGGATACATATAGTATCCGACACCCTCAAATTTGAATACTATAATTACTTATTTAATTAATTATTACAATTATTAATTACAGTGTAACTAAGATTAATTTGTGAAAAAAAAAATCCAATTACTAAATCAACTACATGTCTCTGGAATGAATAGCAACAGGAAACTAAGATTTTAGTTCTAACCTTGAAATTCCAGTCTATTTGTTGAACAAAATTTTCATATTCTTTTTCAGTAAGGTGGCCTGTCCACGTAACTAAAGCTGTTATGTTAATTGCAGCAGGTTGAAATGATACATCATGGCTGTAGAGTTCCCTTTTCATGTCCTTCCTACTGTACTTCCTATGGGGTTCACACAGGCCTTCTTTTCCCCACTTCATGAACAATCCTGCAAGTACAGTCAAAGCTAGTAATAGTCTATGTGGCTCGCGAATTATGGAAAATGGCTACTGATGTTCACAGGGCTCTTAAGAGGAAGAGCCAATTTTTTTCTGCTGGGTCTTTTTATGTTTCACCGCTCCTGACATTCATCCTATCCAGTTAGCACACCATTGGATATTTGTCTGGGCTCTTCACCTGTGGAGCACAACCAGCTGGAGGTTCCCCTAGCAACAGAATTCCATCTAGGGTGTTCGCAATGGAATTGTGGAAGCATTAGCAGCTGGAGGTTCCCTCTGGTGTTATATTTCTGTCCAAGTCTGTCAACAGCTGGAACTCTGTTGTCTGGAAGTTCCTACCTTGGTGGCCAAGATAGGGGTTGATGGCAATATGAAAGTGCTGGCCAAGGCTGGAGAGAGAGGAGACTGCCCCCGCTAATGTGACCAAACAGTCCCAGAGGAAGGGTGACACCGTTCAGTTCAAAATATTCTGACTTAGAAACTCAGCCCTGCAAGATCAGTTTCCACTTTCTCTGGTCTGTCACAGCATATGGTACCCTTGAATGTTGTGTTTTAGCACAATTTCATAAGGTTTAACAAGACTCAGAACCAGGTGCTGCACTTGGGTCACAACAACCCCAGGCAGCACTACAGGCTGGGGGAAGAGTGGCTGGAAAGCTGCCCAGCCCAAAAGAACCTGACGATGCTGGTTGACAGTGGCTGAACATGAGCCAGTGTGTGCCCAGGTGGCCAAGAAGGCCAAGAGCATCCTGGTCTGTATCAGCAATAGTGCGGCCAGCAGGACCAGGGCAGTGATTGTCCCCCTGTACCTGGCACTGGTGAAGCCACACCTTAAGTCCTGTGTTCAGTTTCCACAAGAAAGACACTGAGGTGCTGGAGCGTGTCCAGCAATGGGAGAAGGGAGAAGGGCAATGGAGCTGGTGAAGGGTCAGGAGCACAGGTCTGATGAGGAGTGGCTGAGGGAGCTGGGGTGGTTGAACCTGGAGAAAAGGAGGCTCAGGGGGGACCTTACCACTCTCTGCAACTGCCTGAAAGGAGGC
Organism: Dryoscopus gambensis; assembly: GCA_013389985.1. NCBI lineage: Eukaryota > Metazoa > Chordata > Aves > Passeriformes > Malaconotidae > Dryoscopus > Dryoscopus gambensis. Next base: position 16,303 of record WEIT01007727.1, read on the forward strand.
TGTAGCCAGGTGGGGTCAGTCTAATATCTCAAGTAGTAAGAGACAGAATGAGAAGAAGTGGCCTCAAGTTGCATCAGTGGAGATTTAGACTGGCTATTAGGAAAAATTTCTTTGCGGAAAGGGTGGTCAGGCACTGGAACAACCGGTCCATGGAATGGACATCACCATCCCTAGAAACATTCCAAAAAAATGTGAATGTGGCACTTAGGGACATGGTTTAGTGGTGAATATGGCAGTGCTGGGTTAACAGTTGAACTCAGTCATCTTATAGGTCTTCTCCAACCTAAACAATTCTATGATTCTAAGTCAATAAACCCCATCACTGCTGTACAGGAAGCAGGGACAGACAAAAGCAAGGCAAGCTGAACCCCCTCAGACACCTGCTGGTCTACCCAACAGTACCTATGGGCACAGACTCTGGACATTGATCTGCATGATAGATTGCCAGAATTTCTCTTCGGATTTCTCTTAGATAAAATCCTAAGAGAAAAAAATATTGAGTGGCTGGTAAAACCAGCAGATAGGGAGGAACTCTCTTTAACTTTGGGGCAGAGGCTAACTGGGTTATCCTGAATAACATCCTGCAGGGCCATGAGGAAATGCAGCCTCAGCAGCGAGCTCAGCTAATAACTAGGGTCCTGTCTTAACAGAACCATAGCTACTCCTGTGGACGGGGTAATTGGTTCCTCACTTAAATGCTGAGGCTATTACAGTTTTCCTATTTGACAGAGGAGGAAGAATAGATAATTTTTTTTCACAGTACATCTTGTTTTATTTAGTAGGGGTTTTGTTTGTTTTCTCTTCTCCCTTCAGGGAATAACAGAGAATTTTCTCTCACCCCTCAGGGATCTAATAGCATATATACAGACTTTGTTTTTGTTTGGCCAACCCATGCTGCAGTCTTTTTTTTTCCTAGGAATAACCATTTCCAATGCAGATTTAAAATTCTGAAGTTAAAAGTGTGTAGCTGATTACCTTAATACATGATAAAACGCTGTGCATGTTTTCTCTAGTGGACCCTTCTCCTTTCCCTCTTCCCCCTTTTCTCTTTTCCTCTAGAGGGCACTTCAGAAGGGTGGTTCGGGCTGATGATTTGAGGTTAATAACAGCAGAAAAGGTAGGTCTACATATAGTGCTTAATTTTGAATAGATTTATCCTTAAATATCTATCCTCGAACACAGGTCAACTTGTAAAATCAGAACCCTCATGTAGAGCTTGCTCTGGATTTTCATGAAGATTTTAGCTGTATGAACTTAAGTTTTATTTTTCTAGCTATTAAAATAAAAACTGCATTTAACAGTTTAAAGAACTTTGTTAGCTTCCTTTCACATGCGGCAGCTGTGATTCCAGGTTGAGTGACAGATAAATGTAGATGATGCAGAGGGTCGTCTAATCAGAACTATAAACTCTCAGAAGACAGGACTAAGCACGGTGTGTTACAAGAGGCATCTCAACCTTTAATGTGGCTTTTGAATAGGTTTTTCCAAAATAATTTGCTCTTAATATTGGAGTAAGAACAGAGAATTATTCTTTTTCCTCAGAGTTGTAATTAATTTTGATAGATCAAAGACTTTCCATTGGCCAGGCTGCCCTCTTCAAATACCTCTTTTGATAAAGGAAAGATCCTTCCTTACTGCTCTGACTTTGTATTTTCTAAAAACTTAACAAAGTTGTTATTTCAGTAGATGGCAGAATTCTGGTTGAGGTCATTAAGATAAGACAAGCTTAGAAATCTAATTTTGTCTAGAAACTCTTGCTCTCACAGTCCAGCCTTCTTAGGAGCCAATTAATTGCAATCTGAAACTGCAAAGAAGAAAGAAATTGGAATTTGTATTTGTCTGCATATACATAAATATAGATCTAAAGGACACCTCTTTATGCTGTTTTTCTCCTAATTTCCCCCCAAACTTTTCACTTGTTTGGTTATGCAGCATTGTCTCTATTCCAAAAACCAGATTTCACAGTGGTCATCCATGTATTTTAGATAAGTAAACCTGTTCTAATGAATGTTTTGAATATGAACTCCTACTCATATAATTATGATTTATTAGATATTAATCTATAGTTATGCATTAGCAATCTTTAATGACTCATTTTCTTTCTAGAGCTTGTGGGGAAAAATAGCTGCACTTAAATACTTACAGAAAGTAATTCAGAAATTAGATTTACTCATAAAATTATATTAATTGTCCATGAGCTCTTGGCACAAATTTAATGTAAAACTGAGAACCTGCAAGTTGGGGTCAATTAGGGGTGATTTTGAAAATAGCTTATTTAGTTGTTTTGGCCAACTGCAGCTCACTAAGTTGTGTCCTGTGGTCATTATTCAATTTAGTGCCCTAAAGTCTGTCCTAATAGCAAAGCATCCATTGTCTTCAGCAGTGGAAGGACTGGTGAATATACCAGGAGTAAAGCACACATTTAGTACTCTGCGTTTTTTTGGACTGCAGACTCTAAACATAAGCAGAGTGTATTTATGTGAGTTACATGTATGTGTGCTTACACTGTACATGTGTATATATAATGTAGTCAATGCGCAATCACATTGTGAAAGTATTTATCCTGTATCTTTGCTCCTTCTAAGCATCAGACACTTTTAGTCCATTCATTCAACAAGACCAAGTCATTTGATAGAAATTCTTAATGACTTCAAGCAGAATTTGGATATCTGTAATTTGATTATGTATAAACAATGAAACCTTTAAGTCTTTTTGTTTGGTTGGTTGGTTGTGGGGGCTTTTTTGGGGGAGGTGGGGGTAGGGATTGGAGTGGAGGGCTAGGGGGTATATGAAGAGGCATGTCTGCCCAAAATTTTTCCACTGCCCCTATATATCCCAGAGTGACCATTAATGAAGCATTCATTTGGATATCATGAAGTAAAGCATGTCCCCCTCCACTACCTCCAGTTTTCACACCCCCACACCATATTTCTACCTCTTCCTCTTTTTCTGTCTTCCTTTCCTACGGCTTCTTTCTGTATAAGTTTGATCTCTAAATGGTCCTGGCCTAAGGTCTGTGATGGACAGCCGAGCAATTTGCAGACTTAATGTCATTTTCTTTGCTCTCTAAGGAGACAAAAGGAAGACTATGAAATCCTATAAATATTGAAAGCAGATATTGTAAATCAGCCCAAATCCTGTTGCTGAACTGAATATCACTGTAGCAGTAAACATGAAATGTGTGACTTAGGTGAGACACACTACTTAATGTCAGGTTTTGAAGTATTTGTTTGTATGCTGGGTTTAATTTCTTTTATTTTGAGAACTGAAAACTTAAATTGGTAGGAAACCCAGCATTTAGCTTCATAAGTGGTGAGATATGAAAAGCACTCCTGATCTGAAGTAGGGAAGCTCTGGAAGTTTTAGAACTGTTTTGCCATTGAATGTTTATATTACAATAGCAGTGCCTGATGACACCATGTTCTTCAGGCATGTGCTTTTTAATTATTTGCATAAAAGATCCATTTTGCACTTATTAATCTCCCACACCAACCCTTCTAGACCACAGCATTACAGACTGAAGTTCACACGTATATGTAAGTAAGTTCAAGTTCCAATTGTGCATATGTACTCCCAGGTGAAAAAGGGGGAAGTGTTATCAGGAATACAGGCAGGGTTTAGTGTCATTGTATATGAATAGGAAAACTGTAAGTACTGTATGGATGATGTTAAAGCAAAATGAGAATTCATTAGGGTCAGCAGCCATGATTTTCAGAAAAAGCATCATAGTGTTGCTGTTAAGATTATTAGCTCCTTTAGAGATTAGTCAGTATGGATAAACCAAAAAACCTCATGTCATTTGGCATACTAGCAAATGCCAGTGACTGTACTTAGCAGAAACTAAAGAAGATAACCTCAAATCTTATGATACCCTTGCATGCCTCTGCATTATTTTCTGTGAGGATAGAGTGTTTTTCTTTAAATCTTTGCATGTAAGACTGTAAATTCAGAAGAAGGATTTGTATACGAAACACCGGATTTAAATACTTAAAGCTGCACAAAATTATTTCAGTAATGCATGGATCAACCTACTGACAGGCTGCAGAACTCTTGCTTGCTCTACCTGGTGCAGGTCTTAATTGTCTCAGCGTGCTAATCAGTAATAGCAATATGGGAAATGCCTGACAGCCTGGAATCAGCAGTGGTTTTTCATTGAGAGAATCATCTCGGCATTTTGTGGTGGTTATAAATCTACTACATGTATATGTATATATAATGGTATAGCTTCTGCTTTTTATACAGATGCATTACTGATTTTAGACTCCAGGTTGTTTTCTGTCACTCAGTTGAGGGAATTATTGCTTATATATTTGCAGCTGTATAAGAGAATCAGTCAGGTGCTCAACAGTTATGAGGATAGAGTCTAAAATGAGTCACACTGGAATTTGACTATTTCTTATAGTAACTTGTCAAAACACTGGATTGTAATACAAAGCCTGCAGGAATACTTTCTGCACATGTAGAATGTGCTTTTCCTTTTGTTCATTTTCAAAGAAATAGAATTAAAAAATATGGACACAGTCATCCTAATTTTTTCTTTAGATCAGGAAATGTAATATTTTGCTCAAACATTTTAATAGAACAATTATTCTTTTGTTTTTAAATAAAATTTTCAAGTGCATTAACTGCTTGTGACAGGTGCATTTTTAACAGTCGTAGAGAATTAAAGAATTAAGTCCTTTTCTACTACATCATATAACCGTTTCAGTCAAAGATTTCTTTGTCTGTTGTCTTTAGGCATCACAGCTTTCTTTTGGAGTGACCATTCCTAAAAGTAAAGGAAAGTAGTAATACCAAAATCCCATCATTTTTGGTTGGTTTTTTTTGCTGAGGTTGGTTATTGTCTGCTAGGATAATTGATGCTTCTTCACCTTGAACTGCACTGAGATTCCTGGCTCACTTCTTGTCCTTGAAGAGCATGAACATGAGAACTTTTGACCTGGATTAGATTTTGAACTAATGATCTTGAAGTACAGGACCAATATTGGGGTGCCATTCTGCTGGTATTTTTGCTGCAATTAGCATCTACAATACTAAATAGTGTTCTCCAGTTCTTTTCCTCCCATGCCTGTCATTAACAGTGTACAAAGGTTTAGTGCAATCTCCTTTAATAACAGGAATAGAAAAAGGAAGAAATAGCTACACGCTTCTTAGAAACAAAATCAATTATTACTTTTAAAAACTACCTGCTTTCAATTAAGCAGGAAATTATCTAACCGGTTACTTAATTTGCTCTGGCTGGCAGTCTCTCAACTGCTTTATGCTGAGTGGAGCATGAAATTAAATATGTAACAACTACCCCTAATGGTTATGTTTTTAGAAAACCAGCGTTTAGAAATGGTATTTTGCATAGTTTCAAGAGAAATAATGACACAAAAATAAATTACTACTGCTTCAATGCATTTGATATTTAAAAGGAAGATATTACTTAATTGTTGATTCTCTTATTCTGATTAATAACAAAACGATTTTTGGTTTGAGTGATGCAGATCTATACTTGGGAATTGGGTTGTTTGTTTAGGTGATTGTCTTCCCCTGTGCTTTCAGATTGTGTGTAATGGGTGAAATAATTTCTGTTCGTCTCTTGCTGCTTCAAGTGTTAAGATCCCCCCATGAGTACCAATTCTGTGTACACTGTGCCTTTTGGTAAAATTTTTCTAGGAGTCTTCAAGAGATTTTTAACTTTTCTGTTTGATGCTATTTGCTGGGTCTTTCTCAGGATCCAGCTTCTGTATCCCAGTTGAAACCCATGCTTTTTTACTGCTTAAGAGTAATTTTCCATTTCATAGGAAACCCCTTGGAGTTCAATACTAGCCCACATCTTTGACTTTAAAAAAAACTGGGAACCTGATTTTCTTCTGAATGCTTCTGATTGTGTGTTAGAAGAGAGGTGAAGCCAGTGGTCCAAGATTAGGTATGTCAAAGTACTTGAATCATCCAGTTCTTCGTGTATATTAGCATCAACCCATCACCTCTCTTCCTGGCCCCAAAATTTTGTGAGCATTTGCAATGGCAGAATGATCCACAAATTTGCACCATGTAAACTTGCCTATGCTTCCATCCAGGAAACTATGTTTAGATTTGAATTTAATGCCTTTCATTTGATTAACTTGGTGACACAAATCCACAGACTTCATTATATTTATCACTGTATAAACTTCACTGTATTTATCACTTTCAGTTTTATTTAGGCTTAACAAAAGAGAAATAATTCATACTATAATCCTAAATTAGAGTGAGTTTTTTTTAAAAACTATATCAAACAGCTACATGGATCACGGAAGTTTTCCTTTTTTAACAGCAGTTAATAAAAAGAATTCTAGTGCCATAATTATGATTTGGGAGGCAGTAACTCACCACCTTCCCCAATAACCAGGTATAGACTATTTTGTTCTTCAGCTGGGTTTTAATGCTATCTGGCTTACATAGAAAATGTATCATTTTGTAGATTCTCTAATGGACTCACTTCTGTTCCCCGGAAATTTGTGACTTTGAGCCTCCAAAGCAGTAAAATTGTTGGTCTTTGCTTTGAGTCTTGACTCAGACATTCGTTGATTGCCATTGAAAAAGCTTTGAAATTTGGTAGAAAGTGGTGGTTCTTCCACAAAATTATCCCACTCTTAGATTGCAGGAGTGATGGTTGTGATAGCAACTGCCTGCGTCTTATGAAAATTACTTGTTAGTTGTTAGTTGGCCATTAGTCTGTCAGGCCATTTTGTTCTGTTTCTTGAATGGAGGACAACTTTTTAATTGTCCCAAATAACAAAAATTAATAAATATAAGGTCTGATTAAGTTGAATTGGAATTAAAAAAAAGTCTGTTTTTTCATTTATGTTTAGGCCCCTTTGTCCCTCTCTGTCATGCAATTGAGAAGCTGTCTCCAACTCTTCAACAATCGAAAATGACTTTTGTGTTTCAGCGACAACTTGAAAAAAGTAGCAAAACCCCCTCAACTTGAGGAAATGAGCTCAGACATTTGAAGTACTTGGATCAGCATTTCTATATGTCACCCCAATTTTCTCAGAATTCTCCAGTCAGAATCTTGAGGAAAAGTCACCTTTCCTTATTCATGTCTTTGGCATTAATTTTCTTTCACTGTAGCCTGCAATGAGAATCACTGAGCTGACAACCAGCCTGCTCTCCCTCAGTGATGCCCTCCCTGGAAGTTGATGGTGTCCCGTCAGCAGCTCAGCCAGACAGAACCACCGGCGCCATCTTCATTAGGGGAAAAGCTAATATAAACAAATAAAGGCGTTAGTGGAGATAGCAGAGTGAGGGGATTACTGAAAAATGCCTTGCAGAGTCAGTTGCTATGCCTTTAGTTTTAAAAATATATAAATGTTATATGAATCTCAAATCCGCTTTTATTTACATAAAATATTTATACACCAAGCAAGACAATTTCACAACTTTAAAATGTATTTTCCTGTTAGATTAATCTTTTCATATGCTAACCACATTACAAGTAAACATTTTCATACTCTCCACTACATGAATGTGGCTAAAAGCTTCCTTGTTATTTTATAGTTACAGCATTTCAAATGTATCTTTTTTTGACGTGGTTAGGCAGCCTGCCAGTTTTACCACTAAATTATAGCAAAGAAAACACTCAGTAGAATTTGATTAGATTTCTTCCTTCTCCCCATGAGTAAGGCGAAGCAAATTTATGTTCAAAATGCAAGCTGGGTTCTGAAGAATTGAATATAGATCTGTATTTGTAGTGTTAAAAATGCAGGCGAGTTTTGTAGTGGAAAATATATCTTGTTTATAGTGCTGCTTTATATTACTGTTGCATTTTGTTCTGTCACTATCTGTAGAATGATAGAAAAATATTAGGCAATACCAAAGTTAAAATTTGTATTTCAGAGAATTAGAGATGAATATATCCTTATCTTTGCCACTAGTAAACAATTATATTAATAGAATTATAGAATGGCTCGAAAAGGACCTTAAAGATCATCTGTTTCCAACCCCTCTCCCATGAGTAGGGACACCTAGCACTGGACCAGGTTGCTCAGAGCACCATCCAACCTGGCCTTGAGCACTTCCAGGGATGGGACATCAATGACTTCCCTGGGCAATGTATTCCAGTGCCTCACCACCCTCACAGTAAAGAATTTTTTCCTGATATCTAATCTAGACCTACTCTCTTTCAGTTTGAGTCTATTCCCCATTGTTCTGTCACTACATGCTCTTGTAAAAAGTCCCTCTCCATCCTTCCTGTAGGCTCCCTTCAGGTACTGGAAAGATGCAATTAGGTCACACCAACGCCTTCTCTTCTCCAGGCTGAGCAAACCCGATTCTCCCAGCCTTTCCTCATAGGAGAAATGCTCCATTCCTCTGATCATCTTGGTGGTCTGCTCTGGACTTGCTCCAACAGGTGGATGTTGTTCCTGTGCTGGGGACCCCAGAGCTGGATGCAGCAATCCAGGTGGGGTCTCACCAGAAGAGTGGGACAGAATCCCCTCCCTTGCCCCACTGGCCACACTGCTTTGGATGCAGCCCAGGACATGCTGGGCTTTCTGGGCTGAGAGCCCACATTGCTGGGTCATGTCCAGCCTCTCATCCAGCGGCACCCTCAAGTCCTTCTTAGCAGAGCTGCTCCTAATCTGTTCATCCCCCAGCCTGTACTGGTAAGGGGGATTGCCCCGACCCATGTTCAGCACCTTCCACTTGATCTTGTTAAATTTCATGAGATTCCTGTGGGCCCACTTCTTGAACTTGTCTGGATCCCTCTGGATGACATCCCATCCTTTAGGTGTGAAGTACCTATTGACACTGGATTAATCCCAACCAGTCACAAGCATTTACCCAAAGGATCCAGTTTACATGCACGCTATCTGTAGACTGTACTTCTAAGGAGAAAGGCTGCATCTAACTGACCTGTGAGGATGTGGTGGGGCATGCGTCCGAACCGTAAGATTGATTTGTCTAAATCAGAGGTCTAGTTGGAGCCTATTGTGGTGTCTCCTGATCAAGAAGGTCAGGTTTCCTTCTTGCAGCAGTCACGGCAGAATGGGAGAAGAGATCACATGTGCCTGATTTTGACCTGATACAGAGTTGGAACATGGGATAAGACAGCATCTAAAACTGGCAGTTAGGAATCATTCCTGGGTACATAGACCCTAGTCCAAAGATCTTCAGTGGGCTGAACTGCCTCTGTGTCTATCTCTCCCATGAACTACAGGCAGACTTATTTTCTAGACCTTATTCTCTGTCTCAGCATTCAAGCTGCTAACTTGAATTCCTAGGTTGGCTGGTTTGTGAATTACGAATGCCGGTGACCAAACCCCCTCCAGTAGACGTTTCTGAAAGGCCATATCCAGTGTTTCTTTATTATATGTTTGATAGATAACTGCATGAGCAATTAGTTTATGAGTGTCAATTATCATTACAAAGACATGCAAACAAACTTCTTTGTATTATAGTTGTTACTGAGTAGCACTGTTTTCATAATATATTTATACTTTTAAGGACAGGAGAGACCATTATGAACTGCTGTTCCATAACATAAACCAAGAAATTTTAGTTATTAGTCTCTGTGGAAGCCCATTCTGGTGATTAGTTGAGTTAAAGTATGTATTTTAGAAAAAAATAGTGCAAAAGTTTAAGATGGATATAACTGCTTATTTAATCCCCATTCTAAGAGGCAAACACAATAGCTGTATAGGAGTCCCTTATATTCTGTAAATCCTTTATAGGAACAGAAAGATTCAGAATCTGACATTACAAGTCAAGCACATTTCACAAATGATCTTTAAAAAAGTACACTTGTTGCTGCTTACAATGTGGTTTTTTAGTATTAAAGTGAACTGACATATGTATTCATAGTTCCCTCCCCTACTTCCAGGCAAAGGAATTAAATCAGTAACTTTAATGAATATCATTTCATTATCCACCATATAGAGATATGACATTAAACAAATCTTTAAATTTTTCTTTGTGCGAGAATGTAGCTAATAATTAACAAAATTTAATAAATGTGCTATGATATATCTGATTCATTTAATTAGGAAAAAACATTCTGTAAAACATGGGCAGTTGATGTAAAGATGTTTCATCAGGATTAGCTTGACTCCGAGGTTAAAAGAAACTAATGTAGGAGGAAGAAAGCTTCTATTGTATTTTTTTTTATATAAACCCCATGAAAATCTTTGGACTTTCAATTTAAAAAATATTTAAAGATTTGTTTTAGAACATGTTCAGCAATACATCAGTTGGCTGAGCAAATGGTAAAAACAGTGAGTCAGTAAGCTACACTAGCCTAATTATTCTTAGCAAGGAGGTAGCGTATCTAGCACAGCATGGATTACTTATTTATATGTTGTAAACAGCTTTCATGACAATAGACTGAGTCAAAACCTGTTGGCATCAGCCAGTGCACTCCTACTTTTATCATCAACTTCCATTCCAACTTGGAGCGTGATCCAAAGGATCAAAGCCTGATCCAGTTACTGAAGTTGATGAAAAAGTTGTTACAGCTGAGGTGGTATAAGGACCTAAACGAGCTGTACTCCCTCTTTGAACAACCTTTTTCTTGATTCTTCTGTTAATTTTGATAGCACCCAGGTCCTGGGAGAACTTTTATTGAACAAGTGTTGATTTTTAGATCTAACTCTCTAAATAGGCATTATTCTACCGAATGTTCAAAATGTTTCCTGCCCATAACTGTGAAGAATATGACATTGTCAGAAGGAGCACAAAAAGTGTTGTATATGTTTGTAGATAATTACATTTAAGTAGGGTAGCAGAACATTCATTTAATTTATGATTTGTATACAAATAAAAGATGTAATTGATTTAATTTTTATCACCATGGATCATTGGTAAATGTCCTAGAAAGATCTATATTTTGATCTGAAGCTCAATGTGATCTTATTCCTTTTAAAGAGCATAATAGTAATTAACAGCTTATAGCCTTTGGGGTTTGAGGTACTGTCTGCTCCCTAAATGTTTTTAAGCATTTATTGACAAGGATCTTCTCAATATTCGTAGGATGAAAGTTACAATTTCTTTTACCTGTAAGACTTTTCGCAGACATGAGGACATAATTTGTTGATCCATTCAAAAAATGTCAGTGCCCCACAAGCCTCACAACGTGGGCAGTCCAAATAAACTGGAAATGGAAAGAATGAAATGAAAAAGTAAACCTTTTTTGCTATTTCTGTGAGGTTGATAGAAGATGACACTGCGAGAGCATGTAGGGTTTCTCACTGAAGATGCAGTCAAGATAGATGATCTTCAGATCACTCATTAGTGTATTTGTGTGTCATCTTTCAGAGTGGGGGAACTCATCAAGTATGAATTAAAGGATGTTACTTATATGTGTCCTGATTGATAGCCACATTCTCAGAAATATTAAGTCCAGAGTGTAAATAGTAAAGAAAGACTAAATAATTTTTGTCCTTAGGATGTTGCATCATACAAATTCCAACTCCCTTCTTCAGCCAAATCCATTTTCTCTACAGTCTTTACCTGAAACAGAATTAAAACATAAAGGTTGTGTTCTTACTTTTATATTATCCCCACGCACAAACTCTCTGATCATTTTCTGCTAACATATGGATTTGAGACTGAGCCAAACCACTGTTTCAATGGGTGGGGAAAAGCAGGGGTAGGGACGGACTGACTCTCCTTTGAGCTGTGTGTTTTCCGAAGGAAAGCACAGTGTTCCAGCCTTGTGATTCTGTACTTCCACAGGCCTCTTGGGTGCAGTGTCTTGGTTTGACCATGGGGCTTTTACTTCTCAGGCTATAATTTAATAACATCTGCTCGATTCTTTCTTCCTTTAAAAACATCAGTAATAAGAGCACTGGCCCCATCATATGCTCTAGAGCTGCAAAGAAAAGAGCCCCCAGTAGTCTAATAGCAATGGGATAGCAAACAGATTTGTCTAATTTCACAAAGTATACAAGCTATAAATATTATAGTTATTCTAAAGAAGAAATGTGAAATGCAGTCAGCAGATAAAATGTTTATTTTCTCGCTGCCACATGTGTTTCTTCATCCTTTTGTGACCTCAGTGTGGTAATATCTAAATAGTTTGTTCTAAAGCACAAGACATGCTGTGTGAAGAGACAGGAACAGGAGTATTCACACCACACCAGGATCTTGACTGGTTGAGCATCTCTTGCTACTTATGATTAAGCAATAAGGAGAGAGGTACAGGGTATTTCCTGGGGATTAATAACTGATAGGGAGGAGTTAATGGCCTGAGGTGCAGCCGAGGGCCATTAACCCCAGCTGGTCATCAATCCTCATTAAAAACCTCTGCAACGCAGTTCACCAAACACGGTGAAGGGCAAGCCAATGTTTTAAGCACCTTTGTGATTCCCCTCTCTGTTGTGTCCTTAAATTAGTTCTGATTTAATTTCTGTTACTTCTGGGGGTAGATGGTGCTTTTTCTTACTGCAGCAGAAGTTCTAGTAACCATTGGGTTATCTCACCAATAGTTGTGTGAAAACTGCAGAGTTCAGACCTTTATGTGCAAGTGGGAGTTCTCACTACTACAGTAGCAGAATAAAGGGTGTTTTAGAAACTCCAGCATTTAATTACATGAAAAAGAAAGTAAGTAATACATTTCATAAAATATTGGTTTGTGAAATCCAAATTTGTTTTTTAATAATGCGGTACAACCTTTTCTGTTGTAACAAGAGGAATTTGTAAGGGAAGGGCCCATGGTTCTCTCAGTTTTGAAGCTGTTAATCTTTCTTTTACCGTATTTCAAAAAATTATTCCTTTGTGTTCAGTAGTATTTGATACATAAACCACCTCCTAATTCTGAAAAAAACCCAAGTATTGCAAATGTATTTCACATTAGATGATAAGCATTGGAATATGTGTCTTTTATAATGGATTTGGGGTTTCCTTAGGTTTTGAAATGCATACAATTTAGTGTTATGCCAGATATTTGTAGAAAGTTAATCTTGTAATGGAGGCCAATTGTCAGCATGGTATTTAGTATATAGTGATTTTGTAGTTATGCTATTGCTCTTGGTTATTCCAAATTCAGATTGTGGTAACAAAATATGAAGCTAGGACAAAAATCCTGAGAATGTTTTTGGAAACGGATAAAATCCTGAAGCCTCTTTTCCAGGCCCCAGCCCTGACTTCTCGTGGTAGCAATACAATACCTGGGTAATATTGGAGACCTCAGTTGGCGTAATGCAGGGGAGATGATTGTCTGCGTTCATTGCAGATGTTTATCTGAAAATCACCAGAAAGGTCTCTGCAGCCCTTACAACTCTGTAGAGATACTACCAAATGTGACTGGTAGACTTCTGGGGACAGGAGGCAGATAATGGAATGAAAGGGTATAATCTGGCAGCAAGACTGTGAAATCAATGAAGAACTTTTTTTTCTTTGATCATAGTGAGAGCAGAATTAGTGTTTGGCCTTGATTTAAAAGTGTAGGATTTTGCCCAATAGCTGCTGCTGAACTCTGCACCCTGTGCATGGGCTTACAAAATCAGAAGCCCTCTTCTTCTGCGTCTGCACAAATACCTGTGAGGTAAGTGACCTGAACGTTTGAAAGGGGGAGAGCAAATGGCACTCCAGCTGAAGAAGTACTGTTTCTGCTATACCCTTTCCTGATGCTGTAGAAAACAAAACAGTCCCCTTGGCAGAGAGTGGGAAACATGGTGAAGAATGCTGCTGGGTTCCACCACCTCCAAAAGCTCATCTGAGTCTGACACAGGGAAAGGGATCTGTGCTGTTTCCATGTCTCACTAGGAACTTGGATATGCAAGCAGTAGGAACTGTACAGGAGAGACTTGGATCAAAGCAGCGGTTGTTTGAATGTAGTTATAGAAGTAGTTATGTATATATGTAGTTATGCCTCAATACAGCCTTGTCTTTTATTCAAAAGACTCAAGGCAAATATGTATGGTGACTGCAGTAAGCCTATTTCCCTTTCCTGGCTTAGAAAGACATACCTTCACGTATTGCAGGACTTCACTGTCAGTATTCATCTCAGTGAAGATAGGCATTCACAGGCTTATTTGCAGAATCATCCTCCTGAAATAGATCCAGCCTGATAGAGACTCCTGTTCCCTGGAAAGGTTGAAAACCTTGCTTGGGCCCTTATATTCTGTGTAGTAACTGCTGAAGAGAAAGTCTTCTGCATTAACTCTCTGCATCTTGAGGACTGGAGGAGGATTCTTAACCACTCCAAGAGTATTTTGAAAGGAATTTCAGAAGAAAAAGATGTTTTGTAAAAGAAGTTTAAATATCTTGTTCAGTCAAAAGTAGTTCACTGTGTACAGTTTTGCTTATGGGAGGCTTCTGAATGCTGTTTTAGTGTATGGGATGATTTGGACTTCCTTACTAATTTTGACATTTCATATCAGATACCTCTGCCAGAACACCAGTCCCCTCTCCTATACTGTGTTCTTATGGCTGTAAG
>WEIT01007727.1:30746-41520 GCA_013389985.1 Dryoscopus gambensis
TTCCAGTTCCAGGCATCAAGAATAGAATCTCATTTATAGGGTATGCCACCACTGAAACCAGCAAACTTGCTTTAAGTGTACTTTTTGAGACTAACTTACTCTGTAGCTCTTTTAGCACAAACTGGTTTGCTGTGTAAGGTGAAATATCTGCGTTTATGTGACTTCTGCACATCTTATAAAATCTGCTGCTTTTCATGTTTCAAATGCTGTTCAATGCTCTCCTGCTTGTTTCTGTTTTAAGGGACAATGAATAAAGCTTAAAAAATACAGGCTCTAGTGTGTGCATTGGTGGCCCATTCCTCTATCCATGTTTCATATAAAGAAGATCCTTGCGTGTTCTCTAGATGCTGTAGAGAAGGCACTATCTGTTGAAGGGAGCCAAGTGTGGCACTTTATTGCGCTGGGAGTCATAATTGCTCAGCTGTGACATTGCTTCCTGGAAATCTGCAGTGGAGAATCAAGCACAGTGCAGCAGAAGCCACATAAGAATGTGGTAAGTGAATAGCTGTGTTTGTGCATAGGGAATGGCTGAGGAACTGGGGCAACAGTAGTGTCCTCTTGAGCGTGACTGGCCAGTTGAGGATATACGAGTTAAATTGCTCTGAGAACCCAGCTGACAGATGTCAGTGTGGGTAAGGGTAATTAATACAAGTTGGAGATGGAAGGTTTCAAGGAGGAAGCAAACAAGAGACATCAGTTTTCCAATCATAGTGGTCTACAAAGAATTAAACCCCTTTCTCTATGTCTTTGGCATGTCCAAGTTGGAAAGTCATGTGAAAGACTCAACCTCATGCATTTTCTTCACTTAGCATTTATTAGTTTGTGTTCTAGGCAACTAACTTTCCCTGGTTTGATGTGTCAAGTCCATAGCCTTCGGCCTTTTTTGTATTCTTCAAAAAGGCCTTCACCTCTGATATCTCAACAATTTATTTGTGACTCTACAGTGTTGTATTTTTTTAATCTTTTGCTGAATGCCAGTAGCCATGCTGTAAAATCTTTTTACGGACAAGATGCTAATGCTTTTGTGATGCTGTTCACCTTTTACAATGGCTACTCACCAATTCATATTTTTTCGCTTTCCTCCTAAGTCTCTGGATTGAAAGAGAGGGTGTTTTTCTTGGCTCATGCCTTAACACCTTCTGTGTTTTCCTGATCAACTGACCTTCCATGTTTATTTTACGTATGAAGTTTCAGTGTTTTTATATTCATCCTGTTTCAGACTGATCATGGGCTTGCTGCAAAGCTTTTAAAAAAAGCAGAAATGTTTATTCTTTCTACACCTCAGCCTCCATGTATGAAATGGATGTGCTGACTCTCCTGTCTTGTGTATCTCCTCCTTTACAGCATAGGCTTTTCTGCCTTTGTCTTCATGCTGAGTAAATCTTGCCCTTCAAATTCTCAGTATAAAATGCTGAAATCATTATGGATTTCTACTGTGTGATTATGGAGTGGTTTATTTTTATTGCTCAACTGTAGCTTTCAAGACAGAAGAAGTTAAAGAATTTTGGTAGGATGGTGGTATGCTTGTGCTGCTTTGGCACTGCTGTGCAGGAACTCTGGCTTCAGCGGCAATACTCTACATTTATGCTTCTTGTAACAAGAAACCAAATCAATGTCTTTTTCTAGCTAAGTGTTTCAATGGGATATTTCAGTGACCTAGACAATATAATTACTTGTAATGTATTGTAGAAATATTTCAGCTCTTTTTGAGTGTATATGGTTCTGATATACTTTACATTGTTATAAAACTATTTTTATATCCCATCAAGCCAAAATACTCTTCAGAGGTTAGAATGATTCCCTATGCTTCCAGCTTTCACAATAACGTGTTGTATTGACAATCTTAGTAAGAATATGTTTAATGGTTGAAACACACTGGATTTCCTACATTCTCAAGTAACAGTTGAACATTGTTCTTGTTCCATGTTTCACAGCTGTGTGAAATAACCAGTCTTATACCTGAAAGCTTTGGCTGGAACTTAGTTGAACAGAGCCTTTGAAGCTCAGCACAATTCTTGGTTATTTGTTGGAAAACTTTTTCCTATTAGCAAAAGTTTATTTCTGTCTCTCTTCTAATCAGCCTAGTGGATCAATGTGCAAAAAATGACATGCCAAGGCAAGATGCTGCTGAGTGTGGACAAATATTTAGAGATAAACAGAAGAAACTGGATGTGTTCAGAAGAATGTCACCTTCTTAAGACTGGAATGTTTTCTTTGCAACATTTTTAGAGCAGTGAGATTTCCGTTCAACAGGATCTGAGATAGGATTGACATGAACTCTTGTGGTGTTAAGGTCAGAATTGTCCACTTCTTAGTTCTGCCTTTGAGCTGAGTATCTTGAAAGCCTTGCATCATCAGTCTTGTGGCACTCTGCTTGTCAGGATTCCAGATCGTGTCACTGTGCAGCAAACCTGCTAAGCAGGCTCTCTTGGGAATGGCAGATTTAGCAGAGCTATTGGATTGGACAGCTCAACTAGAATTTCCATGCTTTATGCTGCCATGCCAGGACCCAGATGAGATTGGGTTTCACATGGGTTTGGCCTTGTACCTATAGAAGGGACCTTGGAGATCTCAGAGGCAGGATTTAAGGAATGGCAAACCTAAGAAGTGTTTCCAAGGTCAGTGATTCTGGAACAGCATGCCTAATGGGGCTGATTGAAAGCTCTAGATATAGGCAGCCTATGTACCTGATCAAGAAAACTGAGAATATCACTTAATGTAGTAGCAGATATTTGAGGAGAAGGAAAATTAGCAAGGCTTAACTTCACTGAGATTCTGGAGAGTGCAGGAAGTCTTCCCTGGGCAGCGTGACTGAGTGTCTCTTTACATTTCTGGTTTGTATACAGGCTAATACTTCCATATTTTAGTCTTGCTTGTCCTGGAGTCTGGAATTTTCTGTCAGTGAGGAACCCTGCTTTTCGGTAACTATAGATGCAACCCCATGTCTAAATGTGTTGCCCATAAGACAGTCCCCCACGCCCCGAAGTTTCTGTGGGGATGCTGACTTTGCAGAAATTCTTTCTTTCTGCTTTTGTGGCACTTAAGATATAATTTTACTATTTCTTTGACATGTGACTAGAGAATGCATCTGATATGTATGGTAGAAAATTTCTGTAGATACCTGTGGGATAAGATTACTGTGATGGATTTTAAATGGTTACAGCTGTTGGAGGTGGGGGCATTTCCCACTGACAGAAATGGAAAAACTTCTTGGTATGATTCAATGGTAGGTGTAGGAAAATATGTATGTTATTATTTTTAAAAATCAAACTTACAGAAGAAAGGCAGGATTGCTGCATGTATTGCAGCATGTAGCTTCAAAAAGGAAGAAAAGAATAGTCTCATTCCTTTGCTGTTTCTGGGGGCTAAGGGAGTAAATGACCTTCAGCTTTATGTAAATGGAAGGATTGCAATTTGTAAATGATGATAGCCATTTAAAAACAAAAGTAATCCCACTTTTCTGTTTTTTGGCAAATGCCTTGTAGTATGCAAATGGTCTGACAATACTGTGTACCTTAAAAACATATTTAAATACCAAAATGTTTCCTGTAAATTGAAGACTTTATTCTTTTGTACCCCAGCATAAATCAGGAGTCTGTACAAAGACAGGGGAGTTACTGTCACATGCAACTAGCGTGAACTCATAATAAGCTCCAAAATATTCTAGATATTAGAAGGCACTAATATATATTGTTGATTATAATTCCAGTCACTGGTTATAAACCTCATGAAATGAATTGCCTCATTTATAATGCATACCATGGGACAACATCTAATTTGGTGACAAGCATGGAGTCTAGCAAAGATTCAATAGAAATATCTGCTTAAATGACCATGTTCTCACCTAATTACATATATTTTCTAAAGCTTTTTTATTAAATATACCTGTTGTTATTATTAAATTGAATTTCACACCTTCAAAAATTCTGGAAAATAAATGTTCTTTTCTCTGTGAGATGCAAGGTTAGTGTTTATTTTAAATTGGGACTTTTTGTGAGAAAGATAAGAAAATCAACATATGCTGTTATCACTCCTCACTTTTGAAATAACAAGGTGAGGGCTATCCTTGAAAAGTAATTGATATTCCTGTACAGGTTGAAGCTGATATACAAACAGATAAGCAGAATCTTTCTAGTCTGTGCTTTAGCTGAAAATGCCATACCAATGGTTGTCTTACATGGCCTCCATTTTCAGACCAGACCTTTGACCATTTGGACCATTCTGCTGGCTTACTCTGGGCTTTCCGATGCCTTGGGCCTATGTAATTTTAGCTGCATAAGCAGACCACAAAACTACTAAAGTGATGCTGTGTAAATTAATGTTGTGCAGTGAGTTGACCTTGGTTGCTGCCAAGCTGCTCCATCACTCCCCTACGCAGCAGAACAGGGGGGAGAAAATAGGATGAAAAAACCCTCATAGGTCAAGATAAAGGCAGTTGAATAAAGAAAAAGGGAAGATTGTGCATGTGCAAGCAAAGGTAAAAAAAAAAAAAACCTAAACCAAAAATATTTTATTCTCTACTTCCCATCAGCAAGTGTTGTCCTGTCACTTCCCAGGAAGTTGTTGCTCTGGAAGGCAAGTGCTGTAAATAACAAATGCTCCCCTGCCATTTCTTTTCCTTTTTTATTTAGCTTTTATGCCTGAGCTGACCTCGTATGGCGTGGAATATCCCTTTGGTCAGTTTGGGTCAGCTGTCCTGGCTGTGTCCCCTCCCTAGATATTGCCCACCCCCAGCCTGCTGGTGCTGAATGTTGGGGAGACAGCGCTGATGCTGTGCCAGCCCTGCTCAGCAGAGCCAAAACACGGGAGTGTTATCGGCACCTTTCCAGCGACCAGTGCAAAGCACAGCACTGTGAGGGCTGCTGTGGGGGGAATTAACTCCATCTCAGCCAGACCTAATACACACTGCCTACTAAATGATCCTATGAATAGGCACAGGGAAAAGGCCTCAACTGTATGTAATTATTTCACACTTAAAATGTCACTTTTACCCTGGATAACAGGTAGATAAAATTCCACTGCTTACCTAGGTGAGCATGTAGCAAGTCCACAGTTAAATGGAAGCACTTGCAATGAAATCTGGTCTTCACAAATCATTATGGCTAGTTAGAAAGCATAAGGAATGCTTCAATATCGTTGGGAGGTAATAGTTTTCATTACTGAATGAGGTAAAGGCTGTAAAAGTATAGTTCTGTTAAGTTTCATTCCTAGAATTCTGGAAAGTAGTTCTGGTCTATAACACAACAGGATCTGGTGTAAAATTCCAAAGCCTGTGGTCTGTTATAAAATGGCATATTTTTAATCATTTTTTTCTATGTGGTTTTTGTCATGGTTAAAGGTGGTAGTGGCAATGTGATGTATCACTGCTGTTCTGGCAAAAGCTTCAATACTAAATGTGACCATGGTGGAGTGAGCTGTGGGGTTGAATCCCTGTTTACATCTGCAGGGTGTTTGCATTGTTCCAGTCTGTTTTACCCATGGAAATTCATTACAAACAAAATGATTATACCAGTGTTATTTTGAAGGGGGCTGAGATGTAACAAACCAATTGTGTATGACTTGGTGCCAGAGGGAGGGGAATGCTTTTCCTAAATGGATGTACAAAGCTTGGAACATGAAGAGTGATTGCTGAAACTTGTTCAGGTGCAGGAATCTTATACTGCTGTTCTTGCAGAGTCACTCATTGGGTGAGAACTGTGCAAATGTTTTGTCTTTTAATAGAGCAAATACTTTTATCCTTTGAGCTTTTTAGACACATATACGAAGTTGTTGTTTTGGGTTCTTTTTAAACAACAGTTGTATTAAGACAAATAGTTCTTTCATTTAATCAGTTGCTTATCTTGTGTACTATTCCGGAATGCTCTCCCAAAGCCGTGAAATTCTGCACCTGCAGCAGGCTTATGCTCTGTAGATACAGAACAGGTGCTCTGCTCTGAAAATATGGCCTTCAGGGGAGGTGTCAGACACAGCTTAATTTATCTATGTTTCTGCAAAACGGGAAAGAGGAGGGTGATAGTTGCTGGAGAATCTCTCGTGTGGGATGGAGGCACCTATCTACCATGTTGACCTGAAGACTTAGTGGGTTTGCCGCTTACCAGGCGCTCAGACTCGAGATGTTGTGGAGAGTCTCCTGAGGCTTGTCTATCTTTTTGACTGTCACCTCCTGCTGCATGTCCATCTGAGCACCAGTGGTACTGCCAGGGTATGTTGAGTGTACCAAGATTAGCCACAGGGTTTGGGACAAGGATCGAGTGTGCATGAATAGCCACAGGGTTCTGGGACAAGGATGGGGCTTGTTGCTGAGTGGGATGTGTGAATTAGTGGCAAAGGGCACAGGTAAGCCTGAGGTACTTGTGCCGCTTGTGCCACAGTCCTCACTAGTGAGGTTTCACGGGCCTCTGTTCTTAATGAAAGAGTTCAAGAAGGACACTGAGCCCCATCAGGGGCCAAGGACCATGTCAGGGAATACTTGGGCAAACTTGACCCATGCAAGTCAATGGGACAAAACAGGCAGCATTCAAGACTGCTGAGAGAGCTGGTTCATGTCTGTACAAAGCTGTTGTCTTTGAATAGTCATGGAGATTGGTGAAGAGCCCCAATTCCTGGACAAAGCCA
This sequence comes from Dryoscopus gambensis, assembly GCA_013389985.1. NCBI lineage: Eukaryota > Metazoa > Chordata > Aves > Passeriformes > Malaconotidae > Dryoscopus > Dryoscopus gambensis. Next base: position 37,362 of record WEIT01007727.1, read on the forward strand.
AATGTTGTACCTATCTCCAGAAAAGGTCAAAAGTGAACTCCAGGCTCCTCAGCCTATCTTCATGCTTTTTCTGCGGGAAAAGCATGGAGGTAGTCCTCTTGGAGCAAATCTCTGCGTAGATGTAAGGAAGTGAGAACCAATGTCATGGACTGCCTTGGAGGAAAATCACCTTCCCTGTGAGAACAGTCAGGAAATGGAATAGATTGCTTGGAGGCCCTTCCTCCCTGGAGGCTTTCAAGACTCAACTGGATAAAACCCTAAGTAAGCTGATTTGATTCTAGCTGACCTTTTTGAGTGGTTGGTGGGATAACAGGCTTCCTGAGGCCCGTCTCACCTGAATCAATGTGAGTCAATGATTCTACAATGGACAAGATGTCAGAGGTGGCAGATGAATCCTGTTGTGCTATTTGTATGTTATGGCAGAGTGCATCAACAAAGCAGAGACATTTGCTTAATTACATGAAGATGCAAGCCTGTTGGTCTGCATCCACATTGCTATTTAAGCAGGGGAGTAACTCAAGTGTTGGGAAAAGAGAACTGCAGGTGATGAGTAGCTGATGAATAAATCTTACTACAGAGTCTTTTTATCTAATACTTTGAGTGATTTTCTTTTTCTAGAGCGTTAATTTTGTTATTTTAAGGCCGTGACCCATTTTGTTAGGGATATAGTTGCAGACAGAAAGACAGCAGATAAACCGGTATGGGATTTTGAAATAGAGAGAATGGCATTAGTGAACATATGATATCCATTTGTGAGAGTTGGGAAGGAGGAAGACAAATTACCGATTTGTAACTTAGAAATTAATGCAGTCATGCAAAACTTCTGTTATGTGGACTCTGAGGATCTATCTACAGTTGAATTTTATAGTGTGATTGGCATTACACAGATGGGAAAGGAGGATAATATGGTGAGAGAAGTGTCAGGGCATGAAAACATAGAAAAGTGTGCTAGTGGTTTTTCTGGTTTTGTGCTTCTCACAAATGCTGCTATTCATAGGTTATCTGAATGGAGGATTTACTAGACATTGCAGAAAATATTTTCTGCATTCAGTGTAGGAACATTCTCTGTAAGTCTATTCTAGCTGGTGGCAGTTTTGGACACAATGCAATGTTAATAATTTGATTGTTTACCTAGTATGAATCTTGCATGAGAAACATGGGGACTACAAAGCAGCTTTCAGTTTGCACTTGTCAGTGAGGATTCTGAAAAGGCTATTCATATTGGCCAAGTAACGTGCAAAAAAAATTAATCCTTTTAAATTAGGATTTATGAATAATCTGAATTTCTGTGCAATGGATCTATTCACCAAGATACTTGAGGAGAGAGCCTTTTTTTTTTTCTTTATCTTTTTTCTTTTCCTCCTAGAAAGGTGCATGTACTGCAGTCAGGCTCTGCATGTGGGAACTTAAATACATGATGGAGCAGGAAACAATGTGAATTTGGAATGAGTTGCATTCCTCTGTTGGCCTCAATACTGTCAGAACAATCTGTTTTCAGAGAACTTGCTCTTGCCCAGAATCTTCCAACTCCAGAAGCTCTTTCAGGTGGTAAAGAGCAGTTAATTGCTTCTCACTAGTTGAGAGGAACAAACATTCCCACTATTTCATTGATCTATTTTCTTAACAACAGCACAAATATAGCAAGCTGTGCTATGAGGTGGAATGAAGGGGCTTATGTGCTGTAGGATCTGATGGCTGCAGCTCTGAGGGAGCTCACCTGTCATGTCTCCAAATTCACAAACCTTTTGTGGAGTGGTGTCAGTGGGATAGCTGGAAGAGATCTTAGTGTTGCCTAAAGAAGAAGCTTTCTGAAAGAAAGTATGTGTTTACAGGCAGAGGGAACTTGCTGGAACAGCAAATTAGTTCCACCTTGTTTCAAGGAAGGAGTAAAGAGAGTCCTTATCTTGATTCTGTATCTGAACACCAGTGTTGAGTTTCTTGATAACTCCCATTTTTGAGAATCATTAGGGTCCGAAAGGCACGACACTAAGATAACCTGTGTTCTGCCTTTTAGAGAGGTAGAGCAGGGGCTACGGAAGTGACTATTTCATGGTGATGCCGTGTGTGTGGTAAAAAAGGGAAACAAGCTCAGGCTCCAATTTACTCTTAACTCTCATTTTTCTCTGAGGGAAAGAAATCAACAGTCTTATGGTATTTACGTAACACTCTGGCAGAAATGTTCTTTTGTTACCATGTAGATGTTTTTCTGATGTGCAATTAAACTTGGTGACTTTGTGTGTTTCGATGTGTCAGTAGATCCTTCAGGCCTGAGCTGCAGTGAAACATTTTCCATATTGGAATGTGAACATGATGTTAGTTGAGACAGTAGTAGCACAGTTGGTGGTATGGTCAGGGTTGCATCATCAGCACTTGAAGTACCTTATGGCAATGGTCACAAGGCCACAAGAGAAGCCTGATTAGCAAAAACCTATAGAGTATGTCTTTAACTTGATTTTAAGTTATTGATATCAAAAGCTTTTATTATTGCATGCCATTTCATTATTTCATAGGTATTAACTCAGCAGTGGGTGTGTAATTGCTGAATTCTGCATCTGAATAAATAACACTTAGTTTTCTGCTTATGGTGTTTGGGAGAATGTTCTTTTTAATCCTGGGAATCCTTTGTTTCTCAGTCCCCAGGTCTGTATCTACTGGTTTTGGGAAAGGGAGGGGGAGGGGGAAGAAGGAGGGGGAAAAAAAGGCTAGGTAATTATCTCCACTAATAGTCTGCCTGCTTGTACTTGATTGAAATGCAGGCTGGCTCTCCTGTATCACTGATTTTATTCCCAAAGAGAAGTTCCAGTTGTCTACAAAGCCAACACCTTTGGACAGGCACCATCTGGCCAGCTGCTTATTAACTCCCATGGTCCTGTCTGATTCTACTGGTAAAGAGACCAGTCTCAGAGAAAGCAAACTAGAAGGATGCTGCCAGGGGCCTCAAGATCTCTCTTCCCTAAAGAGAAATGAATTCCATGCAGCCTCCCTAGTGAGTACCATGTAAAAATAATTAAAAGGGTACTGAGGAAAAACAGCTAATTAAAAAGACTAAACACTGAGTCCTCTTATCCTTGAGGCCAGCCAGGCTTTTCCTGTGGGGAGGCCAGAAGTCAATTGTGTCTTTATGCTGTCATTTCATTTGCCCTGTTCTGAACCTGTGTGAATGCTCCTTTAAATCCAGGTACAAATCAGGGCACCATGGTTTGTACCCTCATACCCATGGGATTTGCTGCATGGCCATGCTGACCTGACACTCCCTGGTGACTTTACTGTCCTTCTACAGCACCAGAGGTGGACTCCATTGAGCAGAATTTTTAACAGTTCAATTTTTCTACCGCACTGATCCTATAAAGGCAGACTCATAGGATGTCAGGGTGTGCAGGTTTGAAATCACATTGCTGCCATGTATTTGAATGGAAGCATAAAAACAAGCATAGCAGAATCTTTAAGAAAGATAATTCACTATGAGGAAATCTAAAATTGCTGCTGGCTTGAAGAAGAATGTTCATTGGTGTGGGGCCTTTAATCAGAGCGCTATACACAGGGAGCTTTAACTTCTGTTCAAAATTCTTTTATATGAACAAAAGGAAAACTCAGGTCTATTGCTGTATGCTACACCTGTCATCATAGGGATATTATTACATTTCTAAACTGAAGAAGGGTGATTGGCTTTAGGGAGGCATTAGACGGTACTTGTAAATTCATAAATGATAAGGCAGTGTCTCTGAAAATTTTCTTTCCCCAAAATCTTCTGAAAATTTGGACTCTACTGGAATGGAAAAAAAAAATCTATGCTGTTTTTACAGAAATATCTTTACAATTATTATAAAAAGTAGCATAAGTAACTGTTACATGACCACTGCCTTACTCTGATTTAAAAAAGAAGATATTTTTTCCATTATCCGTCGCTAGGTAGTTTCATTGCTAGGCACTATGTCCAAAAATATTTTCTTTGTTTGAAGTTCTCTGACATAAATTCAAAATGAATCCTCAGATCTTCTCAAAACTGTAAGCCTGATGGAAAAACATATGTTCTTTGAGTTCTACTCCAATGTTCAATTATTTTGAAGATTGAGGAAAAGAGGAAAATTAACCAGAAATGTCTGTCAGCTTGCGAGAGTCATGCCATATCACAGTGTATGGCCACACTTAAATCCTCCTA
>WEIT01007728.1:21881-39987 GCA_013389985.1 Dryoscopus gambensis
GCTGAGGCGGGGAAATCCACCCACTGTCTGGCCAGGCTTTGGCTGGCAATGCGGGGCTGCAGCCTAAGAATAGGCTGAGACACCCCTACAGTATTCACCTCAAACTTTGTGATTGAGGCAACCAGTTTTAACATGGTAACTCCTTTTGGTATGACCAACAAACACATGTGCTGGCTTGCATGGTTCTTTTTTTCATCTTGCACTTGTTTTGGCTAGGATAGAGTTACATTTATTTATCATAGATTGGAAAGGGCTGTGTTTTGGATCTGTGTTTAATATGGCACTGGTAAAACACTGATACTGTAGTTACAGCTGAGCAGAGCTTACAGTGTCAAGGCCTTTTCTGTGACTCACCCTACCCCACCAGTGAGTGCGCCGAGGGTGCACAAGGAGCTGTGAGGGGACACAGCCACGACAGCTGGCCCCGACAGCTGGCCCCAAATGACCAAAGCGACGTTCCACATCATATGGCATCATGCTCAGCAGTCACACTAGGGAGGAATTTGCCAGTGGGTGGCTCTGCTCGGGGACTGGATAGATATAAGTCACTTGGAAGTAGTGAGCAATGGTTTTCATTGCCATAATTTGTCTTTAATGTGTCTTATCTTCCTCTATTTTTTTCTTTTTTCCTTATGGCTTTGTATTATTAGTAGTATTACTGAAGTTTCTTTTTTGTTAGTAAACTGCCCGTAGTGAGTTCTGACTTATAGCCACCAGGCCTACTCCACTAAGAGATGACTGACTAGCAAAAAGCCTTGTTTTAAACACAAACAACATGATTGTAGTTGCATCAGATGGCAGCAACACAAAGAGCTGATAGGTGTTATCCTATATTTCACAGACAGGACCCCATCTGCAAGGACAGAACTGTACCTCCAGTGGCTGAGACACTGAACTCATCTGAGTTTTCCACACAGGAGTGTTTGCACAGCTGACTTTGAAGTGACCCCCTAGAAATGTCGCCCTAGGAAGGTTAGATTGAATTGGAACGCTGTTTTAGCTCCCACCTTGCCTGAGGAGGCCGTACAGAGCATTACCATGTCTGCCTTTGATCCCTTTTGCACACCACTTTCCCTACATGATGTGCTCCTCTGCTGCTCTCATTGTCATGGTTCTCAGAGAGAATTAGGTATTACACTGACCTTTCATGTGTTTTTGTAAACTCCTATGGGCAGAAAAATCCCCTTCTGCGTGTACTGTGTGGGTGGAACCTATGTAACAACTGCATAGCATATTGCAACTGAGCAAAGCACCAAATGCCTCAGGTCTTTGATATAGAATACAACTGCTAAGCATTAATAAAGCAAAGAGATAATAATCTCTTTATGTGTCAGACATACACAAAAAATAATAAAAAACAGTGAAGTCCTTAAACCAGTTTGATAGTTTTCTGACATTTAAAAATGCATTATGAATTGTCATACTGTAAAATTTACAGTCCATCTTGAACTTATAAATCAAGTAGTCTCTGTCAGAAAATTTTCATAGTGTTCACATCTAGTACAGGTTATTTTACAAAATATTAGAAGCAGTTTAAGCAAATGATGTTCCAAAAATAATTATGTTTCCTATATGACAATTAAATAAATGTAACTAAACCATGCTAGCAATTTTTCTTGTTTTTCAAAAAAGTCATAACAGATGTTATCTGGTTAGCTATTGACAGCTTTTCAAAATTAAAAACAAACAAGACGAAAAGCTAGTTTTGGCCTGACTCCTTAAAGTTTTCTCAGGTGGTAGAAGCAGTCTCTTAAGCATCTCAATCTATATCCATTTTTGTTTAAAGACAGACATCAATTAATGGAAAAATACAATTATAGGCAATGTAGTTGAGATCATATCTTGAGTCCAGGGCAAACCGTGTGCTTTTTCAGTGCATTGTTCTTCTGCCCCTTCTCTAAGTTACTCAGCATGATACTCATGAGAAGATGATCCCAGACTTCATTCTTAACAACTGACTTAAAATCATGTACTATTCGCAAGAACCCTGAATATCTTCTCTTATTTTACCATAGTAGCAGGTCTTTTGAGTTGTATTTCTCCTAAAATCTTAAATGTATGTGTGAGACAGAGCAGGATTGGGGGAAGGGAGGTGGGTTGGAGAAGGAAGGAAGTGTTCAAAAGTCAGTTTAACCGAGGGAATAATGAGGTCATATGAAAATGCAAGTGCTCATATGTATCCCTGTGTCTTCATACGACATTCAAAATAGTGCTTCGGAGCATAATATTTCAAAATAAAAACATAACAAACAAGAAAACAACAACATAATAAAGAATCAAGGACCTTGAAATGCTGAGTTAACCCAACCACAGAAAAATCAAATCAATTGAAAGCCTTGAGGTAACTTGCATCTCTAATATACTGTATGTGCAAGAAAACACTCTGTCTCTGGAGTTTCTTTCCCCTCTGGAATGATTCTGCTATTGTGATTTATTTGTTTTTCCTAATATTTCTCTAGGCAATGATATCAGTAGTATATTTTTTTTTTCTCAGATAAGTGAATTCATTTCAGATTTTACCCCCAGAGGACTTTGAGGAATCCCATGAATATATCAAAAAAGGCTGCATTAAAAAAATCAAAACCTGTTTAAAAAAAAAAAAAGACAGAAATCAGTTATGTGAATTAAAAAAGTCCAGTTTATATCAATTTAATCAGCCAAGCTCTGCTTTCTTTCTGCTTTGGTTTTTTTTTCTTCTGTTAAGACCATTCTTTTTTCTGTTCAGCTGTGAATTAATCCTAGTACAACTTTCTAAGATTTTGGTTTTCAGCCCTCTGTAATGTCTTATGGAGACAAAGTAATAACATTGGAGGAAGAAATGGAAAATAAGAAATACTCTTCCTACAAACCCAATATCATTTTATTTGTTTAAAAACTGAACTTGAATCTCAACTGTTAGCAGATAAACAAGATGGCTTGAAATTTTTTTAGGTCATCTCAGGAGAAAAAGACAGCTCAGAATTTCTATACTAACAAAAATTGCTGATGGTCATTGTACCAGAGTTTTTCTTTACTGTCTTCTAATGCAGCTGTACGTCAGACAAGGATCTCCTTCATAATAAGCAGCCAGAATCTCTGCAGCAGCTAAAGGGACTCATGAAAGGTGTGGACACATCTATCTAGTCAAGAGATTTCGTCTTTGAATTCAGTTTTACTTTCTTTTAAAAACCTAATAACTATGTTCCCTAAACAAAGCCAAAAACTGAAAGGGTTTGTTTTTTCATTTTTTTGGTGTTTCAATTTTTTTTTTCTCATACTGGGCTGTGCTAAAATATCAATCAAAGATATTTTTTCCCCATGTACAAAACTGGGTACTCTCAACCAGTTAAGAATTGCCTTTTTTCTAAGAAAAGGTCTAAAATTGTTCAGATGGTTCATTTCCAATTGTACAAACCACATAAGGACACCTATAAGGTCTGGGACACAGCTGTTTGGAATCAAGGGAAAAATTCCACATTTTTTCAGTTTTGTGTCATGCCCTAAGATAAGATGGACCACTGAGCAGACAGTCTTGTAATTTCTATCCTCTTGTACAGTTGAAAACTTACTGAACCACTAGTTCCCTAATGTCCCTAATCTGGAAACAGATATTTTGTGTCTCAATAAGTCTCCTTAATCTTAAAAGGAGGCTTAATCTAGATAAGAACTATTCTATTAAAAATGAGGATGTGCCTGATTTAAAATTTGTCTTTACCTTCAATAGACTGGGATAAGAATGAGAAGGTTTTCATTCCTATTTCATGGTATAATAGTAATTTACTATTGCATTTGCTAATTGAATTCATAACTCAAATATTTCTGCTTTAAAGTGTTCAGTAGATCACTTTATTTTTGAGTCCTAACAATTCTTTTATGGATCAGATGTTCAGAAGCAATGCTATAAAAACTTTGAGGTCTCTTTCTAAACCCAGGCATTTTTCATGGCAGCTGACTTTCTAGAGTTAAACCAGTGATCTGTAAAGTAAGCAATTTTCCTGTCAGCTTCCCTTTCCAGATCTGATAACACTAAAAACAATGAAAACATGGAATCATAGACAACTGACACTAACTAACTAACAACATACATTCAGTCCAGGTTTATTTTATGTATTTCTCTTCATCATACAGCTCAGAAATAAAACTAGAAAATAAACTTTTCTATCAGTGAACAGTGTTCTAAGTACAAATAATGAGAACTAGATCATGTCAAGTGATACAGGCCATCCAATAGTGATGGCCTCAGAAATTAAGAAACACGTCGAAAAGCCTGTTAGGTGTGCTGTTTCTCTACTACTCACAAACATACCTCCCTGAAGCACACTCAGAGTTTTACAAGGGCCTTTGCCATCCTGAGAAAGAAGGTCACTAAGAAGGACATTAAGAAGGTGATTAAGAAGGACTTAAGTCATGTCATTGCCAAAGTGTTTTCTCAGCAGTGAAAGAATTCACTGAAGTCATGTCTATTTTACAGTGTCCTGTGTTGGAGTGGATATTATCCCTGTACACTGCTCTGACTCCATACATCAAACAGTTACAAGGGCCACAGAGTGCAATAGCTTCTCCTCTGGACTGCGAAGTAGTGTTAGAGGAGTACAAGACGGCATCAGAGTGGTGAGTTTTCTTGGCATCTTCCCTGCTGCTGAGACTCATTTCAAAGCCTCCCACAACAGTATGGGTGAGAAGGGTGAAACAAGAGACAGAGGTATTCACTCTGATTCTCAACTTACTTTCGTCTCCTTATAACACACTATGGCTGTGAAAACCTACCCACAAAGCTAACACTTGTGTCAAGATGTACAAAGAACTATCCGTGTCTTTTCCTTATCTCAGGCAGAGGAGTCTGTCTCAGGGTCAGGAGCTTTGTGTGCCGAAAATATTCTTGGGCTGAGCAGTATTACAGATTTTCACTTCCAGAGGGAGGATAATGAAAAATCAGCCAGCAGCAGCCAGATTACATTGCGGATTATTGATGCAAGGTGCTACAACTGAGATGAGAATATTTATGGTTAAAGACCCATAGATTTATCTTGAGTGTCTAGGAGAAGAATCACACACAAAATGGGGGAAAAAGTTGATTACACAGAATTTTTTTTTTAATCAGTTTGGTTTGGAACATCATTTTCATGACTCTTGATGTAGATATTATACTGCTAATATTTTTTATATATGACTGTGATTTAATAATGATTTAATTAACATGTGATTAGCAGTGTTCTGTCCAATACTCCCAGATCTCATAATTTCATGTAAAGGATATGTGGTACTTACAAGGGCTTTTTCTAATATTAACATTACGTAGACTAATCAAAATGCCTGACAGGGTCAAATTTTTACTAGTGATCTGATATGAAGTCTTTAAGAGGCTTCTTAAAGTTTTCTTTATATGTCTTTGATGTCAGGAACTTTGATCTAATTCTAAAAGGTCTCTAGAATTTTCACTATTAACTGCTGGAAAATTTAAAAACTCCATGCATTATCTTGGAAAGTAAAGTTAACTTAAAATTTTTCTATAGTTTTTCATTGTCTTGTCATAAAGGTCACTAAGAATTGGAATTCCAGAAATGGAGACAATGCCATTTCATATTTTCATTGGTATAGGATGATGACATATATTGATAAGACAAAGACAGAAAATATCAGTACAAGGAGCCTGGAAAAATCATATAGAAAGACTTAAAAGACATTGATAAATGAATCATATTAAAAATAATGGGATAGGATCAAATAGTCCAAAGCGCAAGATCATGGATGTTGGATAATAGTTAGGTTGGCTTCTATAAACTGAAAGCAAATAACAGATAGGAAAAACTGACTTAATTACATTACTATTGAAAATGTAGTCAGGTTGGAGGGGGTTTAGAAGCGGAACACAAAGACAATCGAAGAGCCACAAAGATGACCCAAAGATTAGGATGCCTGCCATTAAGAGGAAAGGGTCAGAGAACTATGTTTGATCAGCCTTGAGAAAAGAAGGCTTAGAAGATATCTTATCATGTTCCAGTATTTAAAGGGTTGCTACAAAGAAGTTGGAAAATCCTCTTTTTACAAGGAGTCCCATGGAAAAGACAAAGGGTATTATGTACAAGTTAATCCTGTGAGGGTTCTGGTTGGACATTAGAGGAACATTTTTTACAATGAGAACAGTCAGTGATCTGAATAATCTCCCCTGGGAAATGGTGGATTCTCCAACCCTGGATAATTTTAAGTTTCATCTGGACAGGCTACTGGGACAGTTTGTCTAGACCATGCTTTTGCCAAGAAAGGTTGTACCAGATGATCCTTTCAACCCCTTTTGATTCTACAATTCTATGAATCAAACAAGATTATGGAAAAGTAAGCATGCTCATACATGCTCAGAATTATTCCAGAATTTGTTCCAAAATGTGCAAGTCTTTTTAATTCTCTTTTAACTGATAATAGTAATTAAAATTACTAAAAGGATATTGGGAGAACATCTGTACAAAAATGACATATGATGCAACACTAAGTAGGAAGGTAAACTCCTGGAATCTTTTCCAAATCTACTTTCTATTAGTCTAGTGATCCTGGTGAGATTTATTTAGAAATACTGTGTCCAATTTCTATAACTGAAATTTAGAAAACTGGAAGTTTAACCTCAGGGAAAAAAAAAGGTCTTTTAATAAAGCTCTGCAACAACCTCTCATATGGAACACTTGTTCTATAGTAGAAACTAAAGTTTGGCAAAACATAAACCAAGAAAGGATGTTGTTCCTCTGCAACAAAACAGGAGGTGGAAAAACGCCATAGACATATTTACCTGAAGTCAGATGTTGATTTTTGAACATAACCTGTTAGAAATAGGCTGAGAAGTAGCAGGCATCAAAGCAATGAGGTTGTGAAAGATTAAGAATGAATAAAATACAAAACCTGAGAAATTTCATAATGGAGGTTGGTACTTGAAAGGGAAGGGTGGCACAGTACAATGATCCACAGAATCATATTAATGGAGGCAGAAAATCAAGAGATCCCTGGATTTTCGCTGGGATTTCACTGGATTTTCCCTGGATTTCACTCCATGCTGAAATGGAGTCCTTTGAACTTTGTTGTAAACTGTGTTTGTAACTAAACGGATGACAACATAATATCATATTCAGATTCTTATAATTTCTATACTATAAGCAAGAACTGACTTCCTCTTCTACAGTGAGAAAATCGAGCTCAGAGAAACCTTTCTCTTGAATGAACAGAAAAAGTTTTTCAGCAGTGAAAAGGTTTAAATAGTCTCTCAATCCAGATGTGAAAAAGTAATTTCTACTTTGGTGCTGCAATAGTGTCTTGGCTGGTAGGGTAACAGGAAACATGAGCTTTCATGTCCTCCCTTTGTTTTTTGCAGTACTGTTACTGCTCTCTGAAGTTCATCCAAGCTGTGCTTAGAAGCTGGAGAGCTGATGTTAATAATTAAATATGTCATTTTTTAATATAGACTTTGTAATTTATTAGTGTGATACAACAGCACTTTCTTTGTAAATACTTCCTCACAACATTTCCAAGACACCGAGGTCTTTACCATTTTTTTCAGTTTCTTTTAGTCATATATATCTCTTACTGTCTTCTGATAGGATGACTGTCCTTGTCAAACCTGTTTGCTGGCTTTTGTCAATTAATTTTATCAGTTAAAAGAGAATTAAAAAGACTTGCACATTTTGGAACAAATTCTGGAATAATTCTGATTTCAGACACTATGCTGAAAAAATATGAACTATAAAAGATACGTTGATTCACAACTCCATATAGTACCAAGCAGATTTTACTGTACTTTTCTTAAAAATAAGAAAGCTTCTGTATATAGTAACATGTAGTAATGCATACATAGCCCAAGATACTACTGCATCTCAAAAGAAGAGTATGTTCAATAATAATGGACACGCTCATTTTGCATGATATGAAACAGATTCGCTGGAACTGATGTGAAAGCTGTAAATGCTGGCTTCTGAAAGACTTGTAAGATACTAGAGAGTAATATACTAGAAAGTAATGGTGGCAAGGGTGTTGCAATCCAGTTTACACCCAGCAGAGGAAAGAAAACTAAGTATCTGTGAGTAAACCGGAAAGAACTTTGAGAAGGTTCAAAATATACCCAAAAACGAGATTAAAACCAAACGAGGTTAGATGTTTGTGCCAAAAAAATTGATATATTTTATTTAATAGTAAAAGAGGCAAAGAGAAAGAAAGAGAGAAGAAAGAAAGAAGCGGAGGAAGAAGTGTGAGTGAGGGGTGGGGGGACAGGGAGAAGTGACAGGGGTTAGGTTGTTATAAACGTTAAAAGAGGTTGACTGAAATGTAAAGTTATGTAAACAATAAAATGTTCGCATGTCAGGCAATGCGCGGGTTTGATCACCAGGTGATGCAACAGAGACTGCGAGAACCCAGAAGGAAGGGACTGCTGGGAGAGGCTGGCTCTGGGATGGACTACATATCCCAAGAGACCCTGGGGAAAAAGATAGCTCGCAAACAGGAAATAAAGATGAGAAGGGGGCTTCTGGGGGATTTTTTTTTTTGAGGGAAGGGTATAAGAACATCACTCTGCGGGGATGCAGAGGGGCTTTTTGGGTGGTGTGCCTTGTGAGAGGGAGCGGGCATTTTGGTCGAGGGCTGTTGTTGGCTTGTTTTTTGGTCTGTTTTGCCAAGCGGGGTTGTGGTCTGACCATAACCGCCGTTCCCAGCTGCAGATAATAATAAATGTGGATTAATTTCTTTTTTTTTAATATTCAATCTCGTTTATAACAAGGTGGAAGCATATCATCCATCACAGGGTCCCAGTGACATCTCGTTGCTCCCCTCCATCTGGTCTTCTTGGTGGTGAGGGTCCCCTGTTGTCACCACAGCCACATGCCACCACACACCACCACACGCAGCCGCACGCCAGAGTATAGAATCCCATGGATGGGATTCTATATGCTTTGGGCCAGGTGGGAATGCCCATGTGCCTCCTTTGCAGGCAGCCGGTTTGACCCTGTCCCTTGCAGCACTGAGGGTCTGCTGCATCATCTCTGGTGCTCTGGTGCAGGGTCTGGGGACCCCTTTGAGGGGGGCCCTTTGATGGGCCATGTCACCCCCTCTGTCCTTCATGTGGATGCAGCTTCTCCCTGGGTGAAGGGCCCCTCAGCTGGGCCCCTCTGCACATCAGAGGATGGGTGGTCACTGCGCCTCTCACCAGAGACTTTTCCAACACACACTCAAAGCTTCTCCTCGCACACCCTTTGGTGCCAGGGTCTGTGCCAGTCTGGCAGCTGATAGCCCTGGGGCCATGATCTCCACTCCTGAGGTGTTAAGCTTGTGCTTTGTGAATATTTCCAGCCCTGAGTTGTTACTTTATCTTATCTTCATCAGTGAGCTTGTCCAGGGCCTCTCAGAGCCCCATTCATGATGTGGTAGTCTTCTCTGCAGCTTTTGTAATGCTGTTTTAAAAGTCCTTCATGAAAATATTTAAGTCATAAACAATAATATTTCAGGCTCTGACAGAGGGCTTAAAAGAGAACATTCAGAATAGAAAATAACAAAGCAAAGAAATATGGAAGAACTGTGGGAAAAGGGCAATAGGCAAAGAGAGAGCTGTGACAAAAACTTCTATATACCACATCCAAGTTAAATTCTAGTTATGTCTGGGAGACCTAAGCTCTACATATCCATACACTGCACTACATATCCTACGCTGGTCACCATTTTCTCTCTTGCTCCTTTCTTAGCCTTTGATTAATCCTTTGGAATTTTAACTTTATCATTAAAGTTCCAAATATGCTTTCCTATTTCTGAAATGTGAAACATTTTGGGGAAAAAAAAATCACATACACACACACAGAAAATCAATAAACATTACACAGTCTTTTTTTACTGTGCTAAATGACAGGTTTTCTAAACCACTTTGGACTGCAAGATCATTTCAAGGTACAATACATCTTCATCTGTCACAAATTGACATAGCCATTATGGAAGAAGAGGAGATACGATTTGTAATGATGAAAATCTGCCCCTATGAAGTTCACAGATTCTACTTCTGAATAATATTTGAAAAAAGAAAAATCTGTATTATTTTGGGCACCAAATGACCTCACTATCCACTTTAAACTGCCTTTGTACCTTTCTATCCTCTTGCCTTACTCTTCCTTATTCTTTTACAGATAGGTTGCCATATGAGGCATCTTGAGAAAACAAAGAATTTGAAGACTGGGCACTAAAGGTATAGGTGTGGTGGGTTGACCTTGGCTGGCTGCCAAACAGACACCCAGGTGCTCTCTTGCTCTTCAGTAAAACAAGGAGAAAAAATAAGACAAAACCCCTCATGAGTCAAAATAAATACTCATTTACCAATTACCTTTATCACAGACAAAACACAATCTACTTTGGGAAAGTTTATATCATTTTTTTGCTAATTAAAATACATTCAAATGGTGAGAAACAAAACCTAAAACAGCACCCCACCCTTCCTCCCAGGCCTGACTGAACTCATTCAGTCTTGACTCCTCTACCTCACCGCCAAGTGGAGCAGGGTAATGGGGAATGGGAGTTGTGGTCAGTTCATAACAGTTCTTCCATGCTGCTCCTTCTGCCTCACACTTTTAACCTCCTCCATCATGGGTCCTTCCCATGGGATACAGACATGGACTCTCCACAGACTGCCCCTTCCTTCAGAAAATATCTGTCTGCCCCATGGCTTGCAGTGTGGCTATCTGCTCCAGTGTAGTCTCCGTGAACAGCAGGGGAACCTCTGCCCTGCTCTGGCACCTGGAGCACCTCCTCCCTCCACTTCTCTCACCTCGCTGTCTGTAGGGCTATTTCTCACCCTTTTTTTTCACACTCACCCCTCTCCCCAGCTACTGCATAGTGTTTTGCCCTTTCTTAGGTATGCTTGACTGAGAGACTCAGGTGTGCCCTGTGCTGGATCCACTGGAGCCAGCTGGAACCAGGTGTGTCCAGCACAGGACAGGCCCTCCTCTGCAGGCCTCTCATTGCCAAGGCATTGCCACCTACAACCAATACATCAGGTAAAGTGTGTGGAAAGGCACAGCAAAAATACTGATGCCAGGATGTTTACTTGGCGTGCTTCTTTGACACAGATATTTTCTAGCTCTCATGAGTACAGTCTTGCCTCATGCAGAGATAAGTTTATGAATCTATTTTTTTACCAAATGGTTGTTTCTTTAGCTGATTACAAGAAACTGAAGATCAGTTAAAAGCCTTATGGTTTAAGCATCACAATTCTTGGCAGAGCAACCGGGATACTGTAAAACTGAAAATATTCCAATATTTAGGAAGTAGTGCTGCTGAAATTATATTCAGAGAAGTGCCAGTAAATTAGTGTAATTAGCTCTGAGAAACTTCTTTAACCTATTTCAGACCATCTATTCATCTCCATTCAAACTTTTGGAAGAGTCATCATGAATTTTACTTATTAGTGTGAGTGAGCAAGGGAACTTCTTGTGTTAATTAAAATAAAATCAAAGAAGGTCTTGCCAGATAAGAAAAATCTAGGATAGATTTATGTTTCTCTAACTTGCATGCAGATACCGCTTCTGGAAACTGCTTTATTTTTCCTAAGACACTATCACTGATAAAATCAAGTGTCACAGTTTTGGGCTTTTTGTTTGGTTTTGGTATTTTACCTTTTCATAGAAGTGTACATTCCAAATGTACCATCCATACAATTTATCATGACTTCACACTTTCCCAGTGCTGAAGTGGTTAAAATATACTAAACAACAAACAGGACATTTTTCATCTTCTGCCATACTTTTCCTGTCAGGTAGAGAAAGAAGGCAAAAAAGAAGGAATTAAAAAAAAAATTTTATTTGGCAGGAAGATCACATTAAGACTGCTTATACTAGTGGAGAACCATAATCCACAGCTTGCAGTAAAGGCCAGACTCAGGCATCTAGCTTAAAAGGGGAAAAAAATTGCAACACAGTAGTGGGATTCAGTATGGGCTTAGACAGCACAGATGAAGCCTGAACTTTCAGGTTCAACCACTGTCCTGCACAGTCCAGCAGTAGCACTCTTAAATTTAGCTTTTTCTCATAACATAACTAAATACCACCGCAGTGAGTCAATAACATATCCCTTCATCAGGAACTGTAGTTATAGGACGAGGAGCAATGGTTTTAAACTGAAAGAGGGGAAATTTACGTTAGATTTGCAGAAGGAATTCTTTACTGTGAGGGTGGTAAGGCAGTGGAAGAGGCTACCCAGAGAAGCTGGTCATCCCTGGCCAGGTTGGATGGGACTTCGAGCAACCTGGTTTACTGAAAGGTGTCCCTTCCCATGGCAGTGGGGATGGAACTAGATGATCTTTAAGGTCTCTTCCAACCCAAATCATTCATGATTCTATGATTCTATAGAACTCACATGAGTTATGACATGCTGTATATTGAAGACTAATACTCAGCCCGCTATGTATTTGGCAAAATAGGTGTTTTTGAGAACTAAAATCTAAAATACCAAGGTCTCATGAATCTAAAAAAGTAGTCAGCCTCCAAAAATGACAAGGAAGAAGAGGTTATACATGGACAAGATGGTAGTAATATAGCAGTGCAAACCCTATTCTGAACAAAGAATAGTGAAAAGGCATTCTCTCATGGAAATAAAATGAGGTTTCATACCAGAGGTTCAACATTTGCATTAAAAATTGCCCTCCTCAAAGAAGAATAAGCCTTTTTTGAAGCTTTCTTATCAAAGTGCAGTTTTTCATTAAAAAATGTCACCTATTAAATTATCAACTTAGACAATTTCAAAACAGAACAAAAAACAACAAAAAACACCCTAGAAATACCCTTTTCAATATCAGCAATAAATGAACAAGATGATTTCTGCCAACAAAAAGAAACTTGAAAAATTCCCATTACTACACAAAGGTATGCAGCATATTGAGAAATCCTGTGCTTCAGGAGCAAGTTGTCCTACTGGGAAGCAGCTGCACTTGACTTTGTAGCTTCTGTTAGTGAATGTGAATATGGAAACTATGGGGTGTCTATCATTAGTGCCTCAGCACCATGTAGAATTTCATGTTACATAGATATCTATATGAAGAGAGAACTTTGAGGTAACATTTGTAGCATGCATCAAATGTTTCATTTCATCAACAAGGGAATGTATTATCCACATCATCAATATTACCTTTCAATTATGTCAGTTGGTGGTTCACCCATCTTATGTTAGAGATAGCAGCAGCTGGTGCTATCAATGAGCTTTCTCTAAACGGTTTTGAAATTTCAAAAATGTTATTGAACAAAAATAAGGTGAAATTTTTAATTCCTATAGGAACTAGAAAAAATTGTCCATCATCACACTTGAAGGCCGACAAAGTGCTTCCTGAAGCTAGTCTGTGGGGTTTAGTATTTTTAAATTCATATTGTATGTCTTAAAATATCTTCTTTGGGTGTCTGTTTTTGGGGTTTTTTTTGTGATAGCCTGCACCAATTTGAGTTATCATAAGCCACTTAAAATTACCTAATTTTATTTGCTTCATAGAAGAACAAACACTGGAATATAAAGAAAGCCTTCAAAACTAGCCCTGATTTTTGTTGAAGTAATGGATAAAATTCAGTTTGGGGGAGGTCAATAGGCCTTGGCCCATATAGTGTAAACAGCATGCATCTACCAAAAGCATTCACATTTTAGTCGGTTGCACCACAGTACAGTGTGCTAAACTGCCGGAATATCAGTAATTTGTAGTAAAGGTAGGCCACTGACTAGAGGGATGGAGCACCTCTCCTATCAGGAAAGGCTAAGAGAATGCAGTTTGTTCAGCCTGAAGAAGAAAAGGCATCAGGGTGACCTAATTGTGCCCTTCCAGTACCTGAAGGGAGCCTACAGGAAAGATGGAGAGGGACTATTTGCAAGGGCATGTAGTGACTGGACAAGGGGAAGGAGTTTCAAACAGAAAGAGAGAAGATTTAGATTATATGTCAGGAAAAAAATCTTTACTGTGAGGGCAGTAGGTCACTGGAACAGGCTGCCTAGCAAACTTGTGGATTCACCATCCCTGGGCCAGGGCTAGGCTGGATGGAGCTCTGGGCAATCTGGTCTAGTGAAAAATGTCCCTGCCCATGTCAGGCAGGTTGAACTAGATGATCTTTAAGGCCCCTTCCAACCCAAGCCGTTCTACGATTCTATGATTCTATGATTCTATAATTCTATAGTTTCATCACTGTCACAGGAGGAGTTCTTTAGGAGAACAATACATTAAAATTACTTACAAGGTGGTATCTACGTATATTGCAGTCTACTTCAAACTATTCTCTGCAGTCCTGCTTGATACTGCTGATAATGTGATAGAATTGAGAACAGTCCAGAGCTCTTGAGTCTCCATCTATTACTATTTCTATGTTAAAACAGGAAAAGTAGATTTAATTATTTGATGTTTTGACAGATTGGGTTTTTTTCGTTGTGCTTAAACAATAAAATAAATCACGAAATACCCTTTACTGGTCATGAAAATGTCAGCCCAGTCTCAGTGCTGGCTATAAGCCAGCATGATTTCTGTTAGTTCTTTATAAATATCAACTGCATGAATTTCTGTGTTTAGCAACACATAATTAAATACAATTCTTCCTAGTAATGGTACTTGCTCTTTCATATAGCTGTCAACTTGTTTACCAACACCAGCTATACATTAGGCAATATGTAACCATGACATCAATTAAATAGAAAAACATACAATAGTGTCTTGGGGTGATTTTATGATAATACTGTATTTCCCTATCATCTGCTTTATGCTCAGAAATGGGTCCCACAGCTTTAAGCTGGGTCCAGAAGAGGGGGAGAGAAGCCAGGCAAATTCTTCAGTGCAGTTTGTGTTCAAGGACTCACACACACTCCCCTACATTCTCACTGCTGCAGAGCCGAGGGAGCACCTTCCTGCTTTTAGCCAACCTGTTAGCTGAGGCAAGAAATTTTCCCATATCAGCATACCGAAATCCTCCAGAACCTCTTCTTCCTCTTCTGGAACTGGTCGGCCTAGCTGTGATCCGAGAACCAGATTGTCGGACCCTGTGGACCGGAAGGGGAGGTTGTGGGGATGCCACATCCTGGCCTCGAACCTTAGGAGAGGCTGAGACAGCTACAGAGGGAACTCTAAAATCCACCAGCTTTCTCCACTGCAAGGAGGTTTATTATCTAACATTACTCATTTTTTTCTGTGCCTGCCGGTACTCTGCTTGTTAAATAAATAGTTTTTTCACTTTCATGCAAGAAATTCCTTTCGTATTGGTGGGGTAGAGAGTGCTGAACCCTATCTTCTGTGGAGGAGACATCTCTTCCAGGGCGTTTCCCCCTAAACTTGTCTCAAACTGAGACAAAAAGTCAGACTGATTTCCTGAGTTTACAATCTCTGTGTTCTGGTAGATTCTTGTAGGTTATAAGATAGCAATATTTTCTGTAAATTTTCTATGGAAGTGATTTTGGCATTGCTTTGAATGCTGTTTGTTACCTATACTAGACAAAATGCTTATTAGCATTTTCTAAAAATACTTAGATTTTAACTGTCGGTATTATACAGTATGCAAAACTGTTCTTTGCTTACTTTAAATGTAAACTCTTTGGAATTAAAGGTTATATTTTTAAGAATCTCATTTTCTAAATTTTCTAGAATAAAAGCTGAACAGTCTTCCTTACTTCACTGAATAGTTCAAGCTTAATGCGTCATGTCACTGTGCACTGTTGAAAGTTAACTTAGATCTTAAATAATTTTGGGAAAAAGATGATGTTACCTTTTACTCTTCTTTATAATGATAGTTTTGTATTTTATCTGGAGTACTACATAGAATACTGGTAACTACTGTTTTGCGTATACACAGAGAATGTGTCAGTAATAGACAGGAGAGCTGTAAATTCTTATTGCTTTTAAAAAATGTATATACTAGCCAGTTTTCCAGCTGGTGTAAATCACTGCCTTCATGCAGCCTATGCAGTTTCTGTCAGTATTATCACCCACACTACTTCTCCTAACCTTTCCCTGTTTTATCCCTGCATGATGTATGTGTTATGAATGAAGTGCAGACCCTGACAGAGAACCTGGTACAGTGGATGAGACAAAAAAGAGAAATACAAATTGATTATGGTGTGTTTTGGACCAGCACTATTAACAACTTTCCCTTCAAACCTCATTAGGCACTTTCCTTTCTTCACTCTGTTCTGCCTGCTTCTGCTTCAGCCAATAGAAAATGTCACACTTCCAAAGATGTGCAGACATTTTAAACCTTTCTGTCACATGCCTTCAACCCAGCACATTGTTTTCTTCAGATAACTACACTATTCTTCCACTAATGATGGACTGTATTCATATCTGCTGTAACAATCTTTTGGGCCACAAGGCTTTCTTTAAATCTGATGTGCCTGTGTTATAGACTGATGCCATGATGATTTTTTTGCCTTTTAAAATATCCCTTTTATATAGCTTTTTCTGTAGCTTTTATGTATTGTTAGTGCTTTTAGCCCACATACTTGTAATTCCCTAAGTCTGATAACGAGCTTAGACCCAAAGTTCCATTAAGCCAAGAGAATAAACGTCTTGGAAGCCTCGCAGCTTGCGGTCAGAAAGCCCCAGACACCAAGGTCCTCTCCAGAACACATTCTGTAAACCAAGATAGACCCAGGGGGAAGGTTCCTCAGGACGGGGCTTCTCTCAAGCCTCTCATTGGGGAATCTTTGATAGATATGCTAATGTGCAAGGTCTATAACTGTACACATGAATCACTGTGTGTGTGCATTTTTGTTGTGCATTCTGGGGTGCATTTTGGTGCACTCTACCTAGATGTGATGCACCTAAGGATCCTTAAATAAATACCGAGGTAAAACCCTTTTTCCCCCTCTAATCATGTTTGGCTTTTAATTTTAAGACCAGGGAAAGGCAACAGACAGAGCCACGAAATGCATTATATACAAGCACACTGAACTTGAATGCCAAGTCCTTCACAAAATCTTCTGTTTGGTGCTCAGCATCACATTTATCAGTGTCTGTGTTTAATATCAAGATAAATGAAAAGAATACATTAAAATTATATTATTAAAGAGTATGCATAATAGTTAAGTAATTTTTCAACAAAACTGAATTTCCTTTACTTCTGGAAATTCTCTTATCTTTATTTAGGTTAAAAAATTTTAAAAGGGGAAAAAGAAATAAAACAGTCCAGGAAAAAAAAGTCTTCTAATTTTTAATTTAAAAAAAAAGCAAGCTAAAAGCTCTAATTAATTTCTTTGGACTTTTTTTGTCATACCACTGTATATATATATATATATATATATATGTGTATAGTTCTTCCCTTGTAATTTCCCTGAGTTCACAGGTTTAATTTCATAAATATGGATTTTCATAAGGTCCATAATTTCAGAAATTTACTTGATCAAATGACTTCTGGAAGTTCTTGCCAAAGGATAATACAAGAGGAAGAAAAGTGTCCAAGAGGGTATATTTGGCTTTTGCCTACATGTGGTGTATGATTGTGTTCAAAGTTTAAGCATAAGGTAACTGTAGACTTGCCCAGATTTTTAAAAAAGTGTGCAATAAAGTATGTAGAGAATGTCTAGCTACTTAGAGCTAATTGTCTATGTGGATTATTTTAGCATGAAAAAATAACATATTTGTAAAACTAACTGACTTTAAAGTGATTTATTCAATATGTGCTTTATATTTCCACACTGGAAATGAGCCCCTATTAGCAATAACACATCAATTTAGCTGTATGGGAAAATTCTCTGAGGATATGTGAAATTAGGAGTTTAAATTATGTAAGAGTTTCTTACAAATCGAGGTCATGTACCCTATAAACAATGGGGAGTGAGTTTAAGTTTCTTCCTTTGAATAATTGTCTTAGATTTCTACAGCTTTCCTCATCTTTCCTTTGCCATTGTGGCACTGTCTATATTCTTTATATGGGTTAAATCTCTCCTCATATATATATGTATATATGTGCATGTGTGTGTAAATATATATATTTGTCTCTCTGTGTGTTTATGTACTTCTACCGAATTTTGAGATTTTAGCTGCAACCTTATGTGCTTAAATGAAGATGTATTTAAACTGATGTATCCATGGTGTTGTCAGCCAGGAAACTCCAGGGACACCTTTTTCTGGGAGAGGTCACCTTCTATCTCAATCTGATGACAGCTGTTACTC
>WEIT01007730.1:0-16722 GCA_013389985.1 Dryoscopus gambensis
TGTGCTGAGGTTTGGTGCCCCTGGGGCCGGCTCTGCTGCTCCCACCCCGGCTGGGACGAGGACAGCGCCCGACCTCGGCTCTCTGGCTGCAGGCTTTTAATGCCAGCCTTTCTCCAGGAGTAAAACGAGTTTTATTTCACTTTGCTGTCCCTCTCCCCCTGCCCTGCAGTTCCCGCACTCAGCACTGCCCATTAGCAATCCTTTATTAGTCCCCCACCTCCCCCTCTTCCTGCTGGGGAATCATTTGGGGTTTATGTGCGGTTTTTCTTGGGACTCGTCAGAGAATAATTACACCCCATTAACTCCACGCCGTATCATTGCTAACTCACACCTATGGAGTATTTTCCAAGCAGCTGATCTCGGTTGTCTCTTAATTGCTGGAGTCCATAAACTCTGTTAGGCTGAAACTGTGCGAAGGATTTGCACCCTCTAAAACTTCTCCCTCCAGTGCAGAACATAACAGGGAATCGGAATGCGGCAGCTTTATCAGATCTTACTTTCTTCCCTATTTAGGCAAATTATTTGCTTCTGGCTCTGTTGAAAACTCCAAAATGTATATTGAGGTGTAAAAAATAGGAGACTAAAAGGGTGAGAAAGTCATGGCTGTTCAGACTGGAGAGGAGAAGCTCCAGGGAGAGCTCAGAGCCCCTTCCAGGGCCTAAAGAGGCTTCAGGGGGACAGGGATGGAGGGACAGGACACAGGGAATGGCTTCCCACTGCCAGAGGGCAGGGATGGATGGGATAACAAATGGTTTCAGCTGAGCATAAGAGAAAAAAATACTGTTGGTGGCAACTCTTATTTCCCTGGAAAAAAAATCCTGGCCCCCTGGCAGAGAAACCGTTTCTGCACAGAAAACATGACACTATTTACAACAAGCAGTGTCTAATATCCTTTTCCAGCTTGGAAAGAGGAGTTTATTTTAATACATCCTTTTTTAATTGCCATGAGCTGGACTTGTAAATACTGTAAGTGGTTGAGTAATGGTCCTCTGTGAGCAGAGCAGGGGAAGGGACAGGTTTTCCGCTCCTGGAACCCTCTGTATTCCCTCAGCTCGGGCAGGGAGACAGCACGGAGCAGATACTGAACACAAATTAAAGCCTCTTAATTAAAAGATCATTTAAGCCTGGGGGATGCCCGTGGGTGTGATGCCAATGCCCAGCACAGTGACCGAGCTGGGTGAGGCGTTTGTTTCTTGGGGCTGGTTTGGGAGGTGGATCCAGGCTGTTCTCACTAAAACATTTCTTCCTTTCCTCTAAAAAATGGGAGGGAAAGGGGAGAGTTCCTGCTGAGAAATGGGGACTTAAGGAGAAGGGAGGGGATCTCATTTTGTAAGAGCTCGTTTGTCATTAAGTTCTGCAGGGACCTGGTGGGTGTGGGGCAGGATGGGGCACACGGAGCCCCAGGCAGAGGTGGGGCAGAGCACGGTGGGGCTCTCTCCAGAGCTGGGGGATCCCTGTTTCCCCAAGTCGGGTACCAGCCTGAAAGCCCAGCTCTGCACAGAGTTCTGTCTGAAAGCAGGAGCACTTCGTGGTGGAAACAATTTCCTGGTGCAATTTGGGTTTCCTCCTGAATAACCCTCTGCCCCAGCGGGATGGTGCCGAGGGATTCCAGCGAAGCTGAACTGGCCTGGCTGGGAGTTACACACATCCCTTACTGTTCCCATGGCAGATGGTCGGGTAGGAAGATTCCCCACTGCTGGAAAATTTTGATTTGAAGGGTGAGGAAGGAAGGAACTGCTCTGCCAGCGTGGGGCTTGGGTCCAGGTCTCTGCTCAGGTCACCAGAGCGCAGGGCCTGTCAGGGGGGAGCGGGGGGAATCAGGCAGGAGGAAGAGGAGGAATTTAACCACAGAAAACCATTTGTAAATGATGAAGGCAGCAGCCTAAACCTTGTTCTGTCTCCTCCAGGGATGCTGGTGGTGATCGTGCTGCTGCTCATCGCCATCGCCGTGGTCGCGCTCTGGCCAACGCCTTAACCCGGATCCCGCCGGAGCAGCTGCTCCGTGGGGAGCACCAGGGCTCCGTGGGGAGCACCAGGGCTCCGGGGAGGGCCCCGCTGCGTGCAGGGACCTTCTGTGCTGGGAATAAACTCCGTAGTTGGGAATAAACTCCAGAGCTGGGAATAAACGCCACAGCAGCAGACTGAGGCAGCGTCCGCCACACCCCCGCTGTCCTGGCAGCGCAGCTGAGGAGCTCTGTGGGACCTGGAGGGTTTCAGCAGGAAAAGGGCTCTCTTCCCTCTCTTCCCTCTCTTCCCTCTCTTCCCACTCTTCCCACCTTCCTCTGGCACTCGGGCAGCTGCAGCTGTAGGATGGACCCATCTCTCCTGCACCTGAGGACGCGCTGGTGCTGCTGCCCCGCCCGCCTTGCTGAGCTCAGACATCCCAGGGGCTTCAAACACTGAATCCAGGAGTGCTTGGGAGAGCAGCAACGTTCCCCTGCTTTGGGATCCCCCCTTCGGAGAGAAAATGCTCCCTGGTTTTCAGGGAACAGTCCTGGGGAATGACTGCGTCTGGATTCTCGCGGGATGGGAAGCGGCAGCCCCGCAGGACCCCGGTGGGCTGCACAGGGTCGCTGGTGACGGGGTCAGTGCTCAGCCCTTGGCGGGAGGTACTGGTGAGTTATTGATCTCCAGGGATAGTTACTGGCAATTTGGATGGGAAGGACCTTAAAGCCCACACAGCAGCAGGCTCAGCCCAGCCTGTGAGGGTGCAGAGCTTTGCCCTCGTGTGCTCCCCAGGGGCTCTGCCGGCCTGGCCTCGGGAGATGCACCCGAATTAACGTCCCTGCTGAGCTCTCCTCTTCCTGTGACAACTTCTCACACTCTTCTGCAGCTGAGAGGAAGGATTACCTATTTCAAAACTAATGGAAAAGAAGTATTAAATGTTTGCTTCTGGCCAAGAGAATAATTATTTTGTTACACATGCCAGTTTGATTTCAGGATTAATAGAGCAAGCAATAAATACTGATTAAAGCTGATCCATTTATATACAGTTTCTCTGCCTGAGGTTTTATTGTTTCCTACTCTCTTGTGTTGTCTGTGAATGATTTATCCAACGCTGCCGTATCCTAAGGGCTGGTTTGGAGTAGGAAATAAACAATTTCTGTCAGACTTTGTGCGTGTTATGATGCATGGAATACACAGAATCCCAGAATGGTTTGGATGGGAAGGACCTTAAAGCCCACCCAGTGCCACCCCTGCCATGGCAGGGACACCTCCCACTGTCCCAGGCTGCTCCAAGCCCCGTCCAGCCTGGCCTGGGGCACTGCCAGGGATCCACAGCTTCTCTTCTTCACCTGTCGTGGGTGGGGCCGTGTCCTGCAGCTGTGGGAGCTGTCCCCTGGATGCAGAGAGCATTTCCCTGTCTTTGTGCTCCTGGGGAGGGCCTGGGGAGCGGGGACAGGAGCTTGGTGGGGAGAAAGGCCTCGAGATGCAGCTGTGCCCCCTCCAGCTCCAGCCAGGGCTCTGCTGTGCCCAGCCCATCCTCAGCACTCGGAGCTGGAGGAGAGGCTGGAGGCTGGAGCTCCTCTGGAGTCTTCCACGGCTTTCCATGGAGAAAATCCTTGAAGCTTTCACAAATGCAGCCCAGGTTGTGCCCGGTCAGTTTTCTTGGAGAGACGCTTCACCTTAGGGCTGTCAGGGGAGGGGAGGGGCAGACAGGGGTGGTTTGGTGTGCTCTGGTTTGCGAGAGGACACGGCAGGGGTTTGATGCGGTCACTGCTGGTGTCAGAGTAGAACTGGAGCTTTAAGCAGGGCTGCTCCAGCTGGAACCGAGGAAAGGCTTTGGAGAGGGGTTCCAAATCTGTGCATTCCTGCAGCTCCGCGGAGGGAGCGGCACGGGGAATGCTCCTGGAGCTGTTCCTCAGCAGCAGCCTCCCATCCCGGAGCGGGATTTCCCTCCCGGCTCTGGAGCAGCCCCGGGGATCCTCAGTGACAGCGGCAGAGCAGCAGGGGTTTGTTCGGATGAGACCACGGGCCTGGGCTTCTAATTAAAACTGTCAATTATGGAGGGACTTACGGCTTTGTTTGGGTTCCCAGGACACGCGAGGTGGACGTGGAACTCACCCTGATCAACGTTCCACAGGGACTTTGTTCTGACTGAGGCTTTCCTGACCCACTGGGCCCTCCAGCATTTTTCCTGTGAGCGCCTGGGAAGGGTGGAAACACCAGGATTTGCTCGCTGTGCTGGCGAACAAAGAGGTTCTGAGCGTTGCCCTTTAGGTAACATTTAATGTGTCGTGTGGGTGAGGAGTTTTATTAAAAAGCAGCGGATTTGGCAGCGCTCTGCTGTGTGCAGAGAAGCTTTTCTGATACGAGAGACGCTGGGGTTTGGCTCTGAGCAGCAGCGTTGGAGAAGCCAACCTGGAGTGGCTTCTCCAAGCAAAGATCTTCCTGGAATGTGCCCAGAGACATCCCAGGCTGCTCCTTCCCTGCCACCTCCTCCGTTCCTCTCCTGCAGGACGTGCTCAGGAGCATCCGTGCTTCCAGCTGCAGTTCCATCAGAAATCCGAGTGCTGGGGCAGGTCTGGCGCGTGCTCCGGGCACTCGGATGTCCCAGCGCCCTGGGAAAAGTCCCCACCTCCTACATGAGAACAGGGATCATCCTGGAGGGCAGCTGGGCATTTTCACATTCCCCGACTCCTGGTGTGAGCTCGGTGTGTGGATGGCTCCTCTCCCACTCTGCCCGGTGGGACCAGGCTGGGAAAACCACTCCAAATCCGGCCTCCGTGGGAAAAGCCTCATCCCCCTCTTTCCAGAGCCACCACGTCCGCCTTGGACAAGTGGCCACCTGCAATCTGGGAAGCCCATTTGCCCCTCGGAGCAGAGGGTTGGCGCTTGCGACCCATTTGTCTCTGCAATAAAGATCTGACATTTCCGACCCCCGGGATGTTTTGGGATCCATGAATTCCCAGCGGTGCTGAAGGCTCAGGTCAGCCGGGCTGACCCCGGCGCTTGGCAGCACCTTTTGCCCGTCTCTTTGTCCCTGTTTTGCTGCCTCAGTCCCCCCGCTCCAGCTCTCCATGCTGTCGGTGCCACCAGCCCTGGGGTGGAGCTGACGGAGCCCCGAGCCCTGCAGCGGAGGGGCAGGAAGGGCCAGCACTGCTGAGCAGCCTCAGGATGGGCCAGGAACGGGTCCAGAGTGGGCTTGGAGCTTTCCTGACTCCAACCCTTGGCTGCCCTGTCCCCAGCCCACACCTGTCCCCCAGCTCTGGGCGGGCTCCCACAGGTTTGGGCTCTGTCCCGCTGCAGGGCACGGGTGGGGACCCCCATCCCACCCACCCACGGCGACGCCGCTGTCCCCGAGGCCGCGTGGCCGCTGCCTGGGGGCGCTGGGCAGGGACGGGGCTGGGACCGATGGTCAGAAATGGCTCTGCCTCCTCAACCCTGCCGGGGGACACCGACAGGCCCAGGGGCTGCAGGGGACAGCATCACTTCCTCGCCCAGGCCCTCGTCCCGCAGGTTCACCGACCAACGGGGTGGGAAGAAGCAGAAATTCCTGGGGGTTTTTACAGTTTACAAGAGTTTATTCAACTGGTTTCTGACTTTAGTCCTACCGAGGGGGTGCTGAACAGTTACAAGCTCCTTCGGGTCAATTACAGCCAATCTAACAAACAAACAAACAAAGGGAAAAAAAAAAAGGGAATAAAAAGAAACAACTCGGAAAAACAATAAGAAAATCCACAACTTTTTCACGTGTCATTAAATATATTCATATATAATAACCATAATATATTAGTATGCATTGTAAAGAAACATCGCCCAAAGCAGTCTGCCATGGTCATAACTAAACAACATTTACAGTTCAAGATATTAACAGAAATAATAAACAAAAAAAAAAATCAACAAAAAAACAACCCCAAAACGACACAGGTTTGTGAGGGGAGGAGGGGGGCGGGGAGGGGGCACGGACACGACGGAACGAACAGAAACGAGACCAAGCGACTTCTGTCGGGTGCTACGGTCAGTGATGATTGTTTTGGCATTTCAGCTGCTCTCCGAAGCCTCTCTGAAGGCACCACAGCCCCGTCCCGGCCACCCCGCTGTCCTCGGGGTCCCCGCTCCTGTCCCCGGGGCGAGGGGTGGGCGCTGGGTCCTTCGCTGGTCAGGACGGGGTTGGCTGCCCAGAGCTGCCCCCGGCCGTGTTTAGGGGGGCATCTTGTCCCTCTGGGTGACCTGGCAGAGGTGTCCTGGAGCTGTCCTGGAGCAGGGGTGGCCGCAGGGAAGAGTGGCACCTCCGGACCCTGAAATGGGGCTGCTCTGCCCTCCCAGCAGAGGCTGTTCCAGTTCCTCCAGTTCCAGCGGCGGCTCCTGCAGGTCAGGGTTACCGGGAGCGCATGAAGGGCACTGGGATGGAGCGAGGGGCTTTGCTGGTCTGACTGGAGAGCAGAGAACCCCAGCAGGGATGGAGGGACAGGTCCTGGTGGGACAGGGCTGGGGACTCCCCTCCTGTGGCAGGATCCGGGCGGTGCCAACTCATTTCCTTCCGAGTCCCCGGGCTGTGCCAGTGCCTGGAGGGCTCTGGCCCTGGGAGGAGGGGTGGGGGGTCTTCTGCAGCCTCTGAGATCAGTGGGAGCAGGGAGGGGGCTGGAGGGCGTCCCTGGGGGTTGGGGTGTCCGGGCCGTGCTGGGGAGGGTGGCTGTGCTTGCCAGGGGTGGGCAGCGGGAGCAAGCTGTCCGTGTGTCCGGGTGTGCTGCGGGCAGCTCCCGCGCCCCCACGGCCCCCGGCCTTCCCTTGCTGCTCTCCGGGTGCAGAACTGGCTTTGGGTTGGATCCCGTTACTTTTAGGCACCGTCTGAAGGTCCCAGAGGTTGGGGATGCCCTGGGTACCTGGGGACGTGCTGTCTCCAGCTCTGGGGTTCCCTGGCAGCCGCTGGCGTTGCCTGCAGGAGAGCACCCAAGCCCCGTTTTGGGGCTTTAAGCCTCCATTTAGACACTTGAGGCCAGATTTTATCCTTCAAAACTTGGTGGCTTCACTTCCCTTGGCTGCAAAACCGTTGGCTCTCCTTGAGCTCCGAGATAAGGAAAACCAAGAGCGTTTTGGGAAAGGGGAGAAAACACAGACTTGGAGGGGAGGAGTTGCTTGATGTCCAGGGTGGGATTTTTCTCCTAATACCCAGATTAATTTTGGGGGCCTCGTGGTGGCAGGGGAGGCTCAGCAGAGCTGGGTCCCTCTGGGTGGTGTCTCCAGCAGCCCCGGGAGCCTCCTCCTTGCACCTATTTACATGGCTGCCCTGCTTTATGGTGGTTTATGTCATTATATAAATATTGTCAATTGCTATAAAACAAGGCAAAAACCACTGGAAAATGTCATAAAAGAGATGTTTCCAAGTTTCCTAAAAGGAAAAATATCGGGGAGGTTTTGCTTTTCATAGCGACTGATGTTTGCTTCTCCTCCAGGTACCGTCCTGCCCTCGCCGCCTTCCTGCCCCGGCTGCTCCCGGCCCCGGGGACGGGCTGGGGTTGGAGCTCCCCGTTCCCCGGGGCTGGTGTGGCTCGGGGGTGGCAGCCCCAGCCTGAGGTGAGGCGAGGCAGCCTCCACTCAGTGCGTTAGGGACTGGAAAGTGGGGATTTTGGATCGGCTGTTTGCCCCCCCGGCAGGAGGAGCAGGGCTCCGGGTGGGTCACACCCCGCTCCTGGCTGAGACCCCTTCCCTGGGCCGGGCCCTGCCCTGTGTGGGCTCTACCCCGGCCAAGCCTCAGAGCTCTGCACTCCCCATGGACAGTCCTGGCACCCTCTGGCACCCTCTGCTCCCCATGGACAGTCCTGGCACCCTCTGCTCCCCTTGGGGCAGACCCTGGCACCTTCTGCTCCCCTTGGGGCAGTGCCTGGCACCCTCTGCTCCCCTTGGGGCAGTCCCTGGCACCCTCTGCTCCCCATGGACAGTCCTGGCACCCTCTGCTCCCCTTGGGACAGTCCCTGGCACCCTCTGCTCCCCATGGGGCAGTCCTGGCACCCTCTGCTCCCCATGGGATTGTCCTGGCACCCTCTGCTGCCCATGGGGCAGTGCCTGGCACCCTCTGCTCCCCACGGGACAGTCCTGGCACCCTCTGCTCCCCATGGGACAGTCCCTGGCACTCTCTGCTCCCCACTTTGTCTCCAAGACCTTTTGCAGGGACGCCAGGGAGCTGCAGCTCCAGAGGGAGCGAGGGCAGAGCTGGCGTGGGTCTGGGAGAGCTGCCCAGGTTTGGGAGTGAAACCAGCGACCAGCCAGGACCTTGGTGTCACCTGCAGGGATTTTCTACCATCTGAGGGTTCCTGGTGTGCTGGCAGCAGCAGAGGGGCTGAGCCACAGCAGAGACTCAGGGACTGAGATGGGCAGGACCTTCCAGGGTGCTTATGGGAGCTGGGTGCCAACTTCTTTTTTGTCAGGTTTGGGTGTTTCCTTTGGGATCCTGGTTATGATTCCTCGCCTGTGAATGGGTGGCTGGGGGGGAACAGGGCACCTGTGGGCTCCCAGCCCTTCAGTGTGGTGGGGGCAGAGCCCTCAGGCCCAGGGGCCGAGCACGGAGCCATTCCCAGAGTTAGGCACAGCAGGAAGTCACCCACCAACGCTGTCCCCTCTTGGCTGTGCCTCAAGTGGACCCAGAGCATCATCACAGCTGGAGACCTCGGCCGCCCCAGGCACCATCAGGGGGTGGTGGCCGTGGCTGTCGGGTACCAAAGCCCTCCAAGACCCCGTCCGTCGATCCTCGGGTCTGTCCTCAGCAAAAGTCTCAGTTTAGTTTCCTCTACACGAACTGTCTCGGTCAGCCTAAGTTGCAAACAGGTATTTTGGGGATGGGGAGTTAATTTCCAGCGGTGCTGTTGATTAGTTTCTTACAGGGTGGGTGTGCCCATGCCGTGCTTTGGAGGCAGCAGATGTTGGCAGCTGGAAGGCAGTTTGGTGTCTCTGAGTTCTTCAGCAGCGGGGCAGGAGGGAGCTGGGGGCCCCGAGTGCCGCGCGCCCGCACCCCACTCATGGGTTCTGTCCGTGTGTGCGATCTGGTTCCGTTGGGTTTTGTCGGGTTTTGTTGGGTTCTGTTGGGTTCTGTTGGGTTTTGTCAGGTTTTGTTGGGTTTTCTTGGGTTCTATTGGGTCCTATTGGGTTCTTTTGGGTTCTGTTGTGTCCTGTTTGGTTCTGTTGGGTCCTGTTGGGTTCTGTTGGGTTTTGTTGGGTTTTGTTGGGTCCTGTTGGGTTCTGTTGGGTTCCGTTGGGTTTTGTTGTGTCCTGTTTGGTTCTGTTGGGTCCTGTTTGGTTCTGTTGGGTTCTGTTGGGTTCCGTTGGGTTTNCCCCTGGAATGCGAGGTGCACGCCCAGCACCCCCCAGCTGTGGTCACTGTCCCCCTGCCCCCCCAGCCCGCCCTGGCAGCCGGTCCCTGCCCGCCCCAGCTCTACACAAAGCAGCATGCACAGTCAGTCTCTCCCGCTCCTCCTCCTTTAGGCTTTCTTACACTTCCCCTTCTTCTCCCGCTGCTGGAACTTCCGGAGCCGCCGGGCCCACGTGTCCCGCCACTGGATCACCAGGCTGGTTTTGTCCGCAATGATGCCGCTCTGGTCGGGAGAGTCCTCGTTGTTGCCCAGCAGCAAATACTTCTTCATGGGCTTGATTTTGGGGCACTTGCAGGCTATGTCCTTGGAGTGGATCCACAGGGTCTGGTCTCCGCGCCGGATCCGGTTGCTGCCTTGTTTGTAGACGGAGATGATGTTCACCGTGAACTTCCACCAGTCCGCGTTTTTTTCCGCCTTCAGGATGTGGATCTGGACAGCTGGAAAAAAACAACACACGAGGCAAGAGAGGAAAAGGTGTTACTGTTTGAGCTGGTGAGGAGAAAACCAACTTCAAGCCTTACCTAATGGGCTGTGTGAGGGAGTTTGCCTCCAGAGCCTGGGCTGGGGCACAGCAGCCAAGGGTTGTGGTGCCCCACAGCTCTGTCCCCAGGCCACCCCAGGAGCAGGAGCAGCCGGTGCTGCTTCTGAGGGTCTCAGCAAAGCTTCCAAGACCACCACAGGCTCGGGAGATGCTCCCCAGCTCCGCGCCCGGCAGAGTCACCGGAGCATCCGTGTGGGTGCTGAATGGCAGCACTGGGCTCCGAGGGGATCTCCTGGTGCCCTGGCAGAGGACTGGGAGACCGACAGCTGCCACAGCACGACTGAGGTGGGAGGACACCCGTGGTCCCTGCACAAGGTGGTGGTGATGATGATGATGGTGTTTTCCAGCCCGTGGCTGATGCTGTGTAACCTCCTCTGCAGCCAGGGACTGAGGAAACCTCAGCCCTCCACCACTCCAGCCCTTGCTCCCTCCCGGAACGGGGCTGAAAATCAGCTCCCAGAAAAACGCCTTCCGCAGGCAGGGCCTGCCCAGCCCCGCTGGGTTTGCTCCTGGGATGAGGAATCCCCACCAGCAGAGACAGAGGGAGGATCCCAGGTGAGGATGGCCTGGCTGGGAGAGCAGGCAGGGCTCAGGCTCTGCACAGGCTGCAGCACAACCACAAAGGGCTCGTTCAGCCACATCACTGAGCTTTTCCCTTTTTCCCCCACTCTTCCCTCCACGCCTTGGGAGCTATAACCCCCTGCCCATTCGCCTGCCTGTCTCAGCTGCCTGCCCGAGCCCCAGCAGCGCCAATCCTGTTTGTGTAAATTAACAGAGGGAGAAGAAACTCCCCAAAAACCTCAGGGAAAACTCTCCCATTTGCCTTGTAACAGCCCAGCTTTCCCCCTGGGCTGGTGGTGGAGGAGCATCCCCCTGTCTCTCAACCCGAGTGATTCCAGGCTCTGGGAGGAAGCAGAGCTCTGCAGCCCAGCACAGCTTTTTAACACGTTGCAAAATATATGGGGTATTTTTTTTCAGAGCATGTCATGGAGGCCAGATGCTTTCATTAAAAAAAAAAAAAAGGGGAAAAAAGGGAAAAAAAACAACCCTCAGCTCTGACCGTGTATTTCCCTGTCTGGTGTGAAGGTAACAAAATGTGAGGAGTAGCCAATTTTTATTTTTTGGAAACAAATCTTTCCAAAAAAGCTTAAACCTTTGACCTGCCTGGGTCCACACTGACAAAATGGAGAAAATGAATGAAAAGGAACCGGAGAGAGGTGGTTACAGGAAACTCTGCTCTAAAACACACAGTCTGTATTTTTTTTTTATGTCAAGGCCCCCGTCTCTTATTTTTTCCCTTTTTATTAATGAAGTGGAAGGAGTGAAAGCTTTGAGGAAGGCTTGGCTGGTGCAGCCACAGCTGCCTGCCCTGACAGCCAGATTTCTGCCCATAACTTCACATCCAGGACGCTCGGTTCCTCCTGAGCGGGGCTTTGGAGCCCAGCTTTAGTGGTGTTTGCAGTGGTGGGATGGGATCAGCACCTCCAGCATCTCCCAGGGGACACAGGACGTGCAGAGGGGCAGAAATGGGCCAGGATGGATTTTTGGAAGCACCTAAGCTGGCTCCCCTGGGGAAATCCCCAGGGTTTAAAGACTCCCTTCTCATGAAGGAGGTTTCAGTCCCTCCCTGATTTGGGGCGAGGGCTCAGCTGTGCCCCCCTAGTCCAAAGCTGGCTCTGGGGCTTGGTTGTCCTTCACCTGCCATCTCCTGGGACAAAGCTTGGCTTTGTGGTGAATGGCTCTCACTTGCCTGATGTTCCCACTGAAGCCCTGCACTCAGCACTGCCCCTGTCCCTGCATCCCTGGAAAAACATCCCTGGAAAAACCCCTGGGCAGCAGGTGGAAGGATGTGACAGGGGAGGAAGGTCCCTCATGGGGATGGTGCTCCCGTTGCTGTGGTGCCCTGGGAGCAGGTGGTGTCCTGGAGCAGGAGAACAAAATCAAAGGAGCTGCAGCTTCCACAGCTCCTGCTGGGGCTGGTGACACTGGTTTCACTGGGAATGGGCTCTGGGCCAGACTGGGGACACTGGTTTCACTGGGGATGGGCTCTGGGCCAGACTGGTGACACTGGTTTCACTGGGGATGGGCTCTGGGCCAGACTGGTGGCACTGGGTTCACCGAGGAGGGGATCCAGTCCAGCTCCTGATCCCGCTGGTGCCTGGTACCTGCTCCTCTCTGAGCTTTGCAAACTTTGGGCAGTCGGGCCCTGGGGGAAATCTGGGGCTGCTGCACCTCCGGCACTCCCAGAGATCCAGGGATTTTTCTCCAGGTTCACTTCCCTGCACCCTGCTCTGGCAGCAAACGGGCCCGGGGAGCTGGGGGGGAGCTGGGGGACAGCTGGGTCCTGGTGAGGGCAGGGGCTGCCCCATGAACCACATCCCACCTGACACTGACACTCCTGGAGCACGAATCCCACCCGGATGGTGCCTTCCCCGTCTCACCACGTTATGGCTCTTGGGAAGAAGAAGGTGGCCGAGAGGTCCCTGGGCTGTGGGAGGGGATGGAGGGTCCCCGGTGCCCTCCTGCATCCCCGGAGCTCAGGGATGCTCCCGGCTCCTCGAGGCCTGGCTGGGAGCCTCCAGCCACAAGAAAGCCCCAAAGGCTGGAAGCTGGAGATGAAAGCCCAGGGCGGGATGGTTTGATGTTAATGAAAACAAAACCCAGCCCAAAGCCTCAAAACAACGCTCGAGGGCAGCTGCTGAAGGCTGAAAGCAAAGCAGGGCCTGCAGCACTCAGAGATCGTGAGTCAGGGCCCCAAAGCTCCTGAGGCTGCCATGAAAAGAGCGAGGCTGGGGAAAACCTAAGTATTTAATTCTTTTTTTAATTGACGTTTGGGGTTTGTGATGAATGTCCTGAGTTCAAGGCTTCCCCTGCTAAGGCTGACTCAGGGCTGGGCTGCAGGGCCACATCTGTGCATCCCACTGTGGAATGCTGGAACATCACACGAAACCACTGCACCCGTGCATGGACCCGTCCGTGGGAGCTGGAAATTTGGGGAGCATCGGTGTGCTGGCCCCTGGGGAAGATCCCCGTGAGCAGCAGTGGGAACAGAGAGGTTTGGGGGTGTTGGATATGGCCAGGTGGGAGGGGGTGCCGGGGACGGCGGTGGCAGGCACAGATGTCCCAGCCCAAGGCAGGGCTTTCCAAAGGCTTGGCTCCCCTCTGGCTGCACGAGTGGAGTGGAGTCCATGTGGATTTTATTCCAACCAGCAGCAAAAGGTGACCCCGACACCATCTGGGCTTGGGAATGCAAAGGGCTGGCTCCTCACTGGAGCAAAGAGTTAAAACGGGATTTTTCCCCCCCTTTTTTTTCAGTTTTTAATTTATTTGGCGGCGGCTTTGCCTCTCTCCGGTTGCCAATTTCCTACCGGTTTAATATTGGAGATTTATGATCCCTAATCCCGGCCGGCCTGGGTGTGCCCTGCACTGGGGGACCCCTCATGCCCCGGCTCTCCCTCAGCACGTGGCTCCAGCAGGGACTGCCCAGCCCTGGGAATGGGATTTCTGCACCTTCCCGGGCAGTGCAAGGGGCTGTGAGCGCGGGCTCGGTGCTTCCCCCCGGCCTTGGGGTTTTTTGGGGATTCAGGTTTTTTCTCCCCCCTCCCTCCCTCTTTTCAAGCTGCCTTTTGAAAACACGTTTTGCTTTTTTCCAGCAGCCCCTGCCAAGCTCCTCTCGACAAAGGGGGTGACTAAGAGAAGGCTCCGCTGAAGGAAGGATTTTTTTGCTTTTTTTTTCCAAGAAAGGGCAAAGCGAACAGATGATCTCACCTTTCGGATGAGGATTCTGTTCCTCACCCCCATTCCCTCCCCGGTGCTGGGATGGGGACCCAGGGCCGGCATGGGGGCGATGCCTGGGACCACAGTGCTGGCACAAATCCCTTCCAGCATCATCCGGGCAGCACCGGGCCCTGCTGCAGCACAGGGAGCTCAGAACTGGGGCAAAACGGAGATTTAAAAGCTCCAGGTTTCCTTTACCACAGTCACGCCCCGCAGAGAGTGGGAAAAGCCCCAAAATCGGGCTGAAAATGTGGCACTGAGGGAGTCAAGGGTTTTCCTGCCCCACCTGGATCAGCATCACCTGCTCTCACCAAATAATCCCCTCTCCTTTTGGGAGTCTCAGTGGGTTCAGCAGGGATCCCTTCTGCTTCCCGGGGCTTTCACTGCCCCCACCCCAGCAAACCCCTCCTCTCTCCCTGCCCTTCTGGGAGCTGAGTGACCCCGCGCTCCCCCACGCAGCCAAAATACACCCAGAAAAAGCTTTTCTGCCTCTGTTCCTGCCTCCCCCTCCCTCTCTGCATCTCCCGCCTGCCCTCCCCGCGTCCTGTTTCACTCCAAATATTTGCACCCAAGCCCATCTCGCGGGAAAAAGCCCAAATTAAAATAAAAAGGAAAAAAAAAGCCACAAACCCGACAAAAACAAACAGATACGAAAAATAAATAAGGGAAAATATCCCCTTTGAAAGGCTGAATGAAGCGGGGAGCTAAAAAGCCCCATTGAGGAGCGCGGGGCGGATGATAGCTCCCGATTGAGCCCGCGGGAGAAGGAACTCTGTTCAAGCTAATTAGGGCCTTTTAGGACATTCAGCCCAGCGATGCCAGCAGAACGGTGAGGAAAAGAGCCTCCTAATTGGCTTCCTGCTGGGGTGTCAGTCCCAAAGTCTTTATTATCCCTCCCTGCACCTTTTCAACCCTTTCTTCCCTGCCCGGCCCTGGTGGGAGCCTGGGCTGCCCCGGCACGGCTCACCCCGCTGCCTCACCGCCGTGGCTCGTCCCCCAAAAAGCAAGTTTGCCGGGGCTGTGGGGCTGGTTGGGGCCGTGGGGCTCTGGGGGACCCTTCCATGGCCAGGAGGGTCGGGTGGGAGCACCCCGGTTCCAGCTCTGGGCCAGCCTGTCCCCCTCAGCTGGGCCAGCCCCAGCAAGGGCTCTGGCTCACTCGTGAAGCTGCAGAAGCGATGCTGAGTGATGAGGGAGAAGGGAAAAGCTCTTCCCAGCTCCCCTGGTCACTGCTCCAGCGGCATCTCTTCCCTGTGCCTTGCTCCGGGGCTGTCTCCTGCCTGAGACACCCCTTGAGCCACCCACACTCCGCTTTCGAGAGCTCAGGAGATTCTGGAGAAGCCGGGTGGGAAAATGAAAGGCTGCACATCGACGTGTGGGAAATGTGTTTGTGCTTTCTCAGCCAGCAGAGAACCCACGCAGGGGAAACCCCCACGGCTGCGTTACCTGGGCTCAGCCTCGCCCCGTCCCTGCTGACCCCACACACACCCCAACAACCTTCCAGCAGCGACCTTCTCAGGGGCCATTAAACGCTTTTACCTGAGGGAAAAGGCATTCCTTGCACCCTTCCAACTCCTGATGAGCCTCCAGCAGCTCCTACAAGCAGGGCCTTGCTGGATGGGGACCACAATCACACCCCAGCTCACCCTTGCCAAGGATGCTCATTGCCCGCTTTGCCACATGGATAATAAATGGGAATGCAAATGAAACCTTTGGCTCCAAGGCCTCCTCCTTCCCCTGGGCTCACGGGGAGGTGCTGGAGCACAAAACCAGTGTGCAGCACACCTCAGCCAGCTCCTCCTGGGGTCACCCTGTGTTTGTCCTGCATGGACCCACTGGTGACCACACTGGGAATGGACCCACATGAGAAACGATCCCAGGGGCAGAGAGGGGCTGAGGGAGTTTGGGAGGTGCCTGCCCCGAGCTGCTGCTCCGAGGCAGAGCTGTGGAAGAATTCTCAGGGCCTTGAGTACCCGCAAGGATTCCAGAGTCTCCGGGCTTGTCCCAGGGCTGCACCACCCTCTGAAGTCCCTCTGGGAATTACGGGGGGATTGGATCCAGGTGGCAGGGAACTGCTTGCTGCTCATCCTCACAGCAAAGGACAGTCTTTAGAAGCTGTGGCACATACCAGCACAGTGAGAGGGGAGGGGACATGGTGTCAGCAGAACCCAGAAGACACTGGAAAACACTTGGAAAATATGAGTCTCCTGCAGATGCTGAGACAACCCCCAAATCAGGGTCCACTGCGTGCTCATCCCAATGTCCCAAGTGACACACTGCTCCACCAAGCATCTCTGCCCCGGGCTGCCTCTCCAAACCTGGCAAAAACCATTCCCAAAACTGCACACACCCCAGCACGGGCTGGGGCTGGGGCCCAGCCTGGCCTGGGAGGGTTTGGGGACACCCCAAGGGGATGCTCCTGCCCCGCATCCCTCTGGGACCCCTCGGAGAGGGGACACTCACCGTAGTCCTTCTTACAGTACTTCTTCATGTTGATCTTCAGCTTCCCCTTGGAGGCTTTGCAGTATGAGTCACAGTCTGCACGCAGAGAGGGGGAGGGCAAGAAAACATTAACAAAACAAATTAGCCTTAAAATGAAGAAAGGGCTGGGGGAAGGGGGGACGGCTCCAAGCTGCGGCCTGCCGTGAATAAGCAGCGTGCCTGTGATATCCATCTGCCGGGCCCGGCTGGGCCGGCCGAGGGGGCACTGAGAAAGGCCTTCCTTTCTAAAGAAAGCTGCTCACAAAGCAGCCCGTCCTCCCTCCCTCCCTCCCTCCTCCCCCGGGCCGGCTTCCCCGGCCGCCCTGTCTTCCTGGGAGACCCCGGGGCCCCCCTTATTGTGCCACCCAGGGCTTTTGAGAGCCACACAAATTCCCGCTGTTCTCGGGCTCCCCAGCGGAGCCTGCCCGAGCCCACAGAGGCCCCATTGTCACCCCGAACCCGGCGGGAGGCCGCCTTTGGCATTCACTGCGGGCGCGTTCGGGCCGGGGTCACCCCAACACAGTGCGGGTCACGGAGGAAACGAGCGGCCCGCGGAGCGTCAGCAGAGCCCTTTGGTGTCCACTCTGCTCAAGTGTGCAAATAAAATACCCGGGAGGA
>WEIT01007730.1:16977-27670 GCA_013389985.1 Dryoscopus gambensis
CTAGAGCCTGGCACGGCCCCTGACACTGCCACTGGTGCTGGAGCCTGGCACGGCCTCCTGGCACAGCCCACTGGCACTGCCACTGGTGCTAGAGCCTGGCACGGTCCCCTGGCACCGGAGCTGGGCCATGGCCCCCTGGCACTGCCACCGGCATTAGAGCGTGGCACGGCCCTGGAGCCCGCGGGGACGCTGAGCCCTGCCCCGCCCCGGGAGCTGCCCCTGCACCGGATGGAGAGGAGATGCTCTGGGAGGTCTCAGGGACCCTGAATCCAAACCTCCCCTCCAGCAGCGCAGCCAAAGCCAGGCTGAGCCAAGCAGCTGCTTCTTTTTCCGTGGGAGTGGGGGAACCAACAAGGGAAGGAACGCAGGGAACTGGACACCCACACTGTGGTGCCAAGACCATCAGGGACCACCTCAGGACCCCTGTGTGCCCCAGCCGCTCTCTGCGTGGCTGTGCAGAGTCCCTGCCTCAGTCCCATGGCTTCCTGCTGCTCCCACTCCTCAGGGGAGACCCTCAGGGATACAAAGCTTCCTGCTCGTCCAGCATGACCCGGCTATGGCCAGACCCAAACCCTGTGATCATCCTCCTCCAAGAACCCCAGGTGAGATCTCTGCCCAGCTACAGCCCAGCCAAGGCCCCTCCAAATGCTGATGAGTGAGGGTTTCCAGCCACTGATGCCTCCCATTTGTTTTTCTCATCTAACATTTCTGAACATCAAGTAAAACTTGAAGAGCACGGAGAAAGGAGTGGATATTCCATAAAAGCTGTAGCTCAGGGGATGGAGACTCGCTGGCAGTGCCCCAGCCATGCCCAGGTGGCAGGATGCCACCACGCAGTGGGACGTGGCTGCCTGGTGTCACTGAGCTCAGGGAACAGAAACATTCCTGATCCAGGGCACTGTAAGATGTTCCTGGCCATAAACACTGAAGGAGAAGTCTCGAAGGGAACTGAATGTCTGTGCAGTGACCTAAGGGCCCAGGGAAGCTTCCCCTGAGCTTTTTGGGGGAGCAGGGACTGACAAGGGACAGACAGGCCACCCACTGCTCTGCCGGGCTGCTGGCACCCCTGTGCTCAGCCCAGGCTGCTGATGTCCCCAGGACACCAGGGCAGTTGTGATAAACCTGGCGAAGGTTGTCCCTGGCACAGAAATCCTGGAGCTCTCTAGGTTTTCACTGCTGCTGTCCCACCTCAGCCCCGGGGCAGCACAAGGGGGGACACAAGGACAGGTGGGCAGTGAACAGCGGAGCAGGGACAAGCTCTGGCTGCACATCCCTCCTGTCCTGGCCAAATCCAGGACACCCTGGCCAGCAGCTGGCCCGAGCACCGGGGTGGGCAGCGGCTCCCCCCTGCACGTTCATGGCTCAGCCCCACAAGGGATCTGCAGCAGCCAGGCTGGCAGAGCACAGCTGGAGCAGATCCTCCTGCAGCTTCTGGGACCCAGTCCAAGAAACAGCAATCAGAGACACCATCGCTCTGGAGTCCAGTCCAGGACCCTCACAAGTGCAGCCCCAAGTCACCTCAGCAACCTCTCCCCACAGAAACACCCCTGAGCGCAGCTGAGCTCCCCATCCCTGCACCACTGCCGCAATAATTCCACTCTGCCCGAGGTGACAGACCCACTGGGATCCATCCCGGGAGGCTGTGGGGTGATGGGACAGCACTCAGCTGCCCCCCACACCCTGCAGGACAGCACCCCATGCCCACTGCACCCACAGCCTCTGCTTCTCCCAGGCTGACAACCTGCACCTCGAGACACCCAGCTCCAGCCAGGGCCGACCCTGCTTCGCCTGAACACAGCCCTGTCCTGCCCTGTCCTTCTCTTCCTCGTTCCCCAGCCCCACGGGCTGTGCCAGAGCCTCAGCTGGTTTGAATTGCGCCGGCCTGGCCAGAGCCAGCTGGTGTAAATCACCGGCAATCACCAGATGCCAGCGCTGGTTTCCGTGGGTGGGGGATTTGCTCCGGTTCATTTCCTTTGTCTCCCTTGTGGAGAGCTCTTCTGCCTCCTGGGTGACTTGGAGGTCCTCTGGGGCCTCTTTGGGAGGGCAGATGGGATTTCTCTGAGCCAAGCATTGAGCTCTGTGTGCGTGGGGTGGTCCTGTGGGGTCCTTTGGGGCAGTGTGTGGAGGGGATGCTGCGGGATGTTCTGTCCGTGCTGCCAGGGACAGACCCTGCTCTCCTCACCGAGGGACTCTGCGGCAGTCTGGGCTCTGGGGAGGCTTTGCTGAGCTGCTGCTCCCCGCTGGAAAGCGATGGTGGAGCTGGGAAAGGGATGGGAGGAAGGATGGATGTGGAGCTCAGTGACTTGTGGGTGTGCTCAGGAGACACAAATGATGTGAGGCTCTCGCAGAATTTGTCGCCAGATGTTTCTGTGACAAACCTCTGGAGTCCCAGGACTTGTGCTGCCTGGCTGTGCCGGAGGCTCCTTGTCCCGCAGGTCCCTCTCGCCCCTCTCCGTGAGGCTGCAGGGGATCAGTCTGGGACAACCTGCCCCTGGAAGGTGATGCCAGAGCCCAGCCACAAACCAGGCTGCGAATTAACGGAGCTGCCTGAAGGACACCCTTTGGGGTGGGGAGCACCCTGGTACCTGCCCTGTGGGGGGGTCAGTGTCCAGCTGCTGTCCGGCAGCTCCTGCAGGAGTGAGGAGGGGGGCACCAGGACGGGCTCAGCCCCAGCTCCCTGCCCACGGTGCCGCACGAGTGTCCCCTGCCCACGGGGCGCAGAGCAAGGCTCGGTCTCGCCCTGCTGCAGCCCAGCCCTGCCCTCCTGGCCCTGGCAGGGCTCAGCTGCCCTCGCCTGGGACCTCCCTGAGCCCTTCTCAGCCCGTGTCCGACCCAGCCACGCTTTGAGGCACCCAAACCCCGCTGGCTGCAGCCCCGCGGTGCCACCCGAGCCCCCGGCTCTTTCCTCCCCGCGTTCGCTCAGCTGCACAAATACCCCAGTGCAAATCCGCGTTCCAGAGCCGCGAGCCCAAAGCGCGCCCAGCCCTCGGCGGGGCCCGAGCGGNCTCTTTCCTCCCCGCGTTCGCTCAGCTGCACAAATTTGAACTCCAGTGCAAATCCGCGTTCCCGAGCCGCGAGCCCAAAGTGCGCCCAGCCCTCGGCGGGGCCCGAGCGGGCACACCCTGCCAGCCCCCGGGCCGGGGAAAGCTCGGACTGTTCCCGGTGAACAGAGCGGGACGGGATCGGGAAGAGGCCGCTGGAGCTCCTCGCTCGCACAGGGAGCAGGTGGCGGGCGGCTGCTTCGTGTCGCTCGCAGCTCAGTAAAACGTGTCAGCACAGCCTTCAGCAGCTTTGCAGCTCAGCCCATCCCCTTGATAGAACTAATTCTCTGGCTGGGCAGAGACTTTTCACAGCTAAACACCTTCTTTGTTTTGCTTAATTTCTTTTTTTCTCTTTTTTTTTTTTTTGCAGAAATCTGAGATTTTTCTGTTTAAACATCTTGGCTTTGGCGGCTGTCTGGGGTTGCTGCGATGAGGCTGAGAGCTGCGGGGTGCTGAGTGTCATCCCATGGTTTGTTACTGATCCCGCACTTCCCGGAGCGCTGCTGCTCCCGGGGCTGGTGGGGAGGAGGTGCTGGCAGCAGGGCTGGGGGTGCTGAGTGTGGTTGCAGGGAAGACCCCGCACCAGGCGCCTCTTGCTGCGCTTGCAGTTCCAAAATCAGCTCTGAGCCCCTGCAAAAGCCACATGTCGGGAACGGAAATTAAAGGCCCCTTGATTCTGACATGATAGAGCGATTAAAGCCACATTTCTTGGCCTGGGTACCTAACTGGAAATGCAGATATAAGGCTTAGATCCCCAAGGGGATTCAGATTTCTAATCCCAATTTATGCAGCTAAATTCCTATTGATTTCCCCCAGGTAGGGCCCTCAATGCCTTTGTGGGCTGCGATCCAAGGTGGAGGTGCTGTGGCTTAGGAGGGGAGCCCCAGCCCCGACAGCCTGACCTCAGCACTTGGGGGTAAAGGGCATTTTCCTGCCTTCCCTCCCGGGGGTTGTGCTCTCCAGGGCTCTGCAGGTGGGGGTCTGGGTGCCCCCATCTCCTGCTGCCCCCGGGGGGGGATGTGCAACCAGCCTGAGCCACTGAGTGAAGGTGCAGCTCCAAATATCCAATCCTAAATCCGTGATTCCTTCGCCAGAGCGAGCAGGACAGAGAAAATGGGACTGGGGTCTGCCTGGGGTCCCAGACACCCCCGGAGTGGGTCAGTGCAGGTCAGTGGGGCTGGTTTGAGTTGCTGTAATGCAAGGGGAGGCTGGTGGAGAATGGCTTTCAGATTCCTGCCCTTTTCTCTCCCTCCCCGTGGTCACAAATCCTCCGAGCAGGAGCTGCCCCTCCCGATGGGAGTGAGCAGCAGTGACCGTGGGGACACGGCAGCTCCCAGGTCCCCGCTGGCTCAGGACAAATCCCAGCTAAACTTCTCCCCAGGCATCCCCAAACGTGCACATTGCTGCAGCTCCTGGCTCTCCAGCAGCCCTGCCGTGGGAGGCTCTGTCCCCGCCTGAGGGATGGGTTTGTATTTCAGGGCTGTAGGACCCCCACGAGTGCCCAGGGGGAGGAAGGTGCATTTCTGTGTGTTTTTTGAACCCCTCCCTTCAGCAGGAGCTGGAGAATCGCAGCTCCCGGCTGTGTCTGTGCCCAGACCCCCCTGCTCTCAACCACAGCCCTGGGCTGGCTCCCTGAGCCCATCCGACCACCACAAAACTCTTCCAGGTGCTCCCAGGAACTGCTGCAGCGCCGTGGGATGTGCAGGACGTGGTGTCCAGCTGCTCCACGGCTCTGCAGGGCTCCCTGCTGCCCCTTGCCCACGGCACTGAGAGCTCCTCCAGGCTGATCAGACTCTGGAAAGAAATTCCCAGCCCCTTTCAC
Source organism: Dryoscopus gambensis (assembly GCA_013389985.1). Taxonomy (NCBI): domain Eukaryota; kingdom Metazoa; phylum Chordata; class Aves; order Passeriformes; family Malaconotidae; genus Dryoscopus; species Dryoscopus gambensis. Next base: position 21,841 of record WEIT01007730.1, read on the forward strand.
AGGCAGCAACCCCACATCCTCAGCTCGTGGCTGGGGCCTGGAGGAAAAGCACATGGATCCAAACACTTCTGCAAACATCGCTGCGAGCAATCCCAGAGCATCCCAAAGGCATTTCAGAGCCACATTCCCAAGGGACTCAGGAAAAAATGCAATCCAGCACTGCCCAGCACCAGGACAGGACAGGGTTGCCCTGGGGCACTCATGGCAGGGAAGCCTTTGGCTCTCAGACCTCTGGAGATTTCCCAGATGGCCGTGAACTCCTGGTTCACTTCCCACAGCACTGAGGCTGCCCCTTGCTTCCATCCCAAAGAATTATTTTACCATCTCCTCCATCAGTCCCGGGGAAGGACTGCTAGAGTCATTTGGAGAGCTCCAGCTCTGCTCGCTCCAAGCTCCTGGCTCTGGGCCTGTGCTGACCACACGTCCTGAGGGAGGGGAAGCTCTGGAGGAGCCCTCTCCTTTCCCAGGGAGCAGGGCCGGGATCATCCCTGTGGGACAAGCGCAGGGACTGCCGTGTCTGGCTCACAGAGCACACGGTGACTGTGAGGGATCGCTGCTGTAATTTAATTTGGGCTGGACTCCACCGGGAGTCTTTGTCTCAGAGCTGGCTGCTTTAACGTAAAGAGGCTTTAATAAAATAGCGAAGCTGAAGCAGAGGATCCTTCCCAGGCTGTTCACTTCAGCAGTGGGATCGCTTCTCCCGTGCTGTGCTGCACCCTCGCCCGGCCACTGAATGGAGCAGGGCTCTGTTATCAGTGCTGGGCTCTGTTATCAGTGCTGGGCTCTGTTATCACTGATTGGCTCTTCTCCTCTCACCTGGCCGTGACCCAGCTGTCCTGCACGATGCCCTTTGCAATTATCCTGTGCAAATTAGTGCCCTCCACCCCTGGCCAGCTGCAGGACAGCCGGTGTCCCCAGCAGGGTGGCCGTGGCCGTCCCTCCAGCAGGAGCCGGAACAGGGAGGCACATCCCTTCCGGGCCTTGGGGCTGCGCTGAGCTGGGGCTGGGCTGCTGCAGCCACGCCTGTTGTTGCCTGCAGGACAGTCCCCAGGTGTGAAGCAGTCTCAGCCTGCGGACAGAGATTCCAGGGGCCTGGATCTGCCCGCAGAGGGTCTGTGCCAAGCCCCGGTGCCCAGCGAGCCTCTGGCAGCGGGTTCTGTTTAAGCAGGTGACCGTGGTCTGTCCGCGGTCACCTCCCAGCTGGCAGCAGCCGTCCCCAGGAGCTGGCAGGGATTTGTCCCACGAGCTGGGGTGGGTCTGTGACCAATCTGCCAAGGCAGAGGCACCTGCAGGGCCCCCAGAGCATCTTCTGGTCCCCAAAGCGGGCTGAGGAGCCCTTGGCACCAGCACAGGAGCGTGGGGGGCACCGAGGCCAGCCCTGCCCTGTGCCGGGCACAGCCACCACGGCCCCGAGCTCTGCCGCTCCCCGGCAGGGCAGGAGAAGCGGGAGGAGTTATTGCCACCCTTTTTGGCTTGTTTGTTTCGGTGCTTTGCAGACCCAAACCTTGCCCCGGGACCCCTCTGCAACCCCCGGCGATGGACGCACAGAACCTTTCCTGCAGGGCACCACGGAGCCCCCGGCCGGAGCATCCCGAGCCCTGCCTGCAGCAATCGGCGTGTCCCGAAGATCCCCGGCTGCTCCGTGCCACGCCGGGAACTCGCTGCCTGTCTCCGGGAGAAGATTCCCGGAGCTCCCGGCTGGAGCGCGGATCCCAGCGGAGAGCGGCCCTCAACCTCTGCCTCGGAACAAGGAGGTGCAAATGAGCGCGCAGCAGCCTCCTTTCTTCTGGCTGAGCAAGATTGATTGAAAAACAAATTGGCGCAAATAAAGCATGTAATTAGATTAAAGCCTCTCGCCTGGAGCGCCTGGAAAGCGGCAGCGAGGGATTCCCGGGAGCCCGCAGCCCCTTCCCACCTCGGCAGCCCCAGCGCGGCCCGGGGGCCGCCGGCCCCGGCGCTGCAGCGGGACCGCAGCACCTCCAGGACGCGCCCGGGCTGTCCCCAGCACATCACGGGAGTGCCCTTGGCAGCCCCCTCGTGCTCGGCCGCTCCAGTCCCAGCTGTGGCCCAGCAGCAGCCGGGCAGCTGGGCCCGGGCACGGTTTGGGTGCCTTTGGTCCATCCCTGGGAGCTCTGGTCATGGTCAGGGGGGGACTCACTCCAGACACCACCCCGGCCCCGCTGCAGCTCGGGGGGAGTTCGCTCCCTGCCTTGGAGCTGCCTGGGGCCGGTTTGGGGACGGGGATGAACGGCCTGAGGGATTTTTGGTGTTGCAGGACAGGGGTGCCCAGAGCAGCCGTGGCCTCAGCAGCAGCATCCCAATTTTCCCGGATCTAAAGGGAGCAGGAGGGAGGCTGTGGCTGCTGGTGGCACAGTGGGGACAGTCCAGCTGCGCCAGACACCCACTGGAAACCCTGCACTGGAAAACAAACCCTGCACTGGAAAACAAACCTTGGAAAACAAACCCTGCACTGGAAACCCTGCACTGGAAAACACCTCACTGGAAAACTCCACAACAACACAGAGTTTTACGGCTCATCCACCCCACCTCTGCCCCTCCTGATCCCTCTCCCAGGAGCAGCCAGGGCTGGCTGCACGTTTCCTACCCCTTCCCACAGGATTTATCCCAGTAATGAGCCCCAGGACACGCTGGGGACATGGGGTGCAGATCCAGGGCTGCCCTGCCCAGAGCCACTGCCAGCACCGTGAAGTACATTCCCAGGAAAACATCCGTCCTCGGGAGCCGAGCACCCCATGAATTCCTGCCTGACAGCAGCTCCCAGCCGAGGGGGAACATCGCCGTTTTCTGTTCGGGGGGAGATGCAGGAACAGGGAGCTGGTGCTGGGGACAAGAGCTTGGTGTCACCCAGGGGAATCAGCCTCTGGAAATGTCCCAGGATGGGGAGAGGGTGCTCGTCAGTCCCGGCTCTGAAGCTCGAGGCTTGGCCGTGGTGGGACGTGGGGATGAAGGGTTGCAGGAAGGGAGGGATGTGGGGGTGAAAGAATAAGAGGACGGAGGAATGGAGGGATCTGGGGTGGAGGGAATCAGCTGCAGGGATGGGGGGACAAAGAGATGTGGGAATGGAGGAATGGAGGGAGGGAGGGATGTGGGGACAAAGGGTTGCAGGGATGGAGGGATATGGGGATGAAAGAATAAGGGGATGGAGGAATGGAGGGAATCCGGTGCAGTGATGTGGGATTGGAGGAGTGCAGGGATTTGGGGGTGGAGGCATGCAGGGGTGGAGGAATGAACGGATGTGGGGCTGCAGAAGCCCTGCCCTGGGATGGTAAGAGCACGGTGCAGTTGTGCATGAAGCTTATCTGCATTCCAGCATTTGGGGTTTTTTCCCCCGGACTTTCTGAGCTGTTTTGAAGGGACCAGGAGCTCTCTCACTGGAAGCCCCTCTCCCCTATTGTGCTCCCAGCCATTCACTGGGGATCACCATGAGAAACCTTTCAGAGGGAGCGGGATGCTGCTGATCAATCAGTCAATCAATCATGCGGCCAATCCATCACCTCGCTTACAGCTGAGACAAGCCAGAGAATGCCCAGGCAGGGCTGAATGAATTCCCCCTTTGGATGGGTACAAAGCTGCAGACCCCCAGGCAGAGCCCAGATTTACCCCAGGGTGAATGAAATGAGGATTTCCCCTCCCGACTGCGCCGCGGGGAGCTGGGCAGCGCTCTGTTCCCAGGCTCTGGGGTGCTCCCGGCTCTGCACTGGGCTGACACCTCCTCAGAGCCAAGGCTTTTCCCCCTGCCAGTGCAAAGTCTCCCCGTCCCCGGGTTTGGGAGCATCCTCACCAAGAAGAGCCGGCTGTGCCCAGCCTGGCAGCTCCCCCAGCCGGGAGCCCTTCGGGGAGGAGGCCGAGCCCCGTTCCCGGCTCCAGCACTGCTGATCCCATGCGCACGCTCCTGTTCGGGGAGCATCAGCGCTGGGAGATGGCTGGGACCGCTCCCTGCCTCAGAGCCGAGGGAGAGCTCGGGCTGCTCCTGTGCTCCTGTCCCCACGCTGTCACTTCCAGGCAAGCCTGGCACCCTGGCAGATGCTGTGGAGGCAGCTGGCGGCTCCCAGGGGGTCGCTCCTTGTTTCCAGCTGCTGCAGCCCACGAGAAGGAGCTGTGGGATATTTAATCCTTCCCTACTGTCACTTCTCTCTCCCTTGGAGCTGGTGCTGCAGTGACGGCCGCAGCGTTTCTGTGCCCGTGAGCTGGGGACAGCGCTCCTCAGGCTCTGCTGGGGAGCGCAGCTGCCGAGCCACAAAGGCCGCGCTGCCGTGGGGATGCCCAGGTACAGCAGGGCTGGGAGGCTGGAAATGAGGCGTCCCTCAGCTGCCCAAGCCCCGGACCTGCAGCGGGAGAGGGGATTTCCGTGTTCCCCCCGTGCCTGGTCAGGTTTCCCCGGGGTGATGCAGGTGCTGGGGGCAGCACACCTGAGGGACCCCTTTTTCCTCCTTGCCCATCCATGGAAACGGGCTCTGAGCCTGTGGCCACCCCCTGAAATCTGCATTTTGCCCTCCTGCTGAGGGCAGAGGAGCCCATTCCTGCTGCTCACACTGGGATTGTCCCAGGAGAGACAGAATTTACCTGGGAGCAGAGGGTGGTTCTGCATCGCCTCAATCTAGGCATGGGCAGGCAAAAAAATCAAAGCTTTTGACATTCAGACAAAGGAGAAAAAACCTTTTTATAGGGCAGGAATGCTCTGGCTACCTGCAAATGATGCTGAAACAGGAGTTCCAGCTTGTCAGGGTCAGCTTTCCCTGTTCCTGGTTCCTGGGGGAGGATTCAGGCTAGAATTTGGATTCCACATGCAGCCAGCTCTGCACTGGGTCTTCTGCACTCTGGGAAAGCTGCAAGCAGCAGCCAAAGCTGCACCCTGGGGTCCCTCAGAGCTGGCTTTTCCTTTCCTGCATTTACATCCAGCCTCTTCCTCACCAGCCGGGCCCAAAATGACATTTGGAAGGGCCAGACCTGGTTTTGAAACTGCAGAGGTTGATTTCCAGGGGAAAACCGTGGGGAGCTGCATCAATCCAATCACCTGGTTTTATTTAAGCCCACTGGCTGAAACCATCCACCTCCAATAATCGTTCCCGAGAAAATCTGGATTTGATTCAGATAAGACAAGGGCTGACTGGCAGGTTTGTAAACCTTCACCGCCCACTGCTATTTTTGTTTGCCCTTTCACTGTGGTCTCTTCTGTCTGAGAGGGACCGAGAAGGGACCAGAAAAGCTCCTCGTGCCTGGCAGCAAAAATGAGGAGCAGCCCCTCCTCATCCTCCAATCTCCCGGCACGGGAGAGCATGGATGCATTTCATCTAAACAATCCAATTTTGGACTGTTTTCCCAAACTGATTGGGACCCCCGAGAGCTCAGCAGAGCCAGGCAGGACCCCCCGCGCCGGAGCTGCCGTTGTCCCACCCCTTGTTCCCCGGCCAGCCTTGGCCCCTGGTCCCCTGCAGCGGCTCGGGTTGGGGCGATGCTCCCCCAGCTCTCGGCCACTTTCTGTGCCGCGTGGCCACGAGCACAGGACACGGCGCAGGGTTCAATCCAAGGTGACATCCGTCACTTTTAGTACGAACCCCTTAATTAATGAACCCTCCTGCACTGCTGAGACGAAAGTAAGCAGCTTTTACACCTCGTGTCCCTCACAGATGGGGCTCAGATACCCCGGGAACCTGCAGGCAGCAGGACAGGACAAGTCGGCCTTTCCTGGGACCCTTTGGCTGCTGCTGTCACCCCCTGGCCAGAGCCGTCCGACGCTGGGAACTGGGGACAGGGGGCAGGGGAGTCCCGCGGTGCCACGGCGGGGCAGGTGTGGTTCCACTTGGATACA
>WEIT01007730.1:32849-80071 GCA_013389985.1 Dryoscopus gambensis
GGGGGACAGCGCTTGGGCACGGGGGCAGCGCTGGAGACGGGGTGGCCCTGCCACAGCCCCGCTGCAGAGATGGAAGCGCTGCCGGGATGTCCGATCCCGGGAGGCAGCGCGGGGAGGGATCCCACGGACACGCCTCACCCCGCGGGTGCTGAGATCAGGAGTTTGCAGGATTTAGAGGGAGGGGAGCGGCACCCGCTGTCCCCAGCCAGCAGCCCCGAACTCCCCGGGGCTCCCAGGAGCGCTGGCAGGGCTGGTACAAACCCCTCAGCACACCGAGCTCGGGCAGGCAGCGATCGCTTGCAGGGAGCTTGGGAATTCATTTCACGTGCGCTCCGAGAAAAATCAAACCAGCCCTTTCAGAGCTCCCGCTCGAGCCCTTCCCGCTGAGCAGCGTCCCTGGCAGCTGGCACCGCGGGCACAGGAAGGAAATGCCCTTGTGGGATGCAGGCAGGCTGGAGGACCTGCTGTTCCCGGCCAGATGGATGGAGCCTTGACGGCAGAGCTGGGCAGATGTGAAGGGTTTGGCAGGGGATGTAAATCCTGCACTTGAAAACATTCACCATCTCATTTCCCACAGTGGGGCTTCACCGGCGCAGCTGTTTGGGGGGGAAAAATTTTTTTTAAAAAAGGCAAAAAAAGAAGAAAAGCCAAAAAAAAAAAAAGAAAGAAAAAAAAGAAAAAAGAAAAAAGGAAAAGGCATCAGGGCTTGTTATCATCGCTGCTCCAAAAGGATTACGGCCTCGCACATTTGTTAACAGCCCTGATTTCTAAGAGCTGCAAGCGCCGTGCCAGACCGCGGTCTGCCCCTGCTGAGCGGTGGCAGGGAGAGGCAGGCAAGCAGGGAAGCTTTCCTTTTCTCCGCAGCATCCTCGGGAAGGAGCCAGCCAAATCCCTCCCCGGGGAGCGCTGATCCCCTCTCCTCCTGCCCCTCGGGGGAGCTGCCTGCCGCAGAGAGGGGCTGGGGGAAACCTGTCCCACTGCCTGGAGCGGGCCGGGCTGGGGCTCAGGGCCAGGCCGGGTGTCCCCCTGGGCACCGGTGGCTTCAAGCCCCCCAAACTGGGCACATCATTCCCACGAGGGCTTTTCCTGGACCCTGCAATTCTGCTTGGTTTGTTCTGCACCTCCCCCGGCTCTCAAACACCCCAAATCTGCCTCATTTGGGGTCAGCAGACCGGGTCCCACATTGCTTTTGGGTTTCCAAGTGTTGGTGTTTGGCTGGAGGTTCGCTCCTGCTCCCTGCACCGGCAGCCCCCGCTCCGACCCTGACCGGGCAGCAGCTCCCGGGCTGATCCCCTCGCAGTAGGGCTGGGGTGGTGCCCGGGGCACCCCTGCTCCGGGATGTCCAGCTGCTCCCTGCTCGGGACATCCCAGAGCTGCAGCAAACTGCCACCAGCCCCGACCCCACCAGCCCCGGGTGGCAGGAGACGGAGCCTTGCCAAAACATGATGATTTTTCACATGAGAGGGGAAAAAACTCCTCAAGAAACCAACAAAGCTTTTGCTCCTTTTCTCCTCTTTTCCCAACACTTCTGATTCGGGTTTTTGATTAAAAGTCCCGCTCTCTCCCCTGCCCTGAACTCCCCCTGGGAAGTGGCTGCTTGCAAACCTGCCCACAGGAGAAATCTGCTTTTCTAAAGCTATTTTAGTTTGGAAAAGCTTTAACGTGAAATCAGCGTGGCTGGTGACGAGCAGAGGGATGTTTAGCAGGGAAAACCGGCACGCTGCAGCCCCGAGGGATGGCTCAGGTACTGCTGGGGGAGAGGAAATAAAAACGCATCAAGCGAAGGCCTGAAGGAGGAACAGGAGAGAAAAGAGTTAAAGAGCAGAGAGGCAGGAGCGAATACAAAAATAAGCAAACCAGGGAAGGGTTACCCAAGAAGAGGCAAAGGGCAGGAGGATGGGGACGAGCGCGCCTCATGTTTCAGGCGTCCCCTCCGGGGCTGCTTCCAGGCATCGCCCGCAGAGCCCATCCTGCGAGGAATCCTCCCCCATTTCCGTGGGACCGCTCGGACCAGAGAGGGAAAAGAGGGAAAAAGGCCTTGGTGATGAGTAAGATCCCCAGAGTGAGGCTCTTGGAGGCCGAGCTGAGAGCACAGAGCGCTCTTTGGGCAGCACAGACATAAATAAATAAATTGCGATGCTGCTGCTTCCTTCCCTCGCGAGGTAACGGCTCGGCCGGAGCTGCCGGCGTTATTTCCACAGCCGGGTCTGCCTCAGGTTGTCTCCTCTGTCCCCAGGCCGGCTCCTGTGAGGCTCCCATGTCCCCATGGGTGCTGTGCCCGAGGTCACAGCGGGCACGAGTGGCAGAGGGGCCGGGGCTCCGCCGCCCGTGGGCTGGGATTTCACCGGGATGAGATCCCGGCCGATCTCCGGCGGCTCGCACCGTGGGGAAAGCCCTGTCTGGGGCAGGGACGGGCTCTGTGTCCCCGGTCCCCGGCCCTCCGGGGCCCAGGGCCCCGCGGCAGCAGCGCTCGGGCTGCTCCGTGCCCCAGCCCGGCTCTGTCCTCCCAAAACTCGGGGAGCTCAGCGCTGCCGGCGCACGGAGGCGGGAGGTGCTCCCGGCGGTGTCTGCAGATGTGGATTTGCTGTCCCTGTCCTCGAGAAACTGAACCAGCGCCAGCAATTAGGAGCAATTAAAGGTAATTTGCAGTTCCCCGGCCAGTGCAAACACTTGCAGCCAGCAATTACGGGCTCTTCTCCTTCCCCAGCCGGGGAGGGCCGGGCTGCTGGTGCTTGACGCTGATTTTTCCAACCCAGCTCAAATTCCTTTGGGTTGTAACCCCGGACTGAGGGAAGTGTGCCCCGGGATGCCAGCGGGGGGGTGATTGGTGCAAACGCCCCTTTGGCATCGCCGCTGCCTTCCCGATGGGCACCTTGGGGCTCGCAGGACGGGTCCGCATTCCTGAACTTCCCTGGCTGTCATTCCCGAGCTTCCCTGGGTGCAAGGATTTGTGGATTTGTCCATCACCCGCCGAGGCGCGGAAATCCAGCAGCGCCCCGCGCTGAGCAGAGCCCTCGAGGCACCGGAGCAGAGGGAAGCTCTCCGATCAGGAAAGGAGGGTGGCTGGGACATCCCTGGCGATGAGAAGTGGGGTAACACGGGTTTTTTCCTCACGCCTTGCTTGAAAGGATCACCCCATAGAGGGTTCGGTGAGATGGGACAGAAGCAAGTGGGGAGGATGCTGGAGCAAGGAAGAGGAGTGTCTGCAGCCTGTCAGCCCACAGAGCATCAGGGGCAAGGGAAATAACTCTCAGGATTTCGTTTGTGCAGAAAATCTTTAAGAAAGATGTTTACTGAGTTTCTGTGGCAGAGATGACCAGGAATTCCTAGTGAAAAATGAAGTTATTTTTTGTTTGAAAACCTGGCTGTGGAGGAGAAGACGAGGAGCAGGAAGCTGTGAGGAGGCTTTAAAGGGGAATGAGGACAGCAGGGGGGGTGCCTCTGCTCCCCGAAGCGGATTTTTCCTGTAAAACAACCGCGGCCCGGAAAGCAGGGAGCTGAGAGTACTTCCAGGTGAGCACCTCGAGCGTGGCCGCTCCAGACGTGAGGAGACCGCGCCGCTCTCCGCGAGACAGACCCGAAGCGGCCGAGTGGATGAGGGGAGAGCAGCCAAAATCCGGAGTGCACAAGGATGCATAATGGGAAGGAGGGAACAGGATGGCTCATCCGCGCTGAAGGGTCCCAATTAGCTGCATCCACTCCAGGAAAAGATCTGGGAGTCAATGAAACATCTGGCTGATTGCAGCGGAGCTCAGAAGAGCCGCAAGATGGGAGGCTGCGCCGTGAAAGGGGGAGAGAGAAACTCTGAATTCACGTCAGGGCACTACAGAAATCAATAGCGCGTCCTCAGCTGGGAGCCGGAGTGAAAGGCACGGAGAGCACCCACGGAAAAGATTCGGGACGCCGTGCCAAGAGGCGGTGGAGGGCTGCCAAGCAGGGCGCAGCGCCGGGAAGGTCAGACAGGTGCTGCTCCTCACTGCTCCTCAAAGCCCCGCCACAAAGGGGCATTGAGGGCGCTGAAAAGGCAACCTTCCCGCTGATAAAAGGAAACGCTGCCTTGCGCCGCACGTAATTAACTCGTAGCGCTCCTGCTACGAGACACCATGGCAAGGGCCCAACAGGATTAGATAGGGCTCTGAATGAGAACATCTGTAGTTACATTAGCTGGGATTAATATATATACGGATATAAGCACTGCCAGGCAGCTCCTCACCGCCTGCAGCCAGGAGATTTCCCCCGGGGCCAGGCTCCGCAGCGCTGGCTGCCGGGGGCTTTTATGGCTCTGTCTGGAGCGTCCAAACCCGCCCCTATTTTCTGTGCAAACCGGCTGAGGCAGAGCATCGCCCACCCCAGCCCAGCCAGCGCCGCCTTTCTGTGCTTCAGCTCAGGTTTGGGGTTAAAAAACACCTGGAAACGCCTTGGGGCCGTGCTTGGGGTGAACAAACCCCACGGTCTTTCAGCTCCGGTGGTTGGACTTGCTGAGGTGGTTCTGCCCCACTGAAGGTTGGCAAATAGCACGATAAAAATGCAAATATTTTCGCACCTCTGGCGTTGGGGCAGAGCTGTTCCCAGCTGCTAATCCTGCCCCGCACACGCGTGGCGCAGGGGAAACAGAGGGGTAAATCTCCAGGCTCAGCTCTCCTCAAGTGTGACCTTTGTGGGGAAGGTACCTGAAAAGATCTGCATTTTTGGGGAATTAGCATCTTCCTGTTTTCGGGGAAGCCGCTTCCTTGGGAGGTTCTCAGAGTGATGAAAAATCCTTTTGCCCGGACGAGAGAAACCGGCTGGATTTTCCGGGGTGTCCCGATTGCCTCTTGTCACCCTGGATGTGCCAGGATCATGAACCCCACCGGGCTCCAGATCCAGCCTCTGGACTGAGCAGGAACCCAACAGTGCACTGAACTGGAAAAAAACCCCTTAATTCTCAATAATCGTTGATGAAGGTTCCTGTATTCGGGAACCACACTCAGTTTTAAGTACAAATTCAAGTCCCAGGTAGCCAACGTGCCCTAGGTGCACATTTATATTTAACCAGGCTTTAAAATGCTTTTCCAGAATCGTGGTCAAAAATTGCTTCCCTTCGGTTGCTTCCCCGAAGACTTCAACGGGAGTGAAAAAATGTGGCTACAGAAAACTTCTGCTGGAAAACAACGCAACAAACCCGGGTTTGTTGTCAAAATGTCAAAACAAATTCAACTTAAACTCTCCTGTTGCCTCAGTAAAACATCCTGATGCAGCAAACATGTCTCACTTAACCTTATGGTTTAGTATTTATGGGGGTGGTTCTGACATTATTACTTTAATGAGGTTTTTTGTTGTTGGAGAGATGTTTTTTTCCTTCTCTGCTGTGTCTAGGAACTCAGGTACTTTAAATTCTGCTTGCTCTGAACACATCTAACCAGGGAACTTGAGGTGTGAGAAGTCCTGGGGCGGGCCCAGTTGTCCCCTGTAGCTGAAATCCATCCCAGAGGCCACCTTGAAGTGGTCCCAAGGAGCACAGGATGTTTTTACAGCTTTTCTTTGGCTCCTGTCTTTGGGAAATCAGTTCAAACCAAGCAGGGCTCCGTCCTTTGGATCCCTATCCTGGTTATTTGTCCATGGGTGAGGGAAGTCTGAGCTGAACCTCCTGAGCACCTGAGCGCTGAGGAGAGGCTTGTGCTGGCTCTGGGGACATCCTGAGGGGACGGGAGAGCCCACAGGCGCTGCCAGAGCATCTCCAGCACGGGCAGCACGTCGTGCAAATCCCACGGACTGACGGGGAGGAGAAGGCGGAACGCGGTGTGCGCCCCGCCAGCCCGGGCCCGGCGGGTTTGCAAAGCAGCAGCAGGGGTGGAAATGTCTCGGTGCAGACTCTGAATGCCAACAATGACTTTAAACATTAACCATTAACTGCTTTGCCCGAGCTCGGCAGCCTGCCTGCGGCACTGGGAGCTGGGTTTAGCCCTCCAGAGGATCATGTTCATGCTCAGTGTTCCTCAGCACATTCTCCTGGGGATTTAAAAGTTTCTTGCCAGCAGAACATGAATTCCTCCTTTTATCGCGCGCAGCCGAACAATCTCTGGGTGTCTCCTGCTGTCCCTCCTCCTGCGCCACTTCTCAGGGCTCTCCTGTTTCCCCTCCTGAGCTGGCACTCGGGGGAGCCAAGGGCTTTGGTGCCCCGTGGTTTGGGCCAAATTTCACAGATTAGACCTTGGCTTTGTCTTCTCCGTAACAAGGAACAGACAGGGCCACAAAGCCTCCACTGAGCCGGAGTCGCCGCTAATCCGGAGGGCCCTTGGAACCCCGGCCATAAATCCACTTTTTGGGCAGGAGCACTGTGGGCAGGCATTAGAGACACGCACAATGGGGCAGTTATGGCAGCACTTCCCCAAATGCCCGAAAATTCCCTCGTTCCAAAATGGTTAAAGCTTCCCCTGTCCACGGAGAGCTCCACTTCCCACGTGATTCCAGCAGGGCTGCAGAAGCTGCCAGGGGTGCTGAGATGAAGCCTCGGGGCTTCCTTCACCCCACTTTGCTGGTAGGACTTGGGGTTCGTCATGGAGGATGTGATCCCTTTTATTTTTCCATCAAAAATGCCAAGCGTGGTCCAAGAGCTGCAGGGGCAGCTCTGGCCAAGAGCAGCTCGGTGGGGCACGGTGTCCTCACGGACCCACAGCAGATCCCAGCTCCCGCTGCTCTCACGGGAGATGTCGCCCGAGGAGGAGTGGGCTGGGAATGCTGTTATCGAAGGAAAAAAGTAGAGGCAAAGTTTTTCTCTTCCTGGTGCGTTTTTAGCCTGGCTCTGGAGGAAATGAGGTTCCTACAAGTGCATTCTCCCACTAATAATAAAAATCAAATCTGGCAGCGGAGCAGAAGTCTCGGAGATAATGAGGTTGCCACAAGCCTCGGGAGAGGAGGCAGTGGGGAAGGAGAGGGAGAAGCTGGAAAAGCTCGGCAGAAAAGGATCCTTTCGGTGTGCACAGCCCCTCTGGGACACAAGGATCCACGGTGGGGAGAGTCCCCAACACCCCAAGAGCAGAGAGAAATCCCAGTGAGAGCTCCTGGGGCACAAATCCCAGCGCCTGGCTCGTGCTGCTCTGAGCAGCAGCTGTTTCACTGGAAAAGAAATCCTTCCCTACCAGAAAAAAAAACCCTTTTCATTTTAGTACGCTGAAAACCAGAGTGTGGGGATGAGCAGGACTGAGCTTGGGTTTGATTCTCAGGCTCTGAGAGCCTGAAGGACTTTCCACTCCTGAGAACTGGTCTGAAGCAGGAAATTATCCCAATTATTGGAAAACATTTCAGGGGAAGGCAAATTATCCCTTTTTTTCCTCTGTCTTGCAGATATGCAAAGGTCTGGCTGTGCAAGTGAATTTAGCAACTTTTGTCCTTAGTCTGAGACCAGCGGTGGAGAGCTGGGCTTGAGTCTGGTTTTATTTTCTTAATGGGGTGCAAATTCCCCTCTATTGTGTCGCCACTTCTGACAAACCACATCCCAGCCTGCCCTCCGGGATTGCTCCTGGATGTTTCTCTGCTGGAAACCCAAACCCAACCCCCAGTTTGGAAGGTGGTCGGCCCCCAGTTCATCCAGTAAACTCCTCCTGGGCACCAGCACTGCCAGGATGTGATTTTTCAGGAATGCAGAGCTGGCTCTTGTCATGCCATCAGTGCTGCCGACATTTTCCTGTTCAGCCGGATCATCCCCGTGTCTGCCATGGGTTTGGGACTCAGCTGTGAGCCGTGGCTCTCCTCTGAAGGTGCTGGGGTGGTTTCCAGGTGTTAATGGAGACTCCAGGTCCTTCTGAGGGGCTCTGGAGCACCCTCCTCCTCCTCCTCCTCCTCCTCCTCCTCATGGCTCCCTGGATTCAGCAGCGTCTTGCCCTGAATTCCACAACTCAGCAAACTCTGCCCACTCTGCCTCACACAGAGGCAGCTGCCTGATCTGATGTGTCTGCCCATCCGTCATTAAAATGTGGATTTCAGTGGATTTTTAAGAAAGCTGGCGAGGCCTGGGAGGTGCCTTGTGTTGAGCTCGAGTCTCCATCCGAACAAAAATCACTGCTTTTCCATGGTTTTCATTCTACAAACTCAGAACAGCTTAAGAGTTCCAGTAATGATCATGTCCCTTCTTTTCCCTGGGATCCTCCCAGCCCGGGTGGGTGAATGGGGCAGCTCTGCCCTGGGGCCCGGGGGTGCCACGCAGGAGGTGGCACCTGGTGGCACTCGAGCCTCCCGTGCTGCCCCAGGACACTCCCACAGCGACCCGTGAGCACGGACCGCTTAAAGCTGCATTTCTAGAAACCTCCTCCGATGGTCTGTGTGTGTCTGGGGGTTGTGATGACAACTTTTAGATGCAGAAGCCGTAAATCAGCTCTCAGGGCTTGGAATTACATCGATATAAGGAATTACGGGGCCGTGGGGAAGGGGTGGCTCAGGCACAGCCGCTGACAAATGGAAATGCAACTAGAAAATCGTCCTTGTGGCAGTGGAAGAGAATCTCCACGAGAAATTAAAGTCTGTGCTTGGCAGATCGATGCCTGGGAAGTTTGGAATTCCTCCAGGGATGTGATTTCTCAGAGGTGACCAAGCCCTGACACAAGAGCCCAACCCAAACCCTGCCAGCACCTCTCATCTCAACAGTGGCTCCAGCTGGAACCCAAAGAGGAGGAAAAGGAGGAAAGGAAGGGAAGGAAGTTTGACCATGAAGGACAAATCCCTGGGGAGAATTCCTGGAAAGAGTTGTCTTGGACTTTGCCTTACAGCCAAAACTGAGCTGGACGAGAGATGGGCATCAAAATGAGGCAGCTCTGGAGAGGGGAGCATCTCCCTCAGGTGGTGACCCCAAGGGCAGAGCTGAGCTGGTCCCAGCAGAGACCGGCCGTGAGGAAAGGCTGGGGACAGAGCCCTGCAGGAGCCACCGCTGCTGGCCCTGGAGCCCTGCGGGAGCCACCTCTGCTGGCCCTGCTGGCCCTGGAGCCCTGCGGGAGCCACTGCTCCTGGCCGTGGTGGCCCTGGAGCCCTGCAGGAGCCACCTCTGCTGGCCCTGGTGGCCCTGGAGCCTTGCAGGAGCCACCTCTGCTGGCCCTGGAGCCCTGCGGGAGCCACCGCTGCTGGCCCTGCTGGCCCTGGAGCCCCGGTGTGGGAGATCCAGCCAGGCCATCCCAATATCTTTGGGATGCTTGAGCCGTGAGCTTGTCTGCCCCTCCCAGGTGTGGGTTGGGGACCGTGGGGACAGGGGACATCTCCAAGGCTGGGGGGATGCTGCCCACGACTGGAACCATGGACAGAGGGCTGTCCCTGCCCCACGCTGGGACACAGCAGTGGGACACCTCTGGGGCAGTGACACCGATCTCAGGCTCCGCTGTCGGACGTGGGTGTTCCCCCCACCACCTCCTGCACCCCGACTTCCCGGCGGGATCCAGCTGCAGGAAGAGAGAGGCTCCATCTCCCCTGGCCCAGCCTCCGGGGAGCGAGCTCTCGGCTCTAAGCTGGTCACGCAGCTCCCTCTATAGTCAGTGGGGAGAGACGGGGACCGGTGCCACTGTCCCTGTCCCCCGCGGCTCTGCTCGGCTCTGCCGGCAGCGCCCGGAGCCAAAGGGGTTCCCCCCACTCAGTGCCTGAGGCAGGGTGAGAAAAACCCTTTATCTGCACCCATGGAACCAAGGGCGGGAGGCTGAGCCCACAGGGACAGATCTCACCTCCCTCTGCTCCAACCCAAATTGCCTCCAAAATGCAAAGGTCAAGTCTTGACCCTCGGTGGGTGCAGGCCAGGCGGGGCAGGGAGGCTGGGAGTGCTTTTTGGGGGTTGCACAAGGCACGAAATGCTCCAGCACGGCCGGAAAGCTCCCCAGGCTGCAGCAGCACCAGGCGCACGGACAGTCCCATCTCCTCCCAAAACACTGATGGATGTGACCTCTCCAGGTGCCAAATCCTGCCCTGCACGGGGGCTTTGAGCTGGCAGCCTCAGCACAAGCGCATTCAGAGCACGTCTCGTTTGCCATCTTCCCATCAAAAAGTGTGCAAAGCCTCTCCTGAAGTGCAGAGCTGTTTTACAGCCGGGCCATAAAACCCTGCAGACTCCACTCCAGGGGAATTACATTAGTGCCAATAATCTGGCAAATATCAGGAGGTAATTTAATCAAAAGAACCAACACCAGGGCCCTGATTTACAGCGGCCCGTGACAAAGCGGGGTGGACGAGGGTTTGCAGGACCCAGATGTGGAATTTCACTTGCAACATCATTTGGAGCAGAGGGAAAGCAGCAAGAACTGGGAGCAGGGCTTCAGCGTGCTGGGAGCTCTTGATGATTTCTCAAAAACCAGTGAGAAAGCAGGAACAACTCATCCTTGTCTGAGCCTTAAAAATGAACATGAACATTTCTTATACCCTGAGTTTTGTTGTTTCTCGGGACAGCGCCCGCACCAGGGGCGTGCCCAGGACCAGGGGCTGGATGTGTCTGCCAGGACAAAGGGATCCTGCTCCCCTGCCCGCTGCCATGAGCCCATGCATCCCCCCGGGTGAGGAGCAGCAGGACTCCTCCAGCCCAGGATCCATGGCTGGGGCAGGGATCAGCTGCAGCCTGGCCTCGGGATGCCGGGGGAGCCCTGGCTTGGTGTCCCTGGGTTTCCTGACCACCCACCCGCAGCAGCCACATCCTCCCTGCCCGGCTCCCTGCCCTGCTCCAGCCTGGCAGGCTCTGGCACGCACCCAGCCTTGCCCTCAGTGCAATATCCCTGCTCCATCTGCCATCAATCCCCATCAGCCTGTGATTCACAGCCTCCGTGCCACGGCCTGCCTGGCTTGGCTCTGCCCAGGGCGTCTCTGGCCACTGACGACTTCCAGGCTTTTATCAGGTTTGCAAGGAAACCACTGGAAGCAAAGAGAGCAAAGCACCTGGCACGGCTGGATCGCTGTTATCCGTCAGGGAAAACCATCCTCAAACCTCAGCCTCTCATGCTTCCACCTGCACTGCTGATCGGAACTTCGGATCATTAGAAAGATCTTTTATTTAACAATTATTAAAGGTTTGGTGGTGTGAAACACCGGCAGCCCTGAGCTGGCCAGGGGGTGTTGCCCAGCTCTGCCTTCTGCTCGCCCTTTGCTGCCTGAGCCTCGCCCGTGCCCTGCACCACGTGCAGAAGTTTGTGGAATTCTCCTTTTCTCCAAGTTCAAAAGAAGGAGACCCTGTGCAAGCATTTCTGCAATGTTACATTTTTGCATAATTACCCAAACCAACCATTTCAAACAATGCAGCTCCAGCCTCTTTAATTTGCTGTTGTTTGATGTGTTGTGAGCTGGGGCACCTCGTGCATGGGATGGAGTGGGAGACGAGGAATGCAAGGGAGAGGAGAGGCAGCTTAGCTGGATGTGTCTGTTAGGCCGAATTAATGGAGCTGAATTAATAAAAAAATGTCTCTGGCAGCTCTTTTGTGGAGCCTTTTCTGTGAGCTCTCACCAGAATCGTTGTTACAAAGTAAAAGAAGGGGGAATAGGACTGTCTGAAAAAGGGATTTCTTTTCTGCCATGGCAAAAAGTGTCTGTTTTCAGTAGGGAAAAAAAAACAAACCAAAAAACTGAAAATGCTGGAGACCCAAAACTTCCCAGCCAAAAATATCCATTTGAATCCAGAAAGCTTTCCATTTCTTGTTGAAATGAATCTTTAGAGAGAAAAGAGCTGAGGATTTCTGTGGGCAATCCCAGCTTTTTCCAACCTGGCTTTTGAATGTTTGTTTGATTCCTTTGCTGCACCTCAGGTTCAGGATTTCCATCTCTTCCAGCAGCTGCTGAGAGTTAAAAAGGTTCATCTGCAGGATTTGCTCTTCTTGCTGCTCCCACCCCAGCTGAAGCCCAGCTCGCCTCCACGGCCACACGAGGAAACCTCAAAATACTCTGAGCTCAAAATAAACTCGTTTCCCCTTTTTCTGTTCTCTCCTCGCCCGGAGGAGTGACAAGTTCTGCGCGTGGGCTCAGCTCTGCCTGAGGGGTGGGAGCTGGAGACGGGCCCGGAGGAGGCTGATTTAAATTCTACATCTCACCCACAGCTGGGACTTTGTGCCCCTCTGCCCCTACAGAGTGATGGCCAGGCAGGAGCAGGTGAAGCACAATTTATACGCGATAAACCCTGAAATAATTTGAGGTCCTCCTCAGCAGTGAGGGCTTCTATTTCCATGGCCTCGTCCTCAGCAGGAGGCTGGGGAGACCAGGGAGAGGCGATGGCAGGGGATGTGGGCGGCCTTGTCCTCACCAGGAGGCTGCAGAGGTGTCGGCAGGGAGTGCGGGGGCACGAGGAGTCAGTGCGGGTGGCAGCAAAAGCGATTCCAAAGCGGCTCGGGAGCGGGAGGGGCTCAGCAAGAGGAAGAGCAGCGGAACCGGAGCCGCGGGGAGCGGCAGGGGCAGGAGGAGCCGCGCATTCCCACCACCCCAGCCCGGCCCCGTACCTTTGCAGGCCTTGCGGTGGGAGATGGGCTTGCTGAGGTCGCGGTAGAAGCCCTCCTTGCAGTAGTGGCAGTGCCTGCCTGCCGTGTTGTGCCGGCAGTTGAGGCAGACGCCGCCGCTCTTGCGCCCCGACAGCTTGAACAGCTCCATGTTGAAGCGGCAGCGCCGCGCGTGCAGGTTGCAGTTGCAGGCTGGAGAGGCAAAGAGAGGGGACATTGTCACCGGCCGTGCCCGCCCAGGGAGGTGCCAGCCCCGGGGGGCTGCTGCCAGCCCCTCCGTGTGTGCCCTGTCAGGCTGGGGGGTCACAGCGTGGGAGGCCCTGGTGGCACCTCTGGCTGTGGGAAGCCAGCCGCTCACCCACACCCCTTCCCACCGGTGCTGGGAGGCGAGCCCGGCTTTTCGGAGGGGAAAATGAGGTTGCCAAGACCACGTTTCACTGGCCTGACTGGTAATAAATATGGCTTTGCCTCTGCCTGCTCTCAGTGTGGGTTACAGGTGGGCTGTGAGGACAGGGGCCCGTCCCTGGTTAGAGAACAGAGCACAGAAACCCCTTCAGCTTTGCCACAAGCACTTTCCCCCATGGAAGCACCACTCATCTCCCTTCTCATCCACCCTCACTTTGTGTTGCTACTGCTCAGTGCAAAGGTCCCCAAACTGCTGAGAAACCCCCACTTCCCAGCACCTCAGGAGGCCCCTCTGTCCCTGTGGGAAGGGGTTTCCATCATCACCTGCCCGACCTTCCCAGTATTCGCCCCCTCACCAGTTCGAACACACATGTGTTGAGCTCCAAACACCATTCCAAGACCTTCCTTGCTGGTTTCTCCCTCAGCTTTCCACACCACGGGCTCTGTCACTCATCTGCAGCCCTGACCATGCTGATAATCCTCATTTCTGCCCCTGCATCCCCCATCCCGCCTGGGACAGGCCCGGCCTGACACCCAGTGAGCCAAATTCCAAAAAAGTGCCCCCCTGCTTTGATTGCTGTGGCCGGGATGTCCAATTCCTCCACCATATGCAGCCCAAAGTCAACATCGGGCCTATTTTAACAGGGGGCCTTCGCAAAGGACAACTTCGGGACTTCAAAAGCTCGACCCCTCGCCTGCCTCTCCCCGGAGCTGTCACGGGGCCATCAGGAGGCAGTTGCTGGGGCTCTGTGCTTTGCTGAGCATTTTATAGCTTGTTTTCTTTTCCCGTGGCTTTTATTTGCTCTTCACCCCTGAACAATGCAGCTGTGCCACGCCAGCCCACAGCCGGGCCCCTCGCCTCAGCGCGGAGGTGTCACAGCTCCGGCCTTGTCACCTTCCCTCAGAGCAGAGACATCTTAATCCCTCATTCCTTCCTGTTTACCTTACGGTGCTCTCCCAACACAAAGCCGCGCCGTATTTGCTCAATTATCAAATTTCAGCCCAGAAAATGACAGCGCAGCCCCGGAGTATTTCTCAGGAACAATCCCCAGCTGACACGAGCCGTGACAGCGCAGGGGACAGCAGAACCCCCGTCCCCGTGCGCCCAGCGGGACGGAGCCGCCTTCTCCGTGCTCTGCTGTCAGAATTCCTCCGGCTGACTCCGAGAGGCCAAACCTCACGTCCCCACCGAGGCTGGCAGAGCAGAGCAGGAGCAGCAGCCACCGACGTGCTGATGGTGACAGGAGCGGCCCGGCAGCGCTTTGCCGGGCGTGAGGGAGCGAGGCTCCTGCCACGGAGCTGGGCCACGGCTTCGAGCCGCGGTTTGGCCCTCCTGGGATGAGCCCAGCAGCCTGCAGGAGCTTTCGTCATCTCCCCAGCAGGACACAGCCGTGAGGGACCCCGCTCCTGCCGCCTTTCACATCTGGCCCGCTCCCACATGTGCTGAAGCTGCACTTTCAGCAGCACAAGCAGCACGGGAGCACGCGCCACGCACTTGTGTGTCCCCCCTTGTGGGTTTTCCCCATCCATGGAAACCTCTGGAAGAGCAGGTTCCTGCTGTGCCCTGCTGGAGCAGCCGCTCAGCTCCGCTTTCTCCTCGTCCCACACATCCTGAGCAGCCCCAGCCCCCACCGCAGCTCCAGCACAGAAAGGGTTTTAGAGCTGGTTCCTGCCCTGCAGAATGCACAAAGCTTTCACAAACCAGGTGGGGGTTTTGAATTCCTCTTGTTTTACAGAGGTGACCAAGATGCTGAGGTTAAACCCTTCTCCTGGAGGTGCAGGACTCAGGGCTGGTTCCTACCCTCAGGGCAGAGCCTTCCCCCAGGCACGGACCAGGGCTGGGACACAGGGAATGATCTCCTGGCCACACCAAACCCCCAAGGCAGCACCTGTATCCATGGCACAGCCTCAGGACTCGGCTCAAGCACAGGAAAAAAGATTTCAGTCCCTCAGTCTGAAGGCTGCTGTAAGTTGTGGCCACGTGGGCACAGCTCCATTGTTCAAAGCCTCGGGGCTCGCGAGCAGCTCTGCCTTGGGTGCCACAAACCACAGGATTTGGCCCCTGCTGATCAACACGAGGGGACATTTCTGCAGGGAGTGGCATGGCCTCACAGAAGCCTTCGTTCTCCCTCAGATCTGCCAGAAATGCATGTTTTCCCAGGAGACTGAAAGCTCACCTCCTCCTAAAACTTGTATTTTAGGAGAGCTGGACTTGGCACTGGAGTATTTTGCAAGACTGCATTGGCAAATCCCTTTTTAAAATTCAAAGCTGAGCCCACACGAAGAGCGAGTGAAAAATCTTCACATTTCTTTGGGTTGCTTGATAAGCAGAAATGTTTTTGCAAAGCCAGGGAAACAGAACTCTGGGGATTTTCGTCGAGTTCTTTGCTAACATTTCCACTGGTGCCACCAGAGCAGAGCTGCACAGGAATGTGGAGGAATAAGTGGAGTGTGCAGAGCAACTCCCAGCCCTGCTCCCAGGATCAATTTTCCTTGGTGCTCCAGGGATGGGGAAATCCTGAAGAAGGGAAGAAGCTGAACCTCTCAAGAGGCTGCAAGGAGCTCCCCAAAACAGCCGTCCCTGTCCTCATCCAGCGTCAATGACCTAAACGCTGTGGATGCCTTGGGGGAGGCAGTGGATGGGCTGGGAGGAGGCGCGGTCTGGTCCAGCCCCACTCCATGACCAGCACCACCTCCCTCGAGCTCCCCGCAGGCATCCAGGGAGTGACAGCCACCCCTCCACTGTGACCTCTCAGCTTTTCTTGGCTCCATCCGCTCAGCCTTGGTTCTGTCTCCTCCTTCCACCGACTCCCTCCCAAGCCCACACACCCGGCTGCTTTTCCATCCCGATCCACCTGTCTGTGCAGCCAAAGGGGCCAAACTCAGGGACTGTGGCTTTAATTGCAGTTACTGTGTCCACCCTGAGTGCCTGGGCTGGAGTGGCCAGTGCTGTGCACCGCTGGCCACCAGCCAGGGCAAGCTGGCAGCTCTGGCTGTAGCCTGGTGTGTTTGCAGATGCCGGGTGGGAGAGGAGCAACAGCACCCAGGGATGGGGGACTGAAGGAGAACACCCGTCCCATTGCCCCTGACAGCAGCACTCAGGGATGGACTGAAGGAGAACGCCCATCCTATTGCCCCTGCCAGCAGCACACAGGGATGGACTGAAGGAGAACGCCCATCCTATTGCCCCTGCCAGCAGCACACAGGGATGGACTGAAGGAGAACGCCCATCCTATTGCCCCTGCCAGCAGCACACAGGGATGGACTGAAGGAGAACGCCCATCCTATTGCCCCTGCCAGCAGCACACAGGGATGGACTGAAGGAGAACGCCCATCCTATTGCCCCTGCCAGCAGCACACAGGGATGGACTGAAGGAGAACGCCCATCCTATTGCCCCTGCCAGCAGCACACAGGGATGGACTGAAGGAGAACGCCCATCCTATTGCCCCTGCCAGCAGCACACAGGGATGGACTGAAGGAGAACGCCCATCCTATTGCCCCTGCCAGCAGCACACAGGGATGGACTGAAGGAGAACGCCCATCCTATTGCCCCTGCCAGCAGCACACAGGGATGGACTGAAGGAGAACGCCCATCCTATTGCCCCTGCCAGCAGCACACAGGGATGGACTGAAGGAGAACGCCCATCCTATTGCCCCTGACAGCAGCACACGGGGACAGGGATGGACGGAAGGAGAACACCCATCCTATTGCCCCTGCCAGCAGCACACAGGGATGGACTGAAGGAGAACACCCATCCTATTGCCCCTGACAGCAGCACACGGGGATGGACTGAAGNCTGCTGCCAGCAGCACACGGGGATGGACTGAAGGAGAACACCCATCCCATTGCCCCTGACAGCAGCACACAGGGATGGGGGACTGAAAGAGAACACCCATCCTATTGCCCCTGCCAGCAGCACTCAGGGATGGGGGGACTGAAGGAGAACACCCATCCTATTGCCCCTGACAGCAGCACACAGGGATGCAGGAATTGGGGCAGTGCAGGAAATGTCCCAGCCAGGCGTCGCAGAGTCCTTGTGGGGACGAGGCTGGCACACGCCGTGACGGGGTCGCTCTGGGATGCGGGGTGTGGGCACTGCCTGGGCACATCGCTGGCCCCAGCGGCAGGTCGGGGTGGTTTGGGATGCCAGCTCCGGATCCGTGCGTGTCCCCAGGGCGTGTGGCTCCCTGGCCACGTTTTCCCTGGACAGAGGCGCTCGGGAAACGCGGCTCCCGCGCTCGCTCTGCCTCTCCCGAGGTTAATCCCCTGCTGTGCTGAAGCCTTTTGCCTTGTTCCTAACATGTCTTGGCCTGGCTTTAATTTTCTGCCACTGCTTCTTGGTTTGAATTTCCTTGGATTCAAGCGGCTCTTTAGCAACCCGTTTTTTCTTTCTATGAACGCCTTTGAGGGCTGCAATAAAAATCACCTCCCAGGATTGGCATCGTGTCCGTTCCCCAAGCTTTGCTTTGCACCTGGTGCAGAAGACGCCCCTGCACTCCCGCAGACCCAGCTATGAGCGAAACACAAGCCAGGTGCTGAGGGCCCTGCGATGAAAGGTTTTGGCTCCGGTCGCTCCACTAAGCCCAGTCCTGCTGTCTCCCGCTCTCTCCTCTCTCTCACTCTGCCAGGACCTCACAAGCCTTTTGTTCCCTGACTTTATTGTGCACAGATGTGCAGAGCTTCATCAGAGCATCCCTACCTGAGCTGCCAGGCTCGGGTCTGGATAACCAGATTTTACTTAAACGCAGATGTTCCGAAACCTGGAAAAGGTTGGAGGGGGAAAGAGGAAAGCTGTGGCTGGGAGCCGGGCGGAGAAAGCACCGCGGAATCTTCTCTACGTTAAAACCAGTGGCTTGGCCAAATTCATCCCTCAGAGAGGTCAAGGTGGGCAGGGTTTTCCATGTGGGAGAAGGAAAGGAGGGCCATGGATGGAGGAGCAGGCTGTGGCTGTGGCTGTGGTCTTTGTCCCCCGGGCCCCGTGTCCCAGCGCCCTGAGTCTCCCAGGACGAATTCCTCTCCGTGGTTTTCATTCAGCAGTGACAATGCTGCCCTTTCAAAAGACCCCACCCTCCCAAAGCGTATATTTTGGCAATTCTCAAAATGCAAATTGCTTTTTAAACAAACGAAAACCCCAAAACATTTTGTTTTAATTTTTGCGAACAATAATTCGGGGGAGGGGGGAAAGGAAAAGGGGAGGATGGAAGAATCCAGAGGCTGAAAGTAATCTCTGAATTTGACTTGAATTTATGAACAGCCTCAGTCTCCTTAAAATTATCCTTTTCCCAAACAAGTTTTTTTCCCAGAAAATTGCTAGCTCAGCCTGAGCCATTATTTCTCTTCTGCAGGAGAAACCCTGACGTGCAGAGTCTTGGTCCCTGGGAGGGACACCCTGCCCGTGCCCATCCTGGGGGGCTCTGCTCCCAGGGAACCCCCAGAGATATCTTCAGGGATGTTATTTCTGAGGACCATAATTGTCAAGGAAACACCCGCAGGGAGAGCAGAGGTGGCAGCCAGAGCCGGTGGAGACCTGTCCGGACTGGGAGGTAGAGAGAAATCCCCCATGGACACAGCAGGAGGGTGTCCCTGGTCCCCTACAGGGTCCCTTCAAGCCACTGCCAACCGGTTTGAGGTTTTGGAGCAGCTGGGCATGAACTGGGATCTGGTGGATGAACTCTCACACCGCTACAGCCACACCAGCCCAGCCCCGGCTGCCAGGGCTGTGCCCGGTGAGAGATCCCAGGGGTGGCCCCGCAGGGATCCCTCCTGGGGGCTTGGGTGACCCCAGGCTGGGAGAGGGTTTCTGCCTGTGCAGGCTGCAGCAGAATGGCCAAGCAAGGATGAACACGGTGGCAGCGTCCTGCAGAGTGAAGTCACCACACGTGGCCCCAAGAGCTTGGCTCCATCAGGATTTAGGGGTCAGATCCAGATCTGCTCGCAGGGGAGGCATCCCCGTGCCCTCCCTTGTGGCCCAGGGCCACCCACCACAGCTGGCCACCAGCAAACAAAAATGTTTGCCCGGGAAAATTGATCTGCGTGAGCTGTTGAGTGTGAGTAAGGGCGAGGCTCGGAAGCTGCCTGGGCTGGCTCACGCAAGGGGAAATCCACGGGGGCGTTGTGGCTGCCAGGGGCAGACACGAGGTCTGCGCCAGGCCCAGGTTTTCCTGACAGTCAGAGCGAAAGGACGGAGGGAAGTGTGGGCACACCACAAAAAATGCGGCTGTGGCTGGCATCGCCCACGGGGCCGGAGCCACAGACCCGGCCTGCGGCAACAGCCAGGGGGGATGGGGGCAGAGGGAGGGAAAGGCAGAGCCCCAGCCTTGCCGGGACCCCCCCGGTGGGGTGAAGGCTTTTTGGGGAGCCCCTCATGCTCTGATTACTCCTCATGAGGCTGAACAACTCTGACCCCGCTGCACCCATGAGAGCAAGGAACGGCCAAAGTGCCGGTGCAGGAGAGCAGGAGAGCAGGGTCCTGGGGAGGAACACGCTGGGGGCATCTCCCCCTCGGCACAGAAGGGGCCTGGGGAACAGAACCCTTTTCCACGCCTGAAAATCCCGAGGAATGGCAATTCTGTGGAGAAGCTGTGGACGAGGTGTCATCAGAGTGACCCAGGACCTCCCTGGGGAGGCCGCACAACCCAAGCGCCCCTCACTTCCCACTTTGCCGGTCCCCAAATCCCCGCCTGCCGCAGGGACAGAGAGGCCCCAGAGGTGTCCCTCTGTCAGCGCTGGCTCTGCAGAGTGCAACAGCTCTCTGTGACACCAAAGCTGGTACCAGAACGCTGACACCCGCCTGGGGTTTCCGAGGATAAGATCCTCGTTCTCTTTTCCGTAAGAAAAGCCAGCCTCGGTGTTTGGGCTGAAGGGTTTGAGGCTGGGTGTCTGAGTCAGGCTGAGCGTTTCTAGAGAAGTCCCTGCTAAAATGATTCAGCTGGAAATGAGAAACAAGGCAAGTGAAAAATCCTGTGCTGTGCCAACCCCAACAAATCTGGGGATTTATTTCCTTAAACAAAATCTATTGCCCTTATGTTTGAGGCCAAGGCTTACAAAGAACACAGCTCTCTCCTAGGGATGTGTCTGTTGCTGTCTCTAAGAAGAGCTGCTCAAGCTTGCCTGCGTTTCTCAGTCGCTGAAAAAGGGGGAGAGTCAAAGCTGATGGAGTTCTGCAGCTGAATTCCCTGAAAATCTGGTTTTCACTGCCCAAACCAAGCCCAAAACCAGGCCTGTAGAGAACAGGCAGGGGATTCCTATCCTGCTGGTGGATCCTCAGGTGCTGAGTGTGGCAGTGCCACCCTGATCCCTGCTGAGGTTCACCTGCATCCATCAGGACCTCCCAGAGGAGCCCTGCCCTGCCGTGGTCATCGTCAGGCCCAGCAGCAGGAAGGGAGAACTCCCAGCCGATGCTGGGGAGGGGAGAGGGGAAGCGAGCGCTGAACAGCAGAGCTCGGCAGATTGAACCCATGAATGTTTTGGGATTGCCCTCACCCCAGCAGACAACAGGGGCAGACCAGGCATGTCCGTGGTGAAGCAGCTGTCCGATCTCACCCGGAGCCAGATGAAATAGTGCCCAGCCAAAGTGGGCAGCAGATGGACAGCTTGGCACGGCCAAATCCCAAAACGTGGTCTCTGGTTTTGAGAGCAGATCCAGGG
This sequence comes from Dryoscopus gambensis, assembly GCA_013389985.1. NCBI lineage: Eukaryota > Metazoa > Chordata > Aves > Passeriformes > Malaconotidae > Dryoscopus > Dryoscopus gambensis. Next base: position 53,317 of record WEIT01007730.1, read on the forward strand.
AGAAAGTCCAGAGCTGTTCACAGATCAAACCCCAAAGAGGAGAGAACAAGTCCTGTCAGATCAGCTTATGAGGGTTAATTGTCAACACTCAGAATTATCAACTTTCCCCAGCGTGGTGAGACCAAAACTCTTGCCAAGAGGACCAGACCCCTTTGGAGAGCACGTGGCAGCTGCTGCCAGCCAGGCCCTGCGGCTCCGTGTCCATCCTGCAGCCCCACAAACCACGGGAGCTGATCCCAACAGCCACGGACCCCGCTGGGAGCTCAACCCGCCCCGTGAACCTGCCGGCCTGGGGTCTGACCTAGGCTTGGATTCATTTCATGGACGGAGAGATTTCCAAAACTGTTCCCACATTTGTTGGTTCCAGCCCGGGCTGGAGCACCAGAACCTCCCGAGGTATTTCCTGGCTGCACACGTGGCATTTCTGGCCCCACAGGAAGCATCAGGGGAGCAGCAGCAAGACTTGCTCCTGGGAGATTTACAGCTCCCAGATATTCGGATTTTGAGCCAGATTTGAACAATCTCTGGGCAGCGAAGCTCCCCGCACTGCCAGGCAGCACACGTGGCAAACAGCTGCTGGCCGCCCTCGAGGTGCAGCGGAGCTGCGCGTTCCTGCCCGGAACCCTCGGGGACACGTCCAGGGACCTGCAGTGGCTCCCCCAAAGCCCCCGGGCAGCTGCGGGTCCATCGGCGGCCGGTCGGGGTGGAGGAGGAACCTTCGGGCCCGTCGTGCTGCATTGAAATGTTGGGATTTGTGGCAGCCCCTCGCCCAAGGCATTTTCTCCCCAGACAAAAGCCGTCTTACTCAACACAGGATGGGGAGCACAAAGCCGGCCGTGCCCTGGTGCGGCACACACGGCGGGGCTCAGAGCGCCTGGAGATGGGCTGTGAATTGCCCTCGCTTCCTCCGGAGCGCTGGCAGCGGACAGCGCTGCCCTGGGGCTGCAGCGGAGCCTTCTGCGGCCCGGAGCACCCCTGGGAGCTGCCTCGGGATGAGCCTTCAGCCTCACCAGGAGCTGCCTCAGGAGCCAGCTCTGAGCGCTGGGGTGGGAGCTCCGGGGGGATCTCAGCCGAGGGCTGCAGAGCGCGTCCCCTGCTCTGTCCGGCACGGGCTGCCAGCCCTCTGCACCCACACCCAGGTCCTGCGGTGACCAGGGAAGGGGTGGCACTCACAAGCACAGGATCAGCCAGGCTGGGAAAGACCTTGGAGATCATCGAGTCCAACCTGTGACCTAACACCACCCTATCAACTAAACCACGGCCCTCAGTGCCACATCCAGGCTTTTCTTAACCTCCACCCCTTCCCTGGGCAGCCCACTCCAATGCCCAACCACTCTTTCTGCAATGAAGTTTTCTAATGTCTCACCTAAACTTCCCCAGGTGCGGCTTAAGACATCCAGCAAAAGGTTTGACCAGGATTTGATTTGGATTTGACCACGAGATTTTCTCTGCAGATCAGGGGTTGTGCAGGAAGTTTGCAGATAAGATTCAGATTGGAAAGAGCTTCATTTTTCTTTTTTTTCCCCATTCTTTTGAGAAGGGAAAATTCAAGAAGTGAACTCTTTATTTCACTCTGGGAGATGATGCCAGCCTGTCATCAGCTTGCTTTGTTTCATTGCACCGTCCAAACCCAGTCTCCTGAGGCTGTCAATCCTTTGAAATGGATTGTTTGCATCCCGTAATTCACCCAGATGCCATCCAAGGCAGGAGCCGATGGGAGAGCTCTCCCCACCGTCCCTGGGTTATCGGGGACAGCACAGAGCCCCCAGCCCAGCTCCTGAAGTGTCGGTGTTGATTTAGAGTCGAGAGGAATCCACTTGGGGACAATTTTCCCCACTTAGGCCCTGCCCTTGTGGTTTCCCTCTTATCTGGTACCGATCTCAGCAGCAGCTCCCCTCGGCTGCTCCGGGGCTGTGGTGCTTCCCAAGACCTTTCTCCTCTCTCTACCCCACCCCGTGGTGCTCCTTGTCCGGCCTGACCACCTCAGGGCGGCTCTGAACTGCTGCAGGTCGAGGGAACGCTTTTCAAATTGCCAAAATCCCCACCCCGGTCCCCAGGTGCTCGGTCTCATCGACACGTTTGTGTTTCTGTAAAACCAGAACCCTGCAGCTCGAAAGGGGGGCGCGTGGTGGGGCTGGGCACCCCAAAGCTCCGGGTGATCCTCCAGGACATTTTCCTATTGGCTTTCCTGCATTTCTGACCCAGGGGGGATCAGGCACTCCAGCGCTCAAGCCCCGGCACAAACAGACGCTGAAAGAATTTGCTCATTCAGAGCAAAGGTTACCCAAAATGCACAAGGCTGATAACGCAACCAGCCCAGCGAAGAGGCAAAGGCTTTTCAAATCTGGATTAAAACTGCACAGCCCGGAAGGACCAGGGATGCAAACAGCCTCAGCTCGGCTTCCATCGGTGCCCCAGGGAGCCAGGGAACTTGGCCGTGCTTCCCCACAGCCAGGGGTGAAAGCAAAGCGAGGCGGCTTTAAACCAGCTCAGGCTGTGCTTCCCCCAGGGCAGACCCAGCTTAAAGTGATGCCGCTCCCGTGCCCGCTCCCTGCTAATTCGGCCTCCTGTGAGGTCGGGCTCCGCTTCATAAACAGCGTTCAGGAACGTGTTGTGTTGTTTTAACCCCAGATCCTTTCCCAATCCGCTCTGGAGCAGGGCCAGGGGAATTGTTAAACCGGCCCCGGCCAGCCCCACTTCCGAAGGGACCCTGTGGCTGCAGCCGGAGCCCGGCACGGAGCTGGGCACAACCCAGGGCGGATCATCCCTCCCCAAACCCAGAGCAGCCCCACGGCGGTGCCACTGTACCAAAAACACCTCTCTGGAGCCCACTCCTGCAGGATTTCCCTCTGGAGTCCGCATCACCCTCTCCTTTCGTCCTTTCCCCACCAGTGGCTTGGTGCTGCCTCCCCTCCTCTGTGCCAGGAGCCCCTGGCCTCCTCCTGCCAGGCACTGCCCGTGGCTGCAGCTGTGCGTTCGCACCCCTGACCCCCCATCCCCGCGGCAGCGAGGAAAAGGGGACCCTGCCCGGGGGATAACACCCTCCTTGGAGCGGGGGGAGCACGTTCTCCTGCATCCCAGAAGCCCCACGGCACGGACAAAAGCCCCAGGGAGGAGGAGGAGGACTCTCCGAGGGGATGTCCCCTCTGTTTTGTCCCACATTTTCTGGGAGCCGGCCCTGCCCGTGCCCGCGGGTGCTGCTCCAGCCGTGCCTCTCCTGGGGACATGGAGCTCGGGGCGGCTTTGGGAGCGCTCCCGTTCCCCCGAGTGACAAACCTCAGCCTGGCCACTCGAGGTGCCAGACAGTAACCCAAGCCTGACAGATGACGGCTCTCGGGAAGGGTTTTGGTTTCTCTCCGAGCCGAGCTGGCTCAGGGGAGCTGTTGGCAGCTCAGCGCGTCCGTTCCCACCCGGCGGAGCGGGACCGAGCATCGGGGCTGGGCTGCAGAGCTCGGCCCTGGGCTGTCCCGGGAGCCTGGGCTCAGCCGCTGCTGCCCGGCTGGAGAGGAGATGCTCCCCAGATGCAGGGAAGGTCCTGTCGTGGCTTGGCCTAACCCCGCTGTGCCTCAGTTTCCCTTTCTGGAAGTGGGGAGAGGGACCCTGGGAGGGTTTTGTCGTGGCGAAGGCTGAGAGCTCTGGGTGACAGGAGGCAGAATCGGCTGTGGATCTGCAGAAGGATGCTGGATGGCATAAAAATTCAGCTCGAGAAGGAAACCTCAGCAGAGGTGCATTTTAGTTCCACTTTTGAGTCTTCCTAAACCTGAGCTAATCCTGCAACCCAGTCCAAGCAGGAATCACGGTGGCTGATGGGGTGAGCATCCGGCTCCCAGTCCCGGCCCCGGCATCGTTCCGGGCTGGCTTTGGGAAAGCCCTACAGGTGCCAAGAGCTGTGTTTGCTCAGGGATATTCGCACCTTCAGCGCCGCGGACAAAGCTCTCCTGCGTGCCCTGGGTAAACAGAGCTATCTTATCTGCGGGACGCTATCGGGGCATCTGGGAGGGAAGGAAAACTCCGGCTGATGAGCCTGACCTCCCAGCTGTTATCCTGCAAGGACGTGGCAGTATTTCAGGGAGGTGTGGGGACGAGCTGTCTGCCCTGCTCCCCCCACGGCGCGGCTCTCTGCCCCCGGCCGGGCCGGGCGGTCCCGGCACTCCCGACAGGGCACTGGTGCATTTTGTTTTCCTGGAGATTGGGGTTTTATCAAAAGCTGACAGGCTTATCCTGCCTTATCAGGGCAGCCGTGCTACTGTGAATGGTTTTCTGTCACAGGGCAGAAATGTGGATTGTGCTGGGCTCGGGCGGCCCCGGCTGGGCTCTGCGGGGTCCCTGCAGCACCACGATCCCCTGCGGGAGTGGGACCGTCCTGCACTGCCCACGTTTAACGTCCAGACCCCGACACCGGAGCATCCAGAGGCCGTATCCCCCTCACCACCCCACCACCCACCTGGAGCACAGCATTTCCCCTCCTCTCTCGCCCTGGGTCATCCCTCCTTGCTCCACCACCCCAAGGCCGTGGGACAGCAGAGGTGTGAGGCTCCTACGGAAAGAATTCGTGAGCTGGAAACACAAATCTCTTTGGGGTCATGGGACCTATTGTAGGGCGGGGACCTCGAGCCAAATCGCCTCTACCTTAAGCCAGTGTTTGGATGGAAAAATGCCTGGTGGCGCAGGACAAGGGGAACGGGTGGGTATGGACACAGCAGAGGACACCTGTAAAGGACACAGCTCCTGGCTCTGCACTGAGCCCAGCCCCGAGGTGGTGTGCGGCTGGGGGTGATCCCACTGACCCAGCAGCACCAAGGATGAAGCAGGCAGGCATCTACTCAATCCTGAATCCAAATGTGACCTTACAACCTCCCTCGGGTAAGGACGACGCACCTGGAAACGCAGCAGCTCCTCCCTGCCCGGCCCTGAGCCTGCAGCTGCCCGCTCACCTTTCGGGGTCGCTTAGGGCAAACTTTGATGGCTCCAAGTCAAAACACACAGCCCCGGGAAGGCTGTTCCTGTGTGTCTCCGAGGGATTTAATCCAGATCAAAGCAGTCAAACACACGGATTCCCCAGCTTTTCTGCTGGATCAGCCTCCCGTGCACACCGCGGCCCTGGGACGCTGCCTCAGCCAGCCCGGCCCTCGCTGCTCCTTTCTCCCAGGCAGGGAGGCCAGGGAAGAGCAGGAGTGTTTGAAGAGGATGGGCAATCCCTGGATGGGACAGCATTCCTGGGAGCCGGGCAGGTCTTTGGAGAGGAGCTTGACACGCACACGCAGACACACAAAGCTGCGCGTTCTGCAGGGCGGCAGAGGCTGCTTCGGCTGTGGGAGGTTTTCACTCTTCGATTTGGCCAACACTCGAGGAGTGGGGGTGCCTGGGAGTGGCTTCCCTGGGGGGCAGGGAAGGATCCTGTGGTCCCCCCTCTCCTAACACCACATCACCCGCACTTCCCGAGCCCCCTGTTCTCCACGGGGCTGTGGCCGTGCAGCCGCTGCCACCAGCCCGGGTCACATCTGTAACCCCCGGGTCACTGCCAACACCCACCTGGAGCGGAGCGGCGGCACCGAGACAACCCAAGCGAAGGTGTGGAAAACCCCTTGAGGGCAGGGGAGGAGGAAGAGGGGGTGTGATGGAACCCTGGGTGTCTCAGCAGCCTTCTCTTGTTGCTCTGAGGGACACCGGGGCCACCACACACTCCTGTGCCTGCCAGGCAGATTTTATCGGGACCGTTTAATTAGCTGATCACGGGCAATTAGCTCCGACTGCCCCCGGCACAGGCTGCAGACCTGGCTGGTTTCAAAGGAGGGCTGCAGACACTCCCGGGAATGGGGCAGGAGCGGCAGCCCTGGCCGTGGGGAAGAGGGTGCTCAGAGATGCCACTCAAGCCGTGGGTTGTGCCACTTCGTCCCTAAAACTGCCCATCCCACCATGAGGGGCGGCTTCACTCTGTCCCGGAGCCACGGCGCTGGTCCCTGACCACCCCAACAGGAAGGATCAGGCTGGTGCTTGCATGGACATGGGGCAGCCCGGGCGCAGGCAGGCGCTGAGCCACGTCCCCACGAGCCCTGGAGCCAGCCAGGAACACATTCCCATCCCAAAATACCCCGGAGCTACGCCCAAAGCTCAAGCCTGACCTGCCAGGGCCGCTGCAGGGACTGGCTCCCGTGGGAAGGGTCTGTGGGTGTGTGACCCCGCCGAGGGNCCTGGCTCTCGTGGGCCAGCGTGGCCACAGCACGGCCGGGTGATGCGGCTGCTCCTCAGGGCACGCCTCGGGTCCCATCTCCGTGCCCTGGGACGGGGCTGGGAAAGCTGCTCGCCCTGGGCTGGGAGATGAGCGATGTGGAGCGGGGTGGCAGCCTGGTCCCTCCATCTGAGGGGTTTTTCTTCCTTTTTGGACGTGATCCCCCCCTCCCTGCAGTCCAGCTGCTGCTCCAGACTCACATGGAGTCTGTCTCGGTGGGAGACTGCTCCGGGCTTCAGCTGCAGTCCCTGAATTTTGCCCAAAAGTTACAGAGAGGAGATTGCATTTCTCTGCAGGAAACTGCGTTTCCTCCAGTTCCAGCAACAGCCTGGGAGCAGCCCTGGATTTTAATCTGGCCTCTGCCTTTGAGTCTTGGATGTTGCTCTGAGCCAAACCTCTGATCCTGCTGTGGTTCATTTTCAGGCGCGTGTGCCCCAGAAACTTCTTTTTTTTCTAAATTAATTTTTCATACAGAATTCTTTCGTTTGATGGATGCAGTGAGAAACTATTTCCCAAACAGGAAAGAGGACCTCCCTCCCCCCGCTCTGCGCCGTGGATGTTTTTAATAACAACATCAATTGTCTGCAAACAACTTATTCCTTTCTGACCTCAAAACAACTCCTGGTTAGTGCATTCCAGCCTGGCCACAGACCGAGGCTCAGGGACTTCGCAGGGCCTCCAGGAGCTTTTCCAGCACAATGCCCGCTCAGGGAAGGGCCTGATCCCGGCGGATGGGAGCTCGGCTTTGCTGGGATGAGGATGCTGAGCGGCTCAGAAACACACCCGGAGCACTGGTGCTGCCGTGGCAGCGGTTTCCCTGCTGTTCCTAATCTCGGCCGCCCCCTTCTCCCCCAGGGCTGCAGCCAGGAGCACATCCCTGCCTGTCCTTTGTCCTGAAAGCCCAGAAGGGTTTCTGCTGCGGGCTCCTGGCCCCTGAGCCAGCTGTGCACGGCAGGAGCAGCAGGAGACACCGCCCAGGGCTCGCCGGTGCCCCGCGCAGATCGAGGGGGGTTTTGGGGCGGGTCAAAGGGAAGCGGAGTCTGCAGACCCCCAGTGCCATGGAGGGGGGATGTGTCCCCCAGCCCGCTGCAGGCTGTGCCACCCTCAGCCCGAGGCTACCCCACGACACAGGTTTCATGGGGTAGGGCAGACGCTGACCCGGGACGTGGGATCCTCTTCCAGTTCCATCCCCGACTGCCGCAGGAACCACCGCGCAGTGCTGAGGTGGCCAGCACAGATGATTCTCTCCCAGCCACCTCCCGTGGTGGCACATCAGGTCCTGCCCCTGGCCAGGGCAGGGGATTTGCTGTGCCCCTGGAGCAGCCTCGGGAGTGCTCCCGGTTCAGAGTCTCCTCTCTGGGCACCGCACGTTCACAGCTGCTACACGCCATGCTCACATTGGTGATGCTGCACAGCTGGATCTCAGGGATCACAGCTGGACCGCAGGGATCACAGCTGGATCTCAGGGATCACAGCTGGACCGCAGGGATCACCGCAGGACCCAGACCCACCGGCCCCGGGACTGCGGGATCCCAGCCTGGCTGGGGACACTTCCAGCCAAATAAATTATCAGTTATTAAAGCAGCTTGGGAGCAGCTGGAGCTGCTCACGAAGTCGGGGCGATGGAGCTGTGAAGAAACGCTCCTTTTCCCGTTAGGTCACTGGAAATACCCGTCTGGGCGGTTTTGAAACGCAATATTTTGGTTTTCCGGTGTGAAAGGGCACTGCAGAGCCAAGGTCACCTCAAGGCAGCCAGAGCAGGGATATCAAACCGCAGAGAATCCAACCAAAGGGATTGTGGTGGGGGGATCGCATCAAACGTTTCCACGGCCTGAAATGCTGCGGGGAAGGGGGAAGGGAAGTGTGCAGGCCAGCAGATGCTTTGGCAGAGAAAAGGAAGCCGGCTTGAGCTCGAGCCCACCTCCGGACAGAAAAGCTTTAGCAGTTCCCAGCTTGGCCCCAGCCGCCGGCACTCGCCCACTCCCGGCTCCCTCCGGGGCCACCGAGCTGTGCCCTGGGATGGGAGACCCCTCCGGACTGGAGGGGACCACCCCACACCCACCTTCGCCCCCCGGAGCTGCCTGAAGCACAGCCCTGCCTCTGCCTTTGCCGGCCCCAAAAACCCTGCAGCTCTGGGAGAGACCCAGACAGAACTCCAGCACGCCTGAGCGCAGCAGGGCTGGTGTGCAGAACCTCTCCCACGGGAGGTTTCCTGGCTGGTTCTGCAGCCCAGCTGCTCTGCACAGCACCAGCGGCTCCACGGGGAGGCCCAGCGGTGCCCCGGGGGTGCTGGGTGCCTCCGTCCCTCAGCGCTTTGGGACCATCCCCAGCCAGCCCAGGGCAGCTCCGTGCACACCAGCTCCCTTCACTGCTCCCCTCGGGGGGAGCCTTTCCCAGGCCAGGCTCTGAGGTGGCTGTGGTTTGCCCGGTGCTGAGCACCAGGCGTTCCATCCGTGTTTGCCGCGGTTCGTGCCTGTGGCCCCGAGCTCGCTGCAGCCCCGGCAATAACCCTGAGCTGGAGCCCGCTGCCCCCGGCAGGAAATCCACATCATTTCTGAGCGCTGGCAGGCGGCGATCCCGGCCGGAGCACGCGGCGTTTCCCAGGATCCCAGATGTGTGCGAGCCCAGGGGCTGCTCCCGCTGGTGTCAGGGGCCGCGCAGGGCCCGCGGGGATATTCCCACATTGGGAAACAATGCCTTCAAAAGCCACAGAAACAGCGGCCCCAGGGCTGGGACCAGGCAAGCAAACCCTCGACAGCCACCAAAGTGTCACCTTGCTGTCACAGCCTGGCAAGGGCGGTCCCAGGAGAGGCTGGGAGGCAGAGGGGACACGGCCTCAGCCCTGCCTCGGTGGCTCAGGGTCTTTCAGGTTCTTTTGTTTGGCCCTCAGGGTTTCCTGGCTGCCACGGGGGTGTTGGGTTGAGGTCCTGGCACTCACTCAGCAGGGGGATGGCTGCTGGCTCCACTTGGAAAATGGAGGTGTTTTCACTCGGAAAACCTGGGAATTTCCCATTACAAGCAGAGAAACAAACTCATCTTCACCAGGACAAACATTGCTTCTTCTGAAACCGGGCTTGGCCCACCAGCCTGACGCTGTCTCTGCTGTCCCTTCCCTCAGGAGCTCGAGTCCCCTTCGCCGGAGGCCAAGCACGTTCCCTCCCAGGGAGCAAACCCTTCTTCTGCCTCGGAACAGCCCGGCAGATCCTTTCCAGCTGCACCATTCCGGGGAGTGCAAGTGAGAGGGATTTATTTATTGCCCTTGCTGACAAGTTAACTGAGCTGACACTTGGGGTGTGGAATCAGGGCATCTGCTGCAGCCTGGCACTGAGGGGCTGCGGCTGAGAGCTGAGCCGGTGCCACCAGCCGGGCTCTGGGCACGGCTCCGTCACATCACACGCCCGGCCCTTCCCGGGATGCTGCAGGGCCTGCGGGCTGTGTGTGCCAGGGGAGGGGCACACCCTTCACAGGCTGCTTCAAACGCCTCTTCAGAGCCGTCCCCAGGACGGGCCGGGGGTGTTTGTGCCCAGGGAGCAGCGCCGGGCGGGTGGGTGGCTGCAGAGCTGCAGCTCCTCACTGCTGGCTGCGGCCGGGGCAGGCAGCCCAGCTGCTGGGCCCTGGGGCACAGCTGTGCCTGGATTTCAGTGGGTGGCACGCAGCAAACCTCTCCGGCCACGCAGCTCATCCCAGGAGCTGCTCCTGCCGACGGCCAGAGCACTGTGGGTGCTGTTCGGAGCTGGGACTGCTGCCAGGGGGGCTGGAGCGCCCTGAGTGTCCTGGGGATGGGGTACCCCCATGGAACCCCCCTAGAAATCCTGCCCATAGCCCTTCCTGAGCGAGGGAGGGGATTTCCTCAGCAGCAGCAAGGCCGCAGGCAGGTCCTTTCCCCTCTCTCCGGGCAGCATGGAGAGCGTCCTGGCTGAGGAACAAGACTTTGGTCTCATTTTTCGCTTTAAAATTTTGCTGGGTCATTTATCACCAGTTCCAGTCCTGGATCCATTCCCTGAGCGGCTGTGGCCAGCACTGCATGGACAGGAGAACTGCATGGACAGGACAGTGGAACCCCAGAGACTGTGGAACCCCAGAGACTGTGGAGCCCCAGGGACAGTGGAGCACTGGCTGAGGAGGGGAGCAGGAGCTTCCCTGGGTCGAGCATCACCCCAAACACGGCATTTTCTTTGGGAGCCCTTGGAAGGGATGGGGACTGAGGAGCACCAGCCCCGGTGCGTGCAATGCTGTGTGCCCACCCTCCTGGCTCAGAGCTGCAGGGACTTTGCACATGTCCCTGAGGACATGGGTTGGCTGCTTCTAGTGAGGCTACATCAGCAGTAAACTCTTGAAAACAACCTTTGGAGCTGCTGACACTCAGCTTACAGTTTTCATAATCCCAAAAGCCTGTTCCTTCAGGCATGACAGCCCCAAATAAACACCCTGCAAACCGAAGCTCAGGGACTCTGCCTGGCTGCAAGAGCTGGTGCTTTCACAGTGGCTGGAGATGAAGAGGATGGCCGTGGGCATGGGATGCTCAGCTGGTCTCAGAGAGAGGGGACTTCAAGTTCCCACCCTGTGGTGGCACTTTGGGATGCTCTCCATGGGTTCCAGCAGTGCAGGGAATGGGGAAATGGCTGCGTTCTCCATCCCAGCGTGCTCAGGGTGACTCCGTTTCACCTGGGGGCACATGGGCACGGAGAAGAGACACAGCCCGTAACACCCCGGTGTCATTTATCCCTTCATCCACAGCAATACCCACCCCAGGGAACGGGGATGGAGGGGTTTTCCCCCGACCACTGAGGTCTTTAACTCAGCCCCATCCGCCTCCAACCTCACTCCCCGTACAGTTCTCTGTCCCTTTACAAATGCGGGGCACAGTTCCCTCCGGAGGGGTCTTAGGCTCGGTTTCAAGCCTGCAGCCCGCTCTGAGCTGGCCCTTGCGGGTGCAGCCAACACCAAACCCTTCTAAGGAGCCCGGGCAGCGCTGCCACCCCCGTGAGCCCAGCACATGCCTGTGCTCCGGCCGATTGTTCAGCCCAGCTCCTGCCCGGATCGTTTTTAACCTTGCCCAGCTCGGGCCGTGGCAGAACTAAGGCGGCTCGGTGGGAAGCCGATTCCGAGCAGCGCTGCCTTGTATTTGCCTCTCCAGGTGGTAAGGGGCTGAAAAGCGCCCGTAATCCCCTGAATGAATCCCAGCGCAGGAAACAAAGCCGGGCTCCTTTGTGCTGTGTTCATCCCCCTTTAACACGGCCGCTGCGGCCACCCGAGATAAAGCAGGCGAGGATCCCCCAGCTCCCCTGCCAGCACCCCAAAGGGAGCGGTAGGGGAGGTTCACCGGCCCTGCCGTGGTTTGCCGGCAGAGCTGCTGCTGCTCTTGCCACCTTTTCTGTACTATATCGAGGAAAATATTCTCCTGGCCCATCTCCTGCCACAGCTGGTGCCTTTCAGCACATTTCTGGCAAAGTTGCGGCAAGGTTTTTCTGCAGCCTTCGTGAGGTTCCCCATTTAACCAGAAAAGCTCCTTTTAGGGCATCTTGGCTATAAATGGGACACATCTTTTCGGCTTCGGCTGAAAGACACCAGCCCATGGCCGTGGGCTCGGCCGACCCCTGAGACACCTCTGCAATCCCAAGGTCAGTGGTGAACCTTTTGAAAGAGTTCACCCAGCAGGGACTGCAAAACCTTCTCTGTGCCAAGCATCACATTTATGTCTCCTTCTTCAGGTCAGCTTCAGGTCCTCGACAAAGACTGTACGCAGGAAACTCTCGGTGATCCTTGGCTGGGGGGTTCAGTTTGTGGATCTGCTGCTCTGCCCGCTCCTGACCCCTGACACGACTGGAGAGATGGGATTGCTGCCCAGAGGCCGCACTGACGCTGCTCAGGGTGGGCTGGGGATGCAGAGGCAAAGGCAGAGCTGAGCCCCAGCCCCAGAGCGGCGTTTCATGGGAAGGTGGTGCCGAGGATGGAGGTGGCCACATGCCAGACCCAGCCCGTACAGAAACTCCTCAGGGAGCCAAAAGAGAGCTCTGTGCCCCCTCCTCGGGCGATCCATCCCTGCTGCCCATGGCAGCAGCACTCTCCCATGGCTCATCCCCCCGTGCTCCCGGTGCTGCACAGCCAAGCCAGGGATGCTCCGCACCTCCATGTCCAGCTCCTCCTCATTCCCAACAGCTCCCAGTGCTGAAAGCCCTGATTCAGCAAAACTGGCTCTCTGCCAGAGCTCAAATTCTGCTCAAACCCCATCCAGGGCAGTGGTGGGAATGCTCCCACTGGGATCCTGAGAGCTCCCAAGCCGGGAGTGACTGGGACTGGGAGGGAGCTCAGGGCAGCTGCTGGACCCAGCCCTCTCTGGGACTGCCCCGAGCTGGACCCTGTGCTGGGGCTCAGGGGCCGGCAGGGGCTGTGCCTGACACCAGCCCAGCTCCAGCCACACCGACTGCCCCGTGCTGCCCTTTGCACCTCTCCCTCCCCTGCCTCCCCCACGCAGGAGCCACAGCTTTGCCTCCCTGACCCGGAACTGCTCAGGCCAAGATGAACACAAGCTCGGTGAGGAAGCAGCCATGAGCTGGGCTCTGCTCGAGTGAAAACAACTGCCCTCTGCCAGTTCAAATACAGCTCCCCTGGCCTTACTTATATAACATGGGAACCTTGTTGCCACAAACTCCCTTTATTCCTGGCCCGACAAAGCATTACAAGCCTTTATGTTTCTTGGCCACCATGGCCGAGACCCTCGGAGCAAATGTGGAGTCAGCGCCGGGCGCTCCTGGCTGGTCCCTGGCCAGGCTGAGATGAAACCCTGGGTGAGGGAAGGGCTGGGTGTTTGCTGAGGGCAGGGGGAGCTGGCAGGGCGAGGGAATTTCTGCTGACGGATCTCTGCCTTGTGTCACCGCGGAGCTGGATCCGAGCACAGAAATATCAGCACTGCTCAGGCACCTTGGCACCTCCTGAGCGGGGTCTGCCTTCCATCCAGCACACCTTGGGTGGCCCCAGGCACGTCCTCGGCCCAGCCTGGGAACACCCCCGGTTCTTCCTTCCTCCAGCTGGACAGGGGTTTCCAGCAGGATGGGGCAGGATAAGATTTCTACTTTGGGCTCTCACAGCTCTTGAACTGGCCCTGCATTTTAGGACCTTCACCAGACAGGAGGTTCGGCTTGTCAGGAAAGAGGTGGAGAAGGGTCTGGGTAAAGGTGGAGTTCCCACTGCCAAACGCAGGCAGTGCTGGGGAGAGGGAACGACTGAGAGCCGGGGAGAGCCAGCTCGGGGCCGTCCGCTGGGAGCGGTGCCTGCCGGGCCCACAGCCGGGCAGTCCCTTCCTCAGCTCTTGTTTGGGAAGGTGTCTCGTTAGCCCAGGGTTTTCCAAGAACATCAGAGCCTTGGCAGGGCCAGGCTGCAGCCTGAGGTTAACAAAACACCGCGGTGCAGACAGGCGCTCTCGGCGGAGTCCTCAGCCAGCGCCGCTCTGCGCCGTCCGTGCGAGCACCAGGGATGTCCCTCCCTCACCTCCCTCCGTCCCTCACCCTCCCCAGCCCCTCCCAAGGCCGGGAGCAGCTCGTGTCCCTGGGACAGTCCCCGAGATGGACACGGAGGACAAACCCTGCCGGTGCTGCCGGGACACAGCCTGTGCCTGGCTCCTGCAGGCGTTTCCCCACCACGAACGGGCGCCGGAGCCAAGAGCAACCTCGGCCCCGTCCAGCGCGTCTGCTCCGGCCGCGAGAGAGCCGCTGTCCCGGGGGACAGCCCGGCTGGAAATGCCATCAGTCTGTGCCACCTCTGCCTGCCCGGAAGGGTCCGTCAGAGCGAGGAGCTGGGGTTTCACAGGGCCTCTCACGGTGCCTTACCCGGGGAGCAGAGAAAGGCACCACCGCGACCCCTCCCCCAAGAGAAACACATTTTCCAATAAAATTTATAGAGCATGGAAAGGGCTTCTGGCGCTGGGGTTCAGAGGTGGCCAGCCCTGTGCTGGTGGAGGCACCACCCTCCTCCTCCTCCTCCTCCTCCTCCTCCCGGGGTGAAAACAAAACAAACAAGCAGAGAAATTCCGGGAGCAGATAAGTGAAGTCACGTCCTTCACTGGAAGGACTGAGGTGCTGCTGGCGGTGGTAGGTGAGCCTCGGATGGACAAACGGAGCCCTCTGAGGCTGCTGGGCTCCGCAGGAGAGGCCCGCAGCCACCACCGTGTGCTCAGCTCCCCCAGGAGCCCCGGGGATGTCCCTGGGCACCAGGAACAGACTCAGAGGCTTTCCTCTGCTTGAAGTGGAATTCAGAAGCCTCATCCCGAGCTGTGCCAGGGCCGTGGGCGTGCAGGGGATGCTCCTCATGGAGAGCTTGCACAGGGTGCGTTCAGAGGACGGGCAAACCGCGGCCGTGGGGGAAGCCCACGGGCCTCAGCCTGCGCTTCAGTAGCCACGTGGGCTACCCTTGAGCCAGACACCCCAGCTGCCTTCCAGAGGCACAGGGGAGAAGCTGCCACCTCCGGGGTGCCCCTGGGCACATTCTGAGGGGTGCAGGGAGCTGCTGGCAGCAGCCCCTGCTCTGGCTGAGGCACTCAGTGTCCCCCTCCCAGCCCCGGGCCAGGGGCAAGAGCGTGCCCAGGCTGTCACTCCCTCTGTGAGGGGCCAGGGGTCAGCCTCAGGGCAGAGCAGGGGCTTGGGAGTCAGCATCCCCTGGTGGGTGAGGGCTGGCGAATGGGGGACGGAGCCCGCGGAAGGGGGAGCGGGATTTCCGTGCCCAGCCAAGAGAACAAATTATTCTCGCGCAGTCCACCCTTGCCTCCAGTCGCGAGTAATCCTTGCAACCATGACAGCCACTTCTCCTGGCCCCAGAGAATTGTATAAATCAGGGCAGAACAAAAGTCCTTTGCTGGGAGCTGGGCATGTGCGCTGCCTTTCAAAGGGGAGGCACATTTCTCTATAGATCTGCATTCTCCGGGGACTGCGACTCTGACAGCGCAGAGATTAAGCAAAGCAAGGCACTCAACCTTCCCTTCTCCAGCATCTCTCCGTGGGTGGAACAAACCCATCACTGGCAAACCACAGGGCAGGGCCGTAATTCACACTTGTTACTTTGCTCCTTCGTTGCTTAATGGCCTATTTTTCCTCCTTTAAGTTTTCAAAGTTTTGAGTAATAATTACATCGAACACAGCCTCCTTTGGCGTTAGGGCTGGAAAACTTGGAAATAATGAGGCACAGCAAACCGAATGCAGCAATTATGGGAGTCCTGGGGGAACCTGGGGAGCTGCGGGGAGCTGGATCCGAGTGTGGAGCGCAGCCGCTCCGGCTGCATTCCTCGCTGGAGCGGGGCACACGCACGCAGCCCTCGCCCACACGCCCCAGAGAGGAGCTTTAAACCAACCCCACCACGCCAGGCACAGCTCTAAAGCGTTCCCGTGTCACCGGCAGTGCCACAGGGCGCAGGTCCCCCTCAGAAAGTGCCACTGGTGGCGTTTGTCACTCCCAGCCCCGGGACGGGCGATGGAGAGAGAGAGCCCCAAATGCCTCCCGAGCTCTCCCAGGCCAGGGGGTGTTTCCTGGGAACTCTTCGAAGCAACCAGGGCAGCAAACCCGTTCCTTCTGCACTTGTATTTGCACCGGGGGGGCCTGGCTCAGCCCCACTGACCGAGGGGCTGGAAATCAGAGTCGTGGGGAGTCCAGGCCCTTCAGCTCCTCCGGGGCGTTTTGGGAAGGGGCTGTTTTCCCGTGAGCTCCCCACTATAGAGCTGTTTGTACGCATCAGTTTGGGCTTCTGGCTCGTGCCCTGGTGCCTGCTCCAAGGCTGGGACCTGGGGGAGGTGTGGGACAGTGACCTGTGTCGCCTCCCGTGTCTCCCCACTGCTCCAAGGCTGGGACCCGGGGGAGGTGTGGGGCACTGACCTGTGTCGCCTCCCGTGTCTCCCCACGGCTCCAGGGCTGGCAGGAGCAGATCTTGGTGCTCTCCGTGACCCCCAGCCCTGACCTCCCTCCCGTCTCCTGCAGAGGCCGGTCCTGGCGCTGGGGACCAGTCCCCACCTCGCTGACGTTGCTGGGGAGGGAGGAACGTCCCTGAGGGGGCAGCTCCCTGCAGAGGGGACACGGCGGCAAGGAACACTCCGAATGTGCCCTGAGCCACCCGGGAGCCGCCCAGCCCCTCCCACAGCCTCCAGGGGCAGCAGAATCAGGGTCACAGCTGCCCTGGGGACAACAGATGGACCCAGCTGCAAACCTGGCCTGGAAATGGCTTCGGAGGGAAAGGAAGTATTACAGAGCAGAGAATGAACAACAGCCACATGTGAACACCGTCAGTCAGACGAAGAAGTGCCACCCCCAAATCTGGGCCAGGAAGCCTCTTCCTGCGATGCTCCTCTGCAGAAGGAACAGCAGGGAATGGCACAGAGCCCGAGCTGGGGAGCTGAGCTGCGGCTTTGCCAGCCTGCCTGGGTGTCAAACCCCGAGCGTGAGCCTCAGACAGAAATCACAGGGTGGTTGGAGGCTGTGGGAGGAAGAATTTTCATTTTTCCAAGGAAAAACATTGAAACGTAGTAGAAACATTTTTGGGTGTATTTCGGATTTAAATGATTTCGTTTGGGGTTTTGAAAGCCAAGCCAAAAGTTTGGGTTTCAAACAAAAAAAGGAAAATATTCCTGTCCTGTTTTTAATTGCCTTCCATCAGATAATCAAAAACTCCATGGAAAGAGAAGAGTTTCCTCCAAACATTCACGTCCAGTCTGAGACAGTAAAAGAAAAGGAGTTGGATGTTTTTAAACCGTTCCTTTCTCAGCAGCAATGCAACTTCCTTCCCTACAGGACACAACCTCCTGCTCTGCCTGCCCTCGCTCCTGACTCCTGCGTTAGTTTTTGGGCTCCTGGTTTGCAGCTGGGTTGTGTCCAGAAGGTTCCAGGGGGGCTGAGCTCTCCCTTTCCCCTCCTGCCCTGCTTGTGGCTCTGGAACCGCTGGGATGGGAGCATCCAAGCCGGCGTTTGCCCAGCACTGCTCTGTTCCTCTTCCCCTGGCTCGGTGTCTGGATCTCCCCAAAATTTGGGTGCACACACGAGGAGTAAAACCCACCCTGCTCACAGTGTCCCCAGCCTGCAAAATCAGACTAAATATCATTTACTGTCCGCAAGCTCCGTGTGAAAAATGCTAAAATGAGGATAAATATCTGTTTTCCTTCCCCGCCCTCTGTTTGATGTAGGGAAGGTAACACTCCTGAGCCCTGGGGATCGCCTTTATTTTCTCTTTTCTGATATTTACTAAAGACTTAAAGATGGGAAGAGGCAGAAGCCTCTGGAGTGCCTGGGCTGAGATGAAAAGGTCCCGGATCCCCAGCGGGGTAGGAAGGCTTCCAACAGGAGGCACAAGCTGCTCAGCTTTGTTTCCCAATTCAAACATGGGCCCGGGCACAAAAGGAGGGGAATTATATCGCTCTCCCAGGGGCAAGCCCACGCCTCGCTGCTGCCCACAGCCCTCAGCATTCCCAGCAAAAACAGGATGCCAGCAAGAGAAACGATTTGGGATTAAGAGTTCCCGTGTCCCACCTGCTGGCTCGGGGTATTCTTGTGCTGAATGGACCTTCAGCTCTCGCAGGCCTCGGGCACCCTGCGGCCCAGCCCGGCCCTTTCCGGGCCACCACTGACAAACTGCGGGATCAAAATGCCTCGGGAAAGGTTCCTGGGGAGCCCATCATGTGCATGAAAGGGCAGCCTGTCAGTGACTCCATGGCAGCACAAGCCGGGGCCGCGGGGCAGGGACAGCTCGGGTTCTGCTGCGAGGCAGAGCCGGGGGAGCGGCAGCACAATGAGGTCAGTGCCTGGGCCGAGCGGGGCCGGGCAGCTCAATGCCACCCCAGGAGCTCCCTGTAATCTGCCATTTATCCCTCCTTTGACACGGCTTTCCTCCGCTCCGCGGCCCTCGCTGGGCTCTGCTCCCCAGGAACAAGGCCGAGCCGCCGGCCCCTTCCCAATCCCTTCCCAGTCCCAAGGTGTGCGGACAATGCTCAATTTTCTCCTACCAGCACAAACACAAAGAGGGAGTCAGGCTCCCCTTACGTGTCAATAGAGCATCTGAGCCCCCCCTTTTCCCCCACAGTCTCTCCTCGAGGCCGCACAACCCTCTGTCATCCCCTGCGTCCGAGTGTGAGGCGCTCCAGCGCCCGCCCGAAGCGCTGCAAGGGTGGAGGAATCCTCACGCTGGACTTGGACCAAGATCCCACCGGCTTCGTTCATCCCCTCCTGCACAAAGCCCCCAAGTCCCCACAGAGGCTCCTGCCCCGGCAGCATCCCCCAGCCCCGTGTCCCACTCCAGGTGCTGCAGGGGATGTGGCTCCGAGGCTCAGGGAGGAGCTCCCCGGCCACAGACTCCTCCTGCCCCGGTCCCTGCCCAGGTCGGGCTTTGCTGAGCAGGCTCAGGGGCTGTGGAGCCCTCCCAGCCACAGCCAGGCACAAATCCAGCTGCAGGACAAGCAGCTGCTCCCAAGCCTTCACCACAGCCACCAGAGGAGCATCCCCACCCGCAGTGGAGGAGCATCAAACCCCACCTTGGCAGGCCTGGAGGAACATCACTGACCTGCGTGGCTGGGCGGGAGGAGCCACCACCCGCCCTGGCTGGGCTGGAGAAGCATCTCTGCCCTCCCTGGCTGGCCACCCTGCCGAAGCAGCTGCCGAAATCTGGGAGCAGAGGCTGTGCCACGCTGGCCTGGCCCTGCTGAGCCTCACCCGCTCGGTGTGGGGAGGCTTTTGTGCAGATCCACGGACTGTGAGCGCCAAAGGGGGCCCTGGGGCCGAATCAGGAGTCAGAGTCCACGCCTCAACACCTACAGCAACCCCGTGGGGTCTGATGCAGCAAAAGTATCAGAAAAACACCTCACCTGCCTCAGGTGAAGGACCTGGGATGCAGGAGGAGCAGCCCCAACACCACAGGACTTTATTCCTGCTTGCCAAGGCTTCCCTGGCCATCCCTCCGCAGGGGACGGGCAGGACCTGCCGCTGCCCTTTGAAGAGGGACATCAAAAGGCGCTGCCAGAGAGGACAATCCGGGGAGCCTGCGGTCACAATAACCATTGCACCACCCATCAATTACTCGTCAAAGCCCAGCTGAAACCCCGCTTTCAGTACCAGACAGCGATGAAGTGACAATCTCACCACATCTGGGAGAAAGGTCTGTCCCACGCGGATCCCAGGGAGAGCCGGGAGCCTCCGGGAGTTTTGCTTAATCTTTTCTATGAGGTTCTGAGTTTACAAGACTTTCAGTCTGGGTGTCTGGCCAGAAAGGGAAGCCCTGGCATGGCCCAGGCCCTCGTGCCCCGTGGTGCTGTGACAATCTCCGCAGCGTCCCCCCGGCCTGGCAATCCCAGCACCCAACAGGGTGTTGAGTTTGGAACTGCCTCCGAGGTCTCAGCTCTCTGTCTGGCGCTGCTCCCTCCTGCAGGGCTGGGAATTGCTGCGAATTTTATTTTGGTTTGAAGGAGGGGAGCTCTTACCTCCTGCTTCCTTCGGCCTCCAGCTGCTCTGCTCGTGGCTCACAGCCCGTGAGTTCTGTGGGACCGTGGGACCAGACCCAGCATCTGCTGGGGGCTGCTCCTGCCTGCTCGCTGCCATCCCAAATCCGGCCGGGAAGGAGAGCCCCGAGCAGAGCAGGGAGAGGGGCGAGATGGCCTCTCACAGAACGCCCCGTTCCTGCTCCCTGGGGTCTCTCCTCTCACAGGGCGCCCGCACTGGAGGTTCTGCACTTCGTCTTGTCCATGAAGCTGATGCTCGGCAGGAGGCTTGGCTCAGCCTGAGCCTGACCCGGGGCCATAAATCTGCCCCGCTCCCCCTGCTCACGCCCCCACGGGGCTGCTGTCACTGCCCATTCCGAGCTGGAAAACCAACCATGACATCTCCCAGGTGCAGCCGGGGTTGTCTCCCTCCCTGCCTTGGCTTCTCTCTCTGCAGAGGCAGGGACTGAGCAGCCTCCCCTCCCGCACAGAAACGCTGGGGCCGTGGCTGGGCTGGGGCCGAGGGACAGCTCTGAGCCCCGAGGGACACAGCGGCCACCCCGTCACCCCCGGCTGAGGAGCAGGGCTCGGGGTCGTGCCTGGCCCAGGGGGACTTTGGAGGAAAGGAGCTGCACCGAGGCAGTGGGAGGCTGGGGAAGGGCTCCCGGTGTTCCCTGGCTGCAGGAGGAGCTTTGTGGGGCAAAGCAATGGGTTCTTAGAGGAGGATGGCGGGGAGGAGGTTGGACAAGGAGGAAAAGTGGTCTGGGGGAAGAAACGGAGCTGAGCTCTGGTGCTCCTGCCCTTCCTGCAGGCACCCGGCACACCCAGTGACCCACGGGGCCCCTCCTAGGGGTGACCACGGGCTGGGGCCACAGCCCACACAGAGCCCAGGGGCCCTTCTGACCCTTGCGCGTGGGGAGACAAATGCAGCACAGCTGAGAATCAAATTTCCAGACTCCAAACGGTCCCAAGCACTTCTAAGCCCTTATCCCGTACTGGTTAATCCATACGAACAGCTTGAAAATGTCCTGGATGTCCTTATCCATGGAAGTGGGAGCCATTAAAGCACTCTCAGCACTGATAGGTTACTAAAATGAACTGCAAGGGTCCCATCTGTGCTTCAGAACCCCCTAAATCGCAGAGAAACCCCTAAATCACAGATAAACCCCTAAATCACAGAGAAACCCCTAAATCACAGAGAACCCCCTAAATTACAGAGAAACCCCTAAATCACAGATAAACCCCTAAATCACAGAGAAACCCCTAAATTACAGAGAAACCCCAGCTGCTGCGTGGCTGCTCCATGCTCAAGCCCCTCCCAGGGAACCCGGTGCTGCTCAGGTTGGAAGCAGGATCCTGCCCCACCAGGAGCTTTCTTTGGGCCAGGATGGGCAGTCCCAGGGCCGGTTCCAGAGCCCGAGGCCGGGCTCCGTCTCCGTGATCGCTGACATTTCCACTGGTGCCCGTTTCAGGCTGCTCTGCCGCTCACTGGAGGATCTCCAGGAGGAAATCCGGAGTGCAGGGGGCAGCTCCTCCGCACTTCCCAGCCAGCATCCCCATGGTCCTGCAGTGCCACCACCCAGCACAGACCGAGGCTGGCATCGGCCGCTCGGGTGGGTGTCACCTGGCGGTGCCAGCCCCTGGCCACCCCTCTGGGGGCTTTTTTAGCAGCAAAGAGCTCCCAGCTGCAGCCTGGGGACAGCAGGGTTGGGGTGAAGGCAGCAGCACCACGCGGCCTCGTCCCAGCGCCGCTGTCACGGGCCATGTGCGCCCCGACGGGGGCGTTCCCGAGCGCTGCTCCTGCGGCAGCCCCGGGCGGCTCTCACAGCTCCTGGTCTGCGCCAGAGGCAGATTTCCGCGCTCAGCGCTCTGTGGAGGTGGGTCTGATCCTGCCGCGGGCGCTGGCAGCCTCCCCCGCAGATCCCGCCGTGATAAGGGGTGCCTGGGGCTCTTTATGACGGCGCTTAACGAGCTGATGACATTTTTACGGATGAAGACGGTCCCGAGGAGCTCAGACTTGGTGATTCTTCGGAGATGCCAAGACCCTCCCCTGACTAACAAACCCCATTCACTCTGGGCAGATGAAATCCTTGCCTGTCCTCTCCCTCTGAGCGGCCGCACGCAGATCTGGGAATAACCTGTCTTTCCTTCTGCAGGGATCTGATTTCTCTCGCACAGAGCGGGAGGCTCCCGAACCCGAGGGGTCCGTGGCACTGAGGGCTGGAGCTGGGCTGGGAGAGCAGGGCTGGATGCTGCCTGATCTTCCCTAAAGGTCGGGAGAGGGCTGTGGGGTGAGGAGAGCACGAAGGCTCTGCTCTGCAGGGCCTCCCCCGGGCCCACCCCGACTCCCCAGGGATGGGAAGCTTTGGAAGAGCCAGTTCAGTGCGCCAGGGCACGGGGAGACCTCGTGGGGGGCTTTTCTAAGCTCGCCCCCAAGAGGCTGTGAAGGACACCTGGTGCCCAGAGGAGAAGAGGCAAATTCCCACCCCAAACCCAGCCTGGGGTGGCAGAGACAAAGGGCGTGAACCCCACAAGGCTCGGCATGGCGGGGGAGCGGCGCCCGGGGCCGGTCGTAATTAAAAATAATAACGCCGAGCGCTCTCAAAGCTCTCGGTAAACACGATTAACTAATTAGTCAGGTCTTTACTAATTAACCAGTCACAGGACTGGTGTTGCTCAATATGTTTAATGATCCGGAGAGAGCTTGAATAGCTGGGGGCAACGTCTGGAGGAGCGGGAGCTGTGCAGGGGACGGACGGGGAGGCTCGGATGGGCTCACACGGGGCTGGGACGGGAGGGGACAGGCGGGGACATGGGATGGGCCCTCTTGTCCTGTCCTCTCCTCTCCCCTGGCCAGCCCTTTCCACCCCCTGTGGGGACGGGGACGCGCTGAGTCTCTCCCACAGCTGCCTGTGGTTAATGTTTGTCGCTGTTCAGGGACAGCAGAACGAGATGGAAACGTTCGGGCACACCTGAAGCCAGCCCAGCCCGAAATCAGGCCGAGCTAAATGAGAGTCCCCCAAAAGCCCTCAGGCACCAGGCCGATGCCCCCCAGCACAGCGAGGATCAGGCTCCTCTCCTTCCTCCCAGTAAAGCGAGGATTGGAGTAAAACCAGTGCAGGACTGGGGGAAAGAGGAGAATCAGGACCAGGGAGCCTCTCTGGCTGCCACTGCCTTGCTCGTTGCCTCAGTTTCCCCCGGACACGGGCAGGATGTCACACCGGGTGTCACGCTCGGACACTCCAGCGTCAGTTTGGTTCCTAATCAGGGCTGCAGTCGGAAACTCCCCGCAAACTGAGCGAAAAGCACATCCCCAAAGGGCAGATGGGGCTGGTTCCTACAGCTCCCGCTCGTCCTGCACCTCTCTCCCTCTGTCCTCTCCCCCTGCGCTGATCCCCACAGGCTGCTCCCAAACCGCTCCTGCTGGCACCAGGCTGCCCCTGCTGCTGGCACAGGCGTCACGCCGGGGGGAGGCTGCTCCCGGCTGGCGGCTCCAGCACATCCCAGAGCCCGGGAGCTGGGAGCTGGACGGGCTTTTCCCGTCAGACACCCCCGGTGAGGTGGGGAAGGGCCCCCGGTGCTTTGTGGGGAGACCGAGCTGGGGCGGGAGCTGGCAGCTCTGTGTGTGACGGCAGCGGGGGCTCTGCTCGTGGTCACGGCGCATCCCCGCCCTGCTGGGCTCACCACAGAGTGCCGGGAAAGAGCATCCTCTCCTTTCCTCCCAGCTGGCCCCTGGACACTGAGAATGAGGAGCCACCCCCGGGCCAGCGGCTCCTGGCTGCGTCACCGCCGTGCTGCGGTGGGAGCGAAACCTTCCGGCTGCGAACTCTCGGCTCTGCAGTTACCAGGAGAGAAAGAAAGAGAATTCTCCCATGCAGAACAGTGTCTCGGGGTCAATAGAGAAACCCCTGCGGCCTGAATACCCGCTCTGGGCAGCTGGCGAGCCTGGCAGGGAGGCTCGGGGTCCGGGTGTCTGCGCTGTCACACTTGTAGCCAGGTTACCATGGCTCATCCGCGGGGCATCCCCGCCCCGGGGCTGCTGCCTGCGGGCTCTCAATGGGCTCTGCTCCCCCAGCATTGAGCAGGACACGGGATTTGCAGGAGAAAAGCTCGTCCTCAGTGGTGCTGTCATGTCATCACCCCGGGGCTCACAAAGGACGGTGGGCGCAGCACAGGGAGGGGACGCCTGCGCTGCCCCGCAGCCCCCGGGCACGGCGCCCGCTGCCCTCCCCGGGCGCCCACCTCGCCCTGCTGGGCCCAGACACAGCTCAGGTGTCCCACAGAGGCCGCCTCAGCCACGGGGGCAAGGGGTGGGGACACAGCGATGGCCGCATTGCCCTAAATTCCTGCGTCCTGCCAGCGTCACCCTGCGCCTGGTGCCCGGGGCGCTGGGACCTCGGTGCCTTCGGACGCGGATCTGGAGCCACCCAAGCAGCCAAAGAGGGACAGAAGGACCCTGGTTTGGGTTTTTTTTTTCCTAAATGCTTGAGCTGACACCCAGGGCAGGGTACCCAAAGCCATGGGTGCTGCTCAGGGCCCACAGGACACCCCGGCTGTCCCTCCAGGGATGGGGACCCTCAGCTCTCTTTCAGGGCTCCCCCCCCACCAAGCCCTGCTGCTGGGGGAGGAGAGTTGGGTGCTTTGGCCACGTCTGCCCACCCCTCCCTCCTCCCGGGGGATGAGAACTGGAATAAAAGGTCCATTTCTTTAGAAAGCCAGGCCTGACTATGGGAAGGGTCCCTGTATCCATGCAGCTCTCCCGGCCTCCCGCTCCCCTGTTTAGTAATCTCACTTCTGGGCCTGAATTCATTCAGACGCTGTGAAGGATTAGCTGACCTTTCTTTCAGAGCTTGGTAAGCTGGGGATGTTAAAGCTTCCCAAAAATTAAACTCTCAGGAGGCTGGGAGCCTGGGGAGTTGTTCAGAGGCTGCGGCTGCTTCCCCAGCATCCCCCCCAGGGCAGGGACAGACCTTGGACTGTCCCTCTGTGCCCCCCAAAAGTGCTCAGGTCCACACACAGCCCCCGCTCCCGAGTGCATGGTGCTGGTGGGGGGTAAAACCAGAGGGGTTTTCTCTCCTCTGAGAGGGTTTGGCCATTTTTTAATGTTTGCCGTGGTGGGTTTCAGCTCCTGCTTTGCCAGTTTGTCTCTGCCGCTGTGAGCGGAAGCAGCGAGGGAAAATGTGAGCCCACGAAGTTGGGAGCTGAGGTTTGGGAAGGGGGGGAGGCTGTCTGGGAAGGGATGGTGCTGTCCCAGCTGACGGGGCAAGGACCAGCTGCCCTCACCAAGGTGTGGTCACTCTGCCTGTGGCTTGAGGAGCATTTCTCTGCCTGGCGTCTCCAACTGGGACTGAGCGTGAGGAGCTGATTTTAAGCTCCCGAGCACAGATGTGATGGACTGACCTGCAGAGTGCTTCCCGTGGATGGGAATGTTCACACAACACAGCTGCGCTCCCCTGACCGAGCGAGTCTGATTTTCAGAGCTGGATGCACAAGAGATGCAGAAAAACTCCTTTTTTTCCTCGCAGTTTTGTATTAACATTCCCCCGAGAGTGAATCTCGGAGCAGGGGGACTGTATCTGGAAAGGGCTCCTCTCACAGAGCCCATTTGGTCTCCCTGGCCCCGGGAAGCAGCCAGGGAGGTGAAATCAGTGCTCCTCCAATTCGAGGGGCTGAAGGGAGCTGTGGCTGGAGCAGGGGGAGGCTGGGGCTGCGTGCTCGGTGCCCCGCTGGGCTGCGGAACGCTGGGGCTGCCTTTGGGGAGCCCCCGGAGCAAGGCAGGGGCCGCGGGAGCTCTCGGCCCCCCAGCACTCGGGGCAGCCACGCTCCTGGAGGCAGCACCTTCCCCTTCGCTCCCCGACTCTCCCACTCGCTCGGGGCTGTGTTGTTGCCTCTGGCAGAGCAGGAGCAAATCCATCAGCCCGCACGCGGCCAGGGCCGGCCTTGCGTCCAAACCCCGAGCAGACTGCGCAGAGCGGGAGCGGGGCTGCCCCAGAGCCCGCGGAAACCAGCGCTGAGACGAGCAGTGACTTCTCCTCCTCCTCCTGCCCCTCGCTCTCCCTGCCTGTCCCGCTGGAGCTGGAGCCGCCCGCTCACAGAAAGGATCCCGGCAGCAGCCCCGAGCACGCGGAAGCCCGGGCCAGACAGAGTCTCTGTGCTTCTCCTTCCCATCTACCTCGGGCTTTGCACAGGAGCTGCGAGGGGGGCGCGGGGCCGCCTTTGTTGTCCTTTCAATCGCTCGTTTAAACGGGCAGCCGGCTCCTGGCAGGGATAATTTTACAGGCCCCATAACCCAGCACGAGGAGGCTCTTTTACGACCCTGCACTCCCCCTGTCTGAGGCAGGAGCGAGGCAGCGGCCGGAGCCCGCGGGGCTCTCTGGCACGGAATCCATCGGTAATCCCGAAAAATAAAACTGTCTTATGAGATATAAATTAGATTCCTGCCCCGGGGGGACGAGCGGCTCTGCTCCCCCACGGGGCCGCCGCTGTCGGAGAGCATCTGTTGCAATTACAGGTTCCTGCAGCCTGCTCGGCGGGAATGACCTCCCAAATATTCCGGCGGCAGCTGGAGCTCGCACAAACACTCCGTGTTCCCGTTGCAGCCCGACAGCGAGGGCTCGCTCAGCGCTGAATCGCTGCTTGGTGCCCCCATCTCCTCCCCGGGCTCTGGGGGTGTCCCGGGCCCCCTTGCTGAGGGTGCAGGTTGTCACCTGGAGGCCGAGCAGGTTTGCGCGGCGCAAAGTGCACCTTTGGCACGAGATCAGCACCGTTAATTGCCCAGGAGAGGAAGCAGCCCTCAGTGCTGTGTAATTACACAGAAATTACCAGAGGAAATTAATTCCAAAAGGTGGCCATATGGGCTGTAAGGCCGAAGCCGAGGCTGGATTTTGCCTCTGGTTACTGCCACTCAGAACTGAGGGCAGAATCCAGGCCAGGAGTGTGTTTCTAGTTCGTGATTTATTGCACCAAAATGGAGCCGGTAATGAAAACCGCGTTCCACTTAATACTCAGGCGACTTCCAACAAAAATGCCAGCAGGAACCCTTTCTCCTGCTCCTTGCCGTACAGCTGCCCGGCCGCGGAGGCTCCGCGGG
>WEIT01007730.1:80095-91990 GCA_013389985.1 Dryoscopus gambensis
CACGGCCCCAGACCCAGCTGGTGGCCCCAGGCCCAGCGCCGGGCGCCCGCCGGCCGCGGCCCCTGCTCTGCCCTGCCTCATCTCCCCCACCCTCCCGCACCTTCCCCACCCGGGCAGGCTCAGTCTGAACTGCAGATTAATTCACCAAGCGAGCAAAACCCATCTCTGTGGCACGATTTCAGCGCTGGTTTCCAAACTGCCCGCACGGGCTGGTTCTGCTGCAGCACTGGCCCGCCCAAGCCCAACCTGCGGGCGCTGAGCCCCCTCTGCAGCACCCAGCGCTGATGGAGCCGGGCGAGGCGAGTGCTTTGCTCCTTCCTGGCCGAACCTGCTGCTCCTTAGCTTTAAAAATGCCATTTTTCCCCGCGTGCAGGAAGCAGCGGGAGCCCTCCCCTCTCCTCCCGGCGAGCAGCAGGTGGAGAAAGCTCCGAGGGATGCTCGGAAAGGACCCTCGGGTCCCTCCAACCCCTCCTTGCAAACACGGGGCGACCTGTGGGAAATGGCTGGGAGATGGCCGGGTGCCACGGCTGAGCCCCCGCGCTGCGGACGGCGATTCATTTGCATGCCAAAGTGGTAGCCGGGCTCCTTCCAACGCGGCGCAGGCACGGAAATGTATTTGAGTGCTCGATATCGCCCAGCGGAGCGCTCCCCGCGGAGAAACTCCCCCCGGGGGGCTGCGGGAAGGAGCTCCCGAGTCAAAGATGCCCGGAGGAAACCTCGGCTCCCGAGGGCAGCAGCACTGCCGGGGAGCTGAGAGGCAGCGAGCGGAGGCTGGAGGCGGATGGGCGGCGGGGCTTTCCCAGCCAGGGCCGGGCGTGCCGGCGGCAGCAGGAGAGGCGCGGGCCGGCTGGCAAGGGCTNCTCCGCCACCGAGGTCCCATTCAAGCCAGGAAGAGTCAGAGCCCGGGGATGTGTGTCAGGCCAGCACTTCCCGCTCCTCTTTCAGCCCGCGGACACCTATAAATTTTCCGGGGACAGCGGGACAGGACATGCCTCCGCTGCAGCCGCTTCCAAAGGCTCCTTAAAAGCAGCCCAGGACACGGAGAGATCCGTTCTGTGCAGCAATTTCCAGGCACGAGTGGGAGCTCATGGAGCTTCTCCCTGCCCGGCACCCGAGCACAAAGTTCATCACCCCCAGCCACGGAAAGCGAGTCAAATTATTGGCAATAAATACATTTATTCCAAACGTCGGCCCGCTTTACATTCCTTTATTTAACACAGCTGCTCTAAACAGGGGCTGGGATAAATGGGAAATAAACTCTGGGAGGCTTCACGGCTCCCTGGTTCTCGGGGCAGAGCCGGCCGGGCTCTGGTTGCTATTATTATTACAGCGATTGTTGTTGTTATTATTATTGTTATGATTATATGCATTTCATGCTCTTCTGGGTAATGAATAATTTATGACCCTGTCTCGATCCCCTTTCAATGGATTCACTATCCAGGGAGACTCGCTGAATAATTTGGATCATTCGTTTTCAAGTGCAGGGGCTGCCGACAAATTGTTCGCTTTTCATGGCTGGGGACATGCATTGGTCACCCAAATCAGGGATTTCTGTGGTCGCCCCCAGCACGTGAGGCGCTGTCTGGGGTTTTGTTGGGATTTTTTTTGGTGGTTGTTGTTGACTGGGTGAAACTTTGCGAAGTGGAGACTAACAAACAGCTCATCTGGGGCTGGATTCGTGCAGAAGTCAGTTTGCCAAATTTCTGTGAACATTTGCTGGTTTTACAGAGGCTTGTGAAAAGTAAATGCTACCGAGGATATTAAATGCTATTCAAATGTTTTAAAGGCGACGCTGCTCTTGCTCTTTGATTTGATCCGAACTATTCCGCAGCTGATTATTAAATTTTGCTTACTCAGCTCGCGCTAGAGAAATGTTGCGGTGTTAAACCTGCTTTGCCCAAATTCCAGAGGGAAAGGGAATTTTCAAGAGGCTTGGATCGGGGATCTTCTGTTCCTTACAATGAAATGAGCTCCTGTATCAACCTGGCTGAGTCCACTCTGCGATCCCTAATCCCAAATTCAGGTCCATCCCACGGGATCAGCACCCCCAGCTCTGGGCAGACCCTGAGCTCCGCGGGGATCCATCCCTGAGCACGCACATGGCACGGTGAGGATGAGCACTGGGATGGGATGGGATGGGATGGGATGGGATGGGATGGGATGGGATGGGATGGGATGGGATGGGATGGGATGGGATAGGATGGGACGGGACGGGATGGAGAGGAGAGGACGGACACATCAGCGCTGGCCCCCACGGTTTGCCTGGGATGTCCCCACTTGGACAAATCCCGGCAGATTTGCTGCCAGCTCCATCAAAAATCATGAGGACACGCCACGCTCAGCTGAGGAACGAGCTGATGGCAGAGCTCCGCTGGTCCACAGACCCCCCTGGCACTCCCTGTGTTACCCCAGGTGTGCCCAAACCCGCCACCGGCTGGTCCAGGAACAGCCGGGAATTACCGGGGCTGAGCATCCCCGCCCCGCTCGGACCTGCCCAGCTCAGCGCGGGGCGATTGCGGCCCCGCAGCCGCAGAGCCCCCAGCTGCCGGCACCGCAAACGCCGCAGGGGACAATTCCTGGTGCCCAGGGCCAGAGTTGGAGCCGCTCGCCCCCTCCCTGTCCCTGTCCCGCTGGCCCCATCCCTGTCCCGGTGATCGCGTCCCTGTCCCGCTGGCCACATCCCTGTCCCGCTGGCCACATCCCTGTCCCGGTGATCGCGTCCCTGTCCCGCTGTCCCCATCCCTGTCCCGCTGTCCCCCTCCCTGTCCCTCTGGCCACATCCCTGTCCCGCTGGTCCCATCCCTGTCCCGCCGGCCCACTCCCTCCCGCACCGCCCCCTGCCTGCGCCGCCCGCCCAGCCCCGATTTACGAGCAGCGTGTGAAGGACAGACACCGGGCCGCTGGGCTGAACAATGCGGGAATATTAGCCGAGTTACAAAAACAAACAAACCCAACCCTGCCGGGAGCCCGTTTCATTTATCTTCCTTTGTCCCGTTTTGCTTCAGCGTGAAAGTCGCCCTTTCAAGCGCAGCGGTTGCGTTCCAGCCCCGGCGGGCAGCTGATCCAAGGCGCTGCACCGCGGGCTTCCCAAAGGCGTGTTTGCACAGCTCCATTCATCCCTGAACATTCAGCCCGGCTTCCCTCCCTGCAGCCCTCTCAGGACGTTTTGCCCAGGAGCCGAGGGTGTGCAGCCCGGGGCCGGGGTGGCGGGGCGCAGAGCCTTTGTGTGCGAGCACAAGCTGCTGTTTGTGTTTGCCTTCCCACCGCCGGAGCCCGGCGGAGCGCGGGGCAGCGCCGGCCACCGCGCTGCTCTCAACATCNGCCGGAGGGACGCTCCCCTCCCCGCCCGGCCGCTTTGAAGAGAAGGGATTTAATTTCATGAGGCTTTCGGTAATCACGTTCCGATCTCCAACATTAACCAGAGGTGACTCCCTCTTGCACAAGGGGGAGGATGAGCCAGCGAACAGCCCCGGCTCGGGGCGGCGGCACCGACAGGGGAGGGCGGAACGCGGGGCTGGTTCTGCGCCGCTTATCAGATGGGGCTGGAAAACAACAGGCTCCGGGCAGCGCCGGGAGGAGGCGGCTTTGCCCACCCCGAGGGTGCTCCTCCGGCTGCTCTCGTGCACCGCGAACGCTGATTTTTAAACCCAGACATTTTCCTCCTGCCTGCAGCACTTCCCATCGTTTACCTTCCTTCTTCCCTGCTCCATTTGCAGCGTCCCGGTGCCTCTGTCGCACTCCCCAGGGCTCCCCGTGCTGCCGGAAGAGGCTCCCTCTGCTCGTGCATCGCTACCTGCCGGGGTGGCCAGCGGGCCAGGGAGAGCCAGGGCCACCCTCTCGGGGAGGGAATTCCATGGAGACGAGGAGGGTGACAACAGGGAGATTCAGGTCTCACCTGCCTGCACGGTCCCTCCCTCCCTGCACGCAGGGCTCGGCTGTCCCCAGAGCATCTCCTGAGCAGGTAGAGATGACACTCTGGACCCTCAAGGAAAGCCCTTCTGGGGCTGGGAGAGCAAAGCCACAGCTGGGGCAGTCCCCAGTGAGGGTAAAAATTCCCTTCTCCAGTCAGATGTGCGGTCCTTTCCCTCCTCGTTCACTCTGCTCTGACTGCCTGAGCCTGCACCCTCAGTACCCACAGAGCTGCCGTTAAGGGACATTAATTATTCCCACAGAGTAATTAATGATAATTCCCATGAAAATTGTCGCACTTGGTCAAAACAAAGCACAGATCCCAGCGACCCACCCAGTGCGGCGTGGCAGGGATCTGGGTGATGGATGGCCCCGAAATACCGCAGGGAAGATGACGTGGACGCCTCATCCATCTTTCCATCGCGGGCTCTGACCTCGGAGCGCGGGGGCCGCGTGAGGATGGGACCGGGGAGGAGCAGCTGGGCCGGGAGCGCGCAGACATTTCCAGCGCGGAAATGGCCCCGAGCCCGGGGCGCGGCGCCTGCCGAGCCAGCGGCGTTCCTGCCGTGCCCCTCCTCCAGTTCCCACCTGCGGCAGCGGGGAGGACGTCTCGCCTCCCTCCCTCCCTCGTGCTCTGAGAAAGCGGGGAGCGCTCTTGCCACTCCGTGAGGCACCATCAACAAATCCGTGCCTACTCCTCTCTGGCAGAGAGGGTTTCCCACCCCAGCACGCCAAAACGGATAAATTTGCTGTGAAACAGCCCCACGGAGCCGGGCTGCTCCCAGCCTGCGTCACTGCGCTGCCTGCTCCTGCCCCTCGTGGCATTTCTGCCCTTTCCCAGTGGAAATCGGGGGTGCTGGGTGCAGGCCCTGGGCTCTCCATCCTCTCCCCGAGTGGGAGATGCAGCAGCTTTGATCCTCAAGCAGAGGTTCCCAAGGTCACTCCCCACTACCTGTGCTGGAATTCCCCCTCGCCTGCCCACACAATCTCCTTTCACTGCTCATTTTTGGCAGAAGATGGCCGAGGTTTCCCGGGCTCATCCGTTACCGGCCCCTCCATCCCCAGGGGAACAGGAACTGGGCTGAGGGCTCAGTGCAGCATTCCAGGGAATCCTGTCTCAGCCCAAGAGGGGATCCCTCTCCATGAGAAGCCACAACCTGGGTGACAACAGGCACTGGGCAAAGCCAGAGGCCCCTTCCAGCCCTTCTCTGAAATCATTTAGAAAAGCCCTGCACTGTCGAGAGAGAGTGAAATAAAGGTTTGCTCCTTCCCCACTCTCCAACCCTCTGTCCAGGAGGGGAATGCTGACACAATTTTCAGCCCTCCTGTCACTCACGAGATGCTTTGAAAAGGTTGGAAAGGAAAATTTCTGCCAGCAGACATTTCTGCCCAGGAGAATTTCTTCCACAGTCCCACAGCCGTGTGCAGGACATGGATCCAGGCTCCTTCCCTGCCTGTTCCTTTCTCTGCCCCCTGTAACCCCGGCAGTGCAGGAGGTGCCGGCTGCGGGCAGCAGCTCCATGCCCGGTTTGTGCTGTCCGTGCCCCCCGTGCCAGCTGAGGCCTCGGGGTGCCCAGCACCATCCCCGCCTGTCTTGGGGCGATTTTATGATAACGCTGTGCTCCCCCACGGTCTGGTTATCACCCAGAAATGGGTCCCGCAGCTTTAACGGGTCCGAGGGAAGAGCGGGGGGAGAATTGCTCGGCGCTGTTTGTGTCCAAGGACTCGCGCGCACTCCCCCGAGCCGCTCGGCTGTGCCTGCAGCGGGAGAGAGCCGAGCCCTGCTTCCAGCCAGCTTGCGAGCCGAGGCAGAAAGCTTTTCCCAGGACTGCATGCCGAAATCCTCCGGTAATTTCTTCCTCTTCCTCTGGAGCTGCCCGGCCTAGCTGCGATCCAAGAAGCAGAGCATCGCACCCCGATGGCTGCGGGGACGCCGCATCCCGGCCTCGGACCCCGGGAGGGGCTGAGCCAGCTGCAGAGGGAACCCTGAATCCACCAGCTCTCTCCGCACCGAGGAGGTTTGTTATCTGACATTACTCATTTCTTTCTGTGCCTGCCGGCACTTTGCTTGGTAAATAAATAGGCTTTTTTCTCTTTCGTCCAAGAGATTCCTTTCGTATCAGTGCGGGAGGGAGTGCCGAACCCTATCTTCTGTGGGGGAGACGTCCCTTCCAGAGCGTCTCCCCCTAAACTTGTCTCAAACTGAGTCCCGGAACAGAACAATCTCTCTGCCCACATCACTCCGTCAGTTTTTAAGCTGCAGTCTCCACTAAAAGCAGCGCTGTACAAAATGCTTCCGTAAATCCAGCTCCCAGCAGAGCTCAGTGTCTGCTCCATTCCCGTGCTCTCCCAGGTCAGAACCTGTTCCTTCAATATCTCCCAAAAGAAGACAGGATTTTCCCCACCCCACCATTAATTCCCTGTTTTCTGCTGAGCCTAAAGCAAACTCCCATTCCGTGTGGGGTTGAGCCCCTCCGTGCCACCGCTCCCTCTGGCCTGCCTGAGATGGATCGGGAGCAGCCGAGTCCCCGTTCCGCTCCCTCCGAGAGCCTCCGCGGCTGCCCTGGCTGAGAGCAGGAAAAGCCTCCGTGTCTCCTTATCAGTCCCCAGGGCATCCTAATCCCTTATAAACGGAAGCTATTATACAGATATCTTTCTAAAAGCCCGCCTGTCGCTCCAGCCAGCCCCACCCCGGCTCTCCGGGCTCTTGGAGCGCGGTCAGCGGGGATGAGTCTCTGCCGCGGGCAGAGCCGGGGTGGCCCCGGGTGAGGATCCGGCCTGTCCCTGTCCCTGTCCGTGTCCCTGTCCCTGTCCCTGTCCCTGTCCGTGTCCCTGTCCCTGTGCCTGTCCCTGTGCCCTGTTTGATCCCTGCTCACACACGGAGCTTGTCCCCGGCAGAGCCAGGCTGAGCCCGGGGCCGTGCCAGGCGCGGGGAGCAGCGGGAAGCAGCGGGGATCTGGCAGGGCTGCTCGGCCGGGAGCTCGGCTCATGCAAAGCAAACGTTCCCTGCTGATCGCAGCGGCAGAGGCCAAACGGCGGCCGCTGCTCCAGAGGCCCCCAGGGGACGGAGCAGATGCGGCTCTGCCACCGCCGAGCCCTGTCCCGGCTCTGAGCCCCCCGCACGGGCTGGTCCTGGCAGCAAATCCTCTCCCTTCCCTCCTGAAACACGGGGGGGATCTGTTCGGTGCAATCGGGAACGTGCTGCAAATAAATCACCCTGGTGAGGCTGAGGCTGTGAACGCCCCGCGTGCTGGGGCTGGTGTGTCCTGCGCCCCGGGCAGCTGTGCCAGGAAAGGCTGGATGTTGGATTTGATGGGTCCTGGGGCTGCTTTGGGGCTTCTTCTGCTGTTTGACAGCAACGAGGGGCAAAATGATCCAAAGCCTCTCAGTGTCAGGTGAGCAACCAGACTGCTGCAGTCACCCTGACCCACGGCCTCCTTTGCCCTGCACGTCCCCCAGGGCAAAACTGGTGGAGGAAAAACTCAACACAGCGCCCTGAAATCCTGCAGAAACCCCTCAGTAAAACCCTGCTTGTGCAGCCCGGCCACAGAACGGTTACAGACAGGATAGGAACTGTGAAGGCTTTTGAGGCAGAGGTGATTAATCTGGGTAAAGAATAAGAATCACCTAAATTTAATAAGAGACACCAGGAACTCCCTGGAACGAAATCCTGCAGTCTCATAAAAAGCACAGGAGCCTCCAAAAGCACTGTACCGAGAAGCTGGGTGTCACAAAAGGGAGGCAGGAGAGATCTAGGGCCAAAAAGGCATCAGCCCTGCATGGCCACGAAAATCCATCTCATCCCCGAGGATGAAGGGGGATCCATCAAGAACACAGAGACAAATTTGTGTGCCCCAGCTGCTCCCACTCCATAGGGCAGGTAGGAACCCTGGGATCCCGGGAGTGCTTCTACGGGCAGGATCCCTGCAGGCAGCGGGATTCCAGAGCCCTCTCGTGCTTTTTGCTGCGTGCCTGGGGAGGCAGCACGTCCCCCCCGGGCAGGCACTGCGAGGTTGCGAGGCGAGGACAGCGGAGGCTGAATAAGGATGACATGATTTGGCCCAGAAAGAGGAGGGCAGAGATTAGCCGTGGACAAGCTCAAGGGAAGGCAAGAGTCCAACCCGGAGTGCCAAGCCTGGTTTTGTTTCAGCCTTAACTGCGCTTTTTTGTTTGTTTGTTTGTTGGTGTAAAAACCTTTCTGTTGGAAATCAGTTTAACTTTAAGCTTCCTGAGAATAAAAGCCTGTGAGAAAGCTCTGCCCATGCGAGGCTCCCTTGGGAGGCTACAATGGGAGCCTCGGCAGCTCGTGGGCCCAAATTTCTATGGCTACAGCACCCATCTGCCCAGCAATACTGCTGCCCCTGCTCGTGCACCTCCCCACGCAGCACGACCCGCTGGAGCTGCACCAGGAGGGGCTGGAGGGGACCTGTGGCTCCATGGATGGCACACGGAGCCACGAGAAGTCCAGGCCCTCGCGGGGTCTGCTTCAGCTGCTGGGGAAGCTGCCCCAGTCGCTGTTTCCCTGGGTGCAAGGGTGCTGCAATAAAGCCTCGTGCCTTTCTCAGCCTGAGTCCAAAGGGTTTCACACAGCCCCGCTTTGGTCCCCGTAGAAGGGGAAATTGAGGCTGGAGATAAGCTTGGCTATCAGAAATTTGGAGCATTCTTGTCATCATCAGGAGGTAATGGGCAGAACCACCACAGAGCAGCTCCAAAATCCACCCGAGAGCCTTGCCTGGATCCGGCCACAGGCAGAGTCGTGCTGTGCTGCCAGATCCAGGCACCAGCGTCTGCCTCGGGTGGGCCAAGGGCGTTACACCGTGGGGACCCTGCTCTGGCCCCTGGGGATCCTCGGTGGGACCCTGGGGGTCCTGCAGGGGCAGCTTGGGGTTCCTGCCCGGAGCCTCTCTGCTCAGGTGGGATCGTGGCTGTTGTTCCAGGCGAGAAGGGATGGACGCTTGGCGTGCGTCCTTCCCCACCCCTCTGGAACAGAGGTGGCCACAAGCAGGGTGAGCACGGGGACACTCAGAGTCCTCCTCTCCTCACAGAGGGGTTTGCGAGGCCACTCAGTTCCTCCGTCTGACTCCCATCCCACCACGGAGCGGAGGAGGCACAGGATGCACTGCTGACCAGGTCCCTGCCAGCTCTGCCAGTCCCACCCACGCTCCACTTCCCTCTGCTGCAGCCAGAGCCCCTGTCCCGCTCAGGATAAACCATCTGCAAAGCCCTGAACCACCACGGCAGAGGAGAAGACAGAAAGGACACCTCCCACCAGCCCAGTCCTTCCTGCTTGGATGTGCCTCAGTCACTGTGAGCCGTTTTCAGCCCCTGGTGGCCCCGGCCTCGCCCCGGCTCCCTGCTCTGCCCGGCTCCGGGGTGCCTGGACCCGGCCCTGGGGGCTGCTGCCCGGACGAGCAAAGCCTGCAGGGACTGTCCAGCGGGACAGAGCCAAAGCCACCACCAGCCCGAGCCCTTCTCCCGTTTGGAGGCCAAGGGGAATGGGAAGGAATCATCTCGTGGGGCTCCCCAGCATCTCACTGGGCTGACCTGGGGAAACTGGTTACGGACAGGATGGGAACTGGGAAGGCTTTGGAGGTGGAGGTGATTAATTCAGGGTAAAGAAAGGGGATCACCTGAATTTAATAAGAGACACCAGGAACTCCCTGGCATGAAATCCCTCACATCCCTCTGCGGGAGAGGAGCTCGCTGCGTGGGAGGATCTGATTTCCATGGCTGTGATGACGGTGGAGGGGGTCTGGTTGCTATTTTAGCAAGCACTGCCCTGCAAATGCCTCCCTGGACCACCACGGAGGTGACAAAGCCCCAGGTTTGTCTGGAAGGAAGCTTTTCCTTGGGGGTGTTTGGCAGGCACTTCTCTCGGAGTTCCTGGTGAAGTTTCTGTCTGAGGTGAAGTTTTCTTTCCGCTGAATAAGAAACTTGCTCGGAAATTGCTCTGACATGAGACACATCCCAGCCTGGGAACCCTCAGGCAGCGGAGCAGAGCCTGTCCAGCACCCGGCTCCCCGTGCTGCCTGTGCCAAATCCCCTATCTGGGAGCACAATGTGTTTCCTCTCTCTCCCTGCGCTCGCTCCCGGGTTGGTTAAACTCTCTCAAGGCATCACAGAGGGCCAAAATCCGAGCAGCGCCCGGCACCTGCAGCCACCGCTGACGTCAGGCACACGTGCAGGTGCCGGGAGAATCTCCTGGGTCCGTGGGGGGAAAAGCTGTGGAGATCCAGAGCCGGCACTGGGAATGGGGTCTGGAGCTCTCCAAGTGCCTGTCAGCGGGATCAGCCTGGGCTTGTCCAGCAGAGCTTTATCCACAGCAGAGGCGTCCTGTGCAAACTACGGGGAAGGTGCTGCTTCGGGTTCACTGCCAGCCCCCCAAACAACACCGGCACCCTGAGAGGTTGTGGGATGGTGCCCGTTGGATTTTAGTGGTGTTGTTAAGCCTGATCGAAGACCCTGCCTGCGTTTTCCTGTGTCCACACGGGCTCACCAGCAGCTGGGCTCTGGCAGCGTCTCGGTTCAGACCTTTTCCAGCTGCGATCTCCTCTCCCAGGGAAGCTGGAAGCTGCATCAGGACGAACTGGGCTGGGGAAGGGGGCTTGGGCTGGACCGGTGCTGAGCAAAGAGCCAGCCCAGCGGATGGAGAACAGGCCTCCGAGCTCTTCTCCAAGCTGAGTCCTCCCTGGAGCACGCCGGCTCCCAGGCGCCCGGCCAAAGCCGGACCGCAAGGCCAAGCTCCGCGTTCATGAGTTATTTGCCAGGTAAAGCTGGTGGGAACCCGAAGCTGTGAAAAGCTCTGCAGGTGGAGAACATCTCCTTGGGACAAGCCCTGCCCTCTCCACGTGCGGAGCTGGGATCTCGCGAGGAGCGATAAAGAAAAATTCGATCTGGCTGGCAAAACCCGTTCCCGTGGGAAATTTTGACTTTCTGTCAGAAACTCCCGAGCATTTCTTTTTCAGCCCCAAATACGCATGAATAGGAACAAAGATTCACTTTTGGCAGGGGGAATGGGCTCCCCGAAGCAAACACCCAAATTTTTAAGCAAAGCAGACACATTCTGTAATTTTTCTCCTCGGATCAAAAGAAAATCCCCAACGATTTCCCAGAAAGGAAAAAAGTAAATTCAGCGGAAAAAAAATGCAACCGCTTCTCCCGCCGCTACCTGATGCGAATTCAGCTGATTTGGCTAATTCGCCTTTCCCTCAGCGCGGCGGCTCGGGGCGCTCCGGCCGCTCCGATTCCCTCGGCAGCGCTGCGAGGAGCCTCCAGCGTGCGGCGGCCGCGGCTCNCCTGACTTTCTCTCGGGATTTGGGAGGGAAACCAGGGTGGGCCGACGGTCATGAGCGAGTGGGTGGGAGCTGAATGGGGTTATTGTGATCTTTATCTGGGGGGATTATTCCGGGCGGTGTGGGCTTGGCAGGGCGGCGCGGGGTTTTGGCCGCGGCTGGTTTTACAGAGCGATAGGTGCGGCCCCGGGGAAGGCGCTGCAGGATCGGGCTGCGGAAAATCGTTTTACGGCGGCTTCATCCTTGCAAAACACTCACTTCCCAGCAAAGCCGGTGGAAAAGGAAAAAACAGAGCGATTTTCGTTTGCAGAAGTCTGACGCGGCTGGGACTGCACATGGTCTGAAATGCAAAGCCTGGCATAAAAGTGACATATTTTACTGGAAACTGGGAACTTGCTTCCCTTTTATTGGAAATAAATTGGAAGGGAGAAGGATGGCAGGAGCACGGCGCCAGCACAACAACTGAATAAAAGCGTTTTCAGGAGCATTTGGGGACCCTGCGCAGTAGACCGGGGGTCCCGTAGCGCCTCGAGACCGCTCCAAAATTTGTGGCATCGCTGACAGCGGTGACTCTGAAGGCAGGGAGCAGGGCTGAGGATGGGAAAGCCGGACCCCTCCTGCCCCCGCGGCCTCGCTGCTGGGCAAGAGACAGCGCTGGGAAGCCAGCGGGGCGCGGAGCCCCGTCCCCGAGCGC
>WEIT01007730.1:115834-137052 GCA_013389985.1 Dryoscopus gambensis
CCGGAGCTGCCGGGGCAGCTGTGGCTCAGCGCTCGCACCTGGGCTGCGCCTTCCCGGAACGCGGCCGGAGCCCTCGGGGTGCCCGGGAGGGCGCCGGGGCCGCCTCCACACCTGTGCCGGCCAGGGAAAGGCTCCGCACGTGTTCTCAGCCACCAGATGCGAGCGTGAGCCGCTGGCTGAGTTAAAAGGGGAGTAGGAAAGCTCTCCCCGGCTGGCTGGGGCGGTGCCGGGCGCTGACAGTCATCAATGACAATTATCAGTGACCATTATCGGTGACTCTGGGTGCCGCAGGGGCGCTGTTTGGGTTTGTGACAGAGACGCGGCTGGGCCTCGGCTTCCCCTCAAACTCTTCCATCGCTCAAAATCCCCGCAGCGCCCGGGCCCAGGGCAGCTTGGGTGCTCCCAAGACGCTGCCGGTGCTTATTTCGGGGTGGGCTGAAGCAGAAGTGAGCAGGGCTGGCATGAGCAGCCCATGTGACGGGGGTGCCCGGGCGCGGAGGACACGGGGCACCGTCCGCGGTCACGCCGCTCGCGGCTGCCCGACGCTGCTTTGTCTGAGCAGGAAGAGCTCGGCTTCGCCCCGATCTTGTGACTGCCCTAAGCAGCTGCGGGGGGAGGGAATTTTTCACTGCTGTATCCCGCGCTGGAGGGGTTTGTGTGGCCACTCCGGGCTGTTTTCCCCGCCAGGTGCGCCCGTGCCAGCGCAGGGCTGCAGGGACGGCCACGGCTGCTGCGTGCGCGCTTTGGGAAAGGCGCCGCTGCCCTGGGCCCGCAGAAGTGTTTTTCATCCCTCCCACAAAGCTCCACTCTTTGTTGTCTCAAATTAGGATGAAACGCTTCCCCTTTCAGCTGCTTCCCCCAGCGCCCTGTGTCTATTTAAACCCCGAGCCCAGAGGCTTCTCGGCAAACAAGCTCCCATCCTTTCAGGTGGCATTTCCCTTTTCTCATTGTTTCTGGCAGCCTGCACATGTGAAACTCCACGGATGGTTCTTCATTCTCGGTGTCTTTGTGTTGATAAAGCTCCTGAACGGGCACGCACCGAGCGTGCATCTGCCCGGGGCACCCACAGCATCTCTCAGGTGCCGAGGCTTTGCAGTGGGACTGAGGGAATTCCAGCCTGGGAGAGATCCCTGCGGCTCCTCACCCTGCCTGAGGCCTCCCTGGATCAATTAGCTGGGTTGCAATCAAAGCCAGCAAGGTCAGTGCTCCCAGAGGGGGCTGCTCATTAGCTGGAAATTGTCCCCGGGTTGATCTGGTCTCCATGCCAGGGGGCCCCAGTTCCTTGGGGAGCTCCAGGGTGTGGAGGAATGGTTGCAAACCCACTTTTATGGCACAGAGAACACCCGGAGCCTGGGAGCTCCACGGCCCTGAGCTGCCAGAGCCTGGTACTGGGTTGGATGTGGTGATGGAGGACAGTGGGTGTTAAACACCACCCCACCTGCTCCAGGCGGGCTCCAACCAGAGCATCACCACGAGGGTGATGTTTTAGGGTGAAGGGAACAGCCTTTGGAAGCTGAGTGTTTACAGCCACTGTCGGCCCAGCCTCCAGGAGCGTGGCTGGGATGAAGGTCTGCCCCTTTTGGGAGAAAGGCTGCTGTGCCAGGATGCTCCAGCCCATCCTGAGAGGACCTGTGGGCTGGAAGTTCATGTGCTGCACTCCCTGCCCCTGTGATGGGTGCCTGGGGGGGTTTGGGGACTGGCTCTGAGGTCAGGGCTGTGCCAGCCTGGCCAGAGGCTCGTCAGAGCTGGGTTGCTCGTGGTGTCACTCGTGGCTGCGGTGTCACCTCCACTCGCAGTCCCTCTCCTTGGGCTGTCCCCCCATTTGGAGACTTCCCTGCTTCCCTCGCTGTGGTGGGGACGCTGCGGTTGTACCGCTCAGAGCGGGGCTCACGCCCTCCCATCGGGTTTGTGATCCCAGCCCTGCTTGCCCTTGGCCTGAGGGCGCTGGGGACCAGCCAGAAACGTCCCTGCCATCCTCTGCCCTTTGTGGTGCCGCAGCCAGCGGTGCTGGGACTGAACTGAAGGGTTTGGGCAACCAAGCCAGGGACTGAAAAGGCTCCTGGGTTCCCAGCAGGGCCTCCACAATGGCAGGAAGCAACTTCTAAAGCTTCCTTTGGATACACAGGGCCTTGGGGGAAAGATTTACTTGCTTGTTTATGCTGGAAGTTAATCTGTTTAGTGGGTTTGGCACTGGAGCTCACAAAAAGCCCTCAGAAATGGTCACGCTGCTTGTTTGCAGGGCTTTGTCTCTCGCTTACTTTGTTTCACAGCTGGAGGAGTTAAGCAGAGGCAGAGCCAATTGAAATCTCACGTGTAAACTTGTTTTTCCAAATAGCCAGAAGGAATTAGGATCTGCTCCCCGCTCCTTCCTCACGAGGGAGCTGCAGGGGGAAGGCAGCGGGGCAGGGACTGGGGTCCCCTCCGGGAGGTGCCCCTGTGCTCGGTGCCACCTTGCTGGGATGGTCCCTGCTCGTGTTCAGGCTGGGAGATGTTTCGGCAGCAGAACAACCCCAGCAAACCCCAACCCCACACAACGCTCCCTGCGAGCCACGGTAGCAGCGTAAGGAGCCACCCGGCATCTGGGGGCAGGAGGGTTTGGGGAGGGTTTGGGGAGGCCCGGGGGAGCGCTGGGGCGGCGGGACACAGAACGGGCGGCGAGGAGCTTTCCTGGTCTCGCGGTGTTGGCGCTTCCCTCGCGCTGGATGCCGTCCTGAACGTGACGGTGCCACCCGCGCGTGACCCGGCGCAGTGAGAAGGGATTTTCCCCAGGGGCCACGGCCAGAGGAGCCCCAGGTAGCAGCAGCCGCTGTAGGAAATATGGAACACGGGCCCGTGCTGGGCTCCCTCCCTCCCTTGGAGCACCTTCAGCTGCCAGGAGTTGGTGGGAGGGAGCTCAGCGCCTGCTCCGTGGGGGCACGGGCCCCACTCCCAGGTGTCCCACCGGCTTTGGGAGGGCCTCCTGCTGAGCGTGGAATCACCTGGGGCTCTACCACCTTCACCCCAGGCGGGTGGCCACAAACTGCAGCAGGGATGTCCCCCTGTGTCCTGGGGGTGTTGGGAGGAATCGCTGGACACTGCGGTGTCCTTCACTTCCGTCTCAGCAGGAGCAGCCGGGGCTGCTGCTGGACCTCGGCAAACTCCTTTTTCCCTCTCTAAATTAAGCACTTGCTGAATTTTTTATCTTTTCTCCCGTCTCTCCTGTGGCTCACAGGAACTCCTGTGCTGAGCTTCCACCTCCCCTGAGGAGCAGCCCTGGGGGTTCCATCGCACC
Source organism: Dryoscopus gambensis (assembly GCA_013389985.1). Taxonomy (NCBI): domain Eukaryota; kingdom Metazoa; phylum Chordata; class Aves; order Passeriformes; family Malaconotidae; genus Dryoscopus; species Dryoscopus gambensis. The sequence goes on from WEIT01007730.1 coordinate 119,106, forward strand.
CCGCTGGTGACACCCGGCTCCTCCCGGGCTGTGGCCACACCGCGGCTGTCCCCAGCCCAAATCCTCCCGGGATTCGTGGAGCCTGGAATTGCCCGTGATGCTGGGTGGAACTTCAGCCTTCGCTGTGGTGACAATGACTGGTGGAGGCTAAAATTAACTCTTGCATCATGTGGCCAGGGGTTTTCAGAATTGCTGCCAGGAACAAGAGCATTTCCTCTCTGAAAACCGAGCGCGTAAAACTGGGCTGCTCTTACTCACATCAGATTGGGGTCATTTCTGTTGGCCTTGGGGTTTTTGGGGAGGAAAATCGAGGCTGCTCCTACCCTGGCTGAATTTTGACAAGCTCACAGAGCCCAGTGAGTGGGCAGGGGTGGGGTGGGGTCGGTGATTTTCTCACCTACAGAAAGTCCCAGAATGGTCCTCAGGTGTCTTAACTTGTGTGAGTCTGTGACACATCCTGGGCTGCTCCTGTTCCTCAGGGAAACGCACAAATTCAGGCTGAAATTCAGGATGGTCAGAGGGATGGAGCAGCTCTGCTGGGAGGAAAGGCTGGGACAGCTGGGATTGTGCAGCCCTGGAGAAGAGACCAGGGGTGACCTCAGTGTGACCTTCCAGCACCTGAAGGAGCTGCAGGAAAGATGGAGAGAGACTCTTTGCAAGGGCTGGAGGGACAGGACCCAGGGAATGGTTCCCACTGCCAGAGGGCAGGGCTGGATGGGATATTGGGAAGGAATTGCTCCCTGTGAGGGTGGGCAGGCCCTGGCACAGGGTGCCCAGAGCAGCTGTGGCTGCCCCTGGACCCCTGGCAGTGCCCAAGGCCCTGGAGCTGGAGTCCAGTCAGAAATCTTGTGATGAGAAGTTCGTCACCGGGATGACAGCAGGATGGTGGTTTCACTCTGAAATCACTCAAATTTTGTTGTGGTTTTGTCTGTTTTAGGGGCAGCCCCGCCTGCCTGCCTAACTTTTCTTGTTAAAAAGTTGACTCAGGAGAGGAGAGGCAGCGACAGCAGCCAGGATCCTCCAGGGGCAGCTGGGTGCTGGAGCCTTCCCGGTTCCTCTGCCTCCAACTCCTGCTTGAGCACAGCCGCTGGGTTTCCTGGAGCTGCTCCTGCAGCAGCCTTGGCAGGGCGGGTGAGAGAGGAATCTCCCTCCACGAGGGCTGGGAGGTGCGTGGTCAGAGGCATAGGGCGGTTATTCCTCGGGTAACCTCAGGTGAGGGTTTGTGCCTGCTCCTGCAGGAGCTGGTGCGGATTGTGCTCCCGGCTGAGGAGCCAGCACAACCTCGGTGTGGCAGTGGGGCCTGTGCTGCCCTGTCCCGCACATCCCAGGCTGTTTGTGCCCCTGGCTGTTTGTCGCCAGCCTTCACGTGCTCCAAACAACTAAATAAGGATGCCTTTATTTTCTTGAATTTGTGTTTTCTGCATTATCCGCGCCCTAAGGTAATTCACTGCTGAGGCAGCCCCGCAAAACTGACCTTAGGAGGGCTTAAAGTGCCCACTCCACCTTCAAAGTTGGGAATAACCTGGAGCAGAGGTCTTAAGGTGGCGATTGTTGGACTTTCTTGGCCTGGTGGTTTATGGAGAGCTGCTCATTCCAGCCCCAGGCACTCAGAGTTTACACCTGGCTTCCAGAGGTGGAATCCTAGCGGGGAATCCTGGGGCTCCTCAGCAGACAGAATCACCTGTGAAAGTGCTGGGTTCCGCTTTCGTTTGACAAGAACTGAACTTGGGCGGGAAAGGATCAAAAGCTGAGCTCTGCCTGCAATTTCCATGTTCCCATTATTGCATTATCTGAGCTTCTTACAGGCTTTGAAACCTTTGGGTTGTGCAACCGCTGGCGAGGGAAGGAAGTGGGATTATTCCCGTTGTGCACGTGGGGAGCAGCTCAGGAGAACAAGGATGGGAGTTGTCTTGCTCAAGGACGGCCTAAAAATTCAACTTGGGCTGCCCTGAAGAGGGGCTCCAGCCGGGTGGGGCGAGCTGCCCTCCTCAGCAGGTGCTCTGTGTCTGGAGATGTTAATTTGTTTAATCACCTCGGTTTTGCATAGGTAAAGTTGGAGGCAATGCCTCCCGTCCCCGGATAGGCCCAGGGCCACCACGGAGCTCTGCAGCAGAGAGAAGAGTCACTGCATGATGTATTTTTTTTTCCTTTTGCTTGGACTCCATCATTTTTTGGGGCTCGGGGTGATAATCCCGAAGTTTCCGGCCGTCGTGGTGTTGTGGTAGGGAACAAGGACACCAGGAGTGTGCCTTGTCTGGGCTGCTCGGCCGCGTGTGGCGTTGGCTGGGCAGGAGCTCCCAAGGATCTCAGGGCTATGAAGGAGCTCCCAAGGATCTCAGGGGTGGGCAAGGTCCCTTCCAACCCCAACCATTCCACAGTTCTGTGAACAAGCTCCTTCTGGAGCACAGGGCCCCTGGCCACCCACAGCTGCCTGCGGGCCGCTTAATTCCGAATTAAATTAAAACCGAATCCTTGGCAAGACCAATGTTTTGTAGGCCGGCAGTGGCGCTTTCCCTGGTTAGCTGGTGTTGAGCGTGGACTTTAATCCCCCAGTGATTTCTCCTCTCTGAGCAGCTGCATTTTGGGGGGTTTTTGGAGGGGAACTGGGTTTTCCTGCTCAATCCACTGCTCTGGTGGGGCTGTCCTGCTCAGCGGTGGTGGAACCTGGGTGATGCCTTCTCTGCTCTGGGCTCGCAGCTCCTCGTGGCCACGGGTGCAGTGGGAAGCCCTGTGCCAGCCCGAGCTGCTGGACACAAATCCTTGCCAGCGATTTGTGCCCGGTGGGACAGGAGGGGCTGGGTGGGGCCGGGGTAGGAACTGCCCCAGGGAAGGCCTCAGTGGCTCCGGAGGGCGAACCTGCCCATCTGTGCGACCAACCGGCTTAGAACTCTCCCTGATCTTACCAAGCCTTTCGCACAGGCAGCTCCAGCCCCCAGGTGCAGTTACCCCACCTGGGAGGCTGAGGCTGCGCTGCTGAGGAGAATCAGCGGCCACCGACACCAAACGAGGCCAAATTTTCTTTGTGGTTTATCCCAGAATGCCAAATGTTCACCACCCCTCATCTCTTTTTCCCCCCAAAGCATCAGGGCTGGACAAGGGCCTCGAGTTTCCTCCTCCAGCTGCCTGTAGAACCCCCAGCCAGTTCCGCTGTCCCTGAGGACTTGGTCCATCTGAGAAAGTCAATTTTCCCCATCTGCTCAGGGGGGATGGAAGCCCTCTGAGATGGCAGCTCTTGTGTGCTGTTCTCTCAGGGACTCCCAGCGAGGCGTGAATTCTGGATGTTGTGTTCTGACCTTGTGACTGCTGGGATGCTCTCCCTGCTAATTAACGCGCCGTAATTCTGGTGCTCATGGATATTCCTTCTAAAAATACCTCAAGGTGCCTCTCTGGCGATGAGGAACTTGTAACAAGTGAACGTGTTAAGGCCTCAGACACTCTTCAGCTGTGCTGGAGAAAGCTTCTGGTGATGGGGCTTGTCAAGCCCCCGTGGGGAAGGGAGCAGGAGATCTTTCCCTCCAAATGGGGATGAGATTTCCATGGTGGCAGCAGAAATCCAGGCGTTTATGGCTGCAAGGAAAGGAGTGAGGCTTGGCTCTCATCCAGACTGGAAAACAGAGCCCTCGTGCTGAGCAAATGGAGCAGACTCTGGCGATGGATGTTGGGAAGAGCCTTTCCTTCAGTTTTTGGCAGCAGCTGGTCAGGATGGAGCTGTTCTGGCAGCATCCAGGTGGGAAGGTGCAGCCCTGTGAACAGGCAGGGAGGAGCGGATCCCTCGGCTCCTCTGGCTCTGCTCCTCCCCAGCACCAGACCGTGCTGCCTGAGGGGGAACTGAGCCCGCAGACAAGGAGAGAGGGCCCCCGGATTGCCTGAGCCCGGCCGACCCACGTGTGCCATCATTTAGGGGAGCACAAAGTCCTTGCTTGGCCCTGGAGCTGCCTTCAGGTGTCTCTCCCTGCCCACGTGCCCTGCTGGGCTGTCCGGCAGCCCGGTTATTTCCGACCGGACCATTTGTGCGGGGGCTTTACTTCTGTATTTCCTTGCTCACGACTGTTGAGGTTCCTGGAACTGCTCACCCCAAACCCGGGCCCTGCGCAGCCCCAGCCCCGCTGCGCGGCGTGGCCGGAGCCGCGCGTGCCCCTCGGATGTGGCGGGAGCTCGAAATCCTCCTCAGAATAGGAAAGGCTGCCACAACTTCCCCCCGGCTCCGAGCACTTCTCCTTTTGGCGCAGCACGCGGAAGGTGGAGTAAGAAGGTCTCTGAAATTGCAGAAGTGTGGGTCGCCCTTGGAAGCCGCGTCCCTGGGCAGGGCCACGGCCTGGGGACAGGATTTGCGTGGGGATGGATTTGGCTCCGGGGCTTCGTCCTCAGCTGGGAAGCGTCGGCGTGTCCGGAGAGCCAGGGCATGGGGGGCTGCAGGCTCTGCAGGCCTCGCTCCGAGGCGCTGCCTTCTTCCTTGGGAGCCACCATCCCATGTCCTTGCTCGCCCGTGGGTTGTTCCAGAGCTCGTGGAACGCTGCTGATTCCACAGGATTATCCCCAGTGTGTGACGGTTCCCCTGTGCCGCCCGGGAGGCAGAGCCCTCGCTCAAACCCGAGCTCTGCTCGCGGGGACGCTCGTGGCCCTTCCCACCGGGAGCTGCCGGGCAGGGCCTGAGGCCGCCGGGGTTTTGGCTGGAGTTTCCTTTGACCTCATCTGATTGCCGAGCCCCACGCACTGGGGCAAAACATCCCAGGGAAAGCAGCTTATGCAAAACCACCCAGAGCCGGTGCGTTTCCAGAGACACGAAGGACTTCCCAAGGTCACCCCAGAGATCCCGAGCCTGGGAACACCTCCCAGGGCAGCCGAGGAGGAGCTGGGCGTGTGGGGGAGAGCAGCAGCAGTTTGGGACGGGCTGTGCGTGGAGGGGACCGAGGGGGTGTCACCTTGTCCCTGTGGGCTCCGGGGTCCCACGGCAGCACTTCCCTCCCCGGCTGGGCTCAGGGCTCCTGCTGCGGCTGCCGGGGCGCTGGGGGCCCGGGGGAAGGGAAAAGGAGCAGCCCGAGCCCCCCAGCTCTGCTGCTGCTGGAGCGAGGTGTTCTCCAGCTGTTCCCCAGCTGTGCAGAGAGGGAGATGCTGGGAGGGGCTGGAGGGAAGGCTGGCAGTGTGTGAGGAGAGGAGGTGCCGCCACGGGGAAGTGTCTGTGAGGGCTGGCAGCGAGGACGGGCCGGGTGGAGCCGTCCTGGGTGGCACAAGAGCTGCTGCAGCCCCTCTGTGCTGCTCTCCCCACGTCCCCAGGGGGTGGCCCTGGCACCTTGGGTGAGTCTCCTTTCCTCCTCTCGGCTTTTCCCAACCCCTTCTCCTGCCAAGGGCGCCGTGCAGCAGCAGATCCGTGGCTGGGGCCAGAGCAGAGGCTGCCACCCCAGTTCTGCCGAGGAGGGATGGGAAGGGGGGACGATCCATAAATGACAGTCCGGGCTGCTGGGCGTCCCAGTGCAGAGCTGGTGCTCCTGGGAACTGGGCTCCTCCTGCTCGAGCAGGAGGACTGGATACCAACCATGGAATAGGCACTCACATACTGTCCCCAGAGGTGAGGAGCTGGTGGCCCTGGTCAGGAGCCTCTGGCTGCCCTGTGGGTGCCACTGCCTCCTCCCAGCAGGCAGAGGGCCAGGACTCAGGTCAGCCGCTGCTCCAAGGGCTGCTCTGCTCCCCTCCAGCTGAAATGGCCAAGCCCAGGGGCCGGACACGTTTGATTTGGGGGATTATGGAGAGTTTTCAGGCTGTGCCTTGGGGTTGCTGACATGAGAACTTTATGGTTCAGCCTCTGGGAATGTCAGATTCTGCACCTTCGTGTCTGAGAGGCCCTGCACGGAGAGCACCTCCCTGGGGGTGCCTCGCCTTGAATTTGAAAGGCAAAGCCAGAGGAGCCACCCCCACCCCGCGCGACAGCGGGGGCCGCGGCAGGGCGGCTGCAGGGCCGCGTGTCCAGCTCCCTGTGCCCCCAGGGATTGTGTGGGGCTGCTTGGAGCACGCGGGGTCACTCACAGCTCCGCCACGGGGTCACTCACAGCTCCGCCACGGGGTCACTCACAGCTCCGCCACGGGGTCACTCACAGCTCTGCCATGGGGTCACTCACAGCTCTGCCATGGGGTCACTCGGCCCTTGCACTGCCTGGACAGCGTTCCTTGTGTCCAGGCTGCTGCTGGAGCTGCTGAACTTGTAAGAGGACACCTCCACTTGGCATGGGATGGGATGGCATGGGNTAAGGGACAAATGCTGGACCCTTTGATGCAGATTTAACCCCACATCTCCTGGATCCCAGCAGGCAGTGCCACTCTGGCCCTGTACCCAGGACTGAACCCCCTCCCCACAGCAAGGGCAGGAGGGAAATGCCCTCAGAGCCGTCCCTGCCCCCTGCAGCCCCGAGCAGCCCCACCGAGGCACTGTGGGGGGGTGCCAGCGGGGCTGGTGGGACTGGTCCTGCATGGGCCCCCCAGAGCTGGGCCCTTCTCTGCCAGGTGGTGCCTTGTTCTGGGGGTGAGGAGCTCTCCCAGCTCGGGGGGTGTCCTAAAGCTCCGTGTTCAAAGAGTTTGTGGGGTGTTTTTCCCTCCCCCAGCTCGAGCTGCCACGGCCGCGCTCGGGACCAGCACTTTGAAGCCTTAATTGCAATTATGAATCTTCCTCTGTTCCCAGGTCTCCCCTAATTGGCTTCCTGTGCGAACTTCCAGCGCTGCTGAAAACAAAACTGCTGTTTTTGTGAGGGAGCTGCTGGCGTGAGACTCCCGAGCCCAAATAAAGCCGGGCTCAGCCGGGCCCTGAGCGCTGCTGTGCCCAGATGCTCACAAGGGTGGCATTATACCAGGCCTAAGCTGATTTACATGCTTGCATTTGCAAAGTGCTAATCTAGTGGGATTTTTTTTTTCTTTCCCCCTCCTCTCTTTTTCTTTTCAGCCCCCTCTAATCTCCTTCTCTCCCTGCCAGGTTCCCAGCTCCTTTGGCTGGAACAGGCCCCAGCTAAATCCTTTATCTGTCTGTTTGGCAGCCCTGGGTGCAGTAGTTAGCAAACGAGTGACACTTTTCCTGGCTCATTAATTAGATTTACCGAGCTGAGTGCTCACTGCTGCAGCAGCAAGAGCCTGGACAAGGCAGTTCTGTATTTTGTTTCTTAGAAATTTGGGGTTTAAAAAAAACCCCCGCAGTTCCAAGGCAGTTCTGGTCCCGGTGGTCAAATCCACAAATCCTGCTTGCGCCGCTGCTGGGAACACGTGGTCTTCTCGTGCGCAGCTTTATTTCTGCAATTTGCTGCTGCGTGGGGCACTTCTGGCTGTGTGTCATTGTTCTGCTGCTCAGAAAGTTTGAGGACGGGCGGCTGGGTGCTGTGCTGGGTGCCGGTGGCAGGATGTCTTGGTTAAGGAGAGTGGTTCTTGTGGGTTAGAAATAACCTCGGTGAAGTATTGGGATGTTTTTAAGTATTGTAAAGACGGTTTTCGGCGTGTCCAGCTGTGCCAGCTTTGCCTGCCGGGTTTATAAATGGGATTGGGAAGGTGACAGTAGGAGATAAAAGTGAGAGGATGCAAGAAAATCCTGGTTCACCTTTGCCTGGGGGACTGTGCTGAGCAGGAGCCTCTGCCCCTCCTGTTGGAGGGGAAACTGAGGTACAGAGAGGTCTCACCAAACTCTGGGCTTTGCTTGTGGGCTTGTGGCTCCCTCTGGAAGGGCTGGACAACAGCAGCCTGTGTCGGCGTGGCCTGGGGGCTGAGCAGTCTGGGAGNTGATTTACATGCTTGCATTTGCAAAGTGCTAATCTAGTGGGATTTTTTTTTTTCTTTCCCCCTCCTCTCTTTTTCTTTTCAGCCCCCTCTAATCTCCTTCTCTCCCTGCCAGGTTCCCAGCTCCTTTGGCTGGAACAGGCCCCAGCTAAATCCTTTATCTGTCTGTTTGGCAGCCCTGGGTGCAGTAGTTAGCAAACGAGTGACACTTTTCCTGGCTCATTAATTAGATTTACCGAGCTGAGTGCTCACTGCTGCAGCAGCAAGAGCCTGGACAAGGCAGTTCTGTATTTTGTTTCTTAGAAATTTGGGGTTTAAAAAAAACCCCCGCAGTTCCAAGGCAGTTCTGGTCCCGGTGGTCAAATCCACAAATCCTGCTTGCGCCGCTGCTGGGAACACGTGGTCTTCTCGTGCGCAGCTTTATTTCTGCAATTTGCTGCTGCGTGGGGCACTTCTGGCTGTGTGTCATTGTTCTGCTGCTCAGAAAGTTTGAGGACGGGCGGCTGGGTGCTGTGCTGGGTGCCGGTGGCAGGATGTCTTGGTTAAGGAGAGTGGTTCTTGTGGGTTAGAAATAACCTCGGTGAAGTATTGGGATGTTTTTAAGTATTGTAAAGACGGTTTTCGGCGTGTCCAGCTGTGCCAGCTTTGCCTGCCGGGTTTATAAATGGGATTGGGAAGGTGACAGTAGGAGATAAAAGTGAGAGGATGCAAGAAAATCCTGGTTCACCTTTGCCTGGGGGACTGTGCTGAGCAGGAGCCTCTGCCCCTCCTGTTGGAGGGGAAACTGAGGTACAGAGAGGTCTCACCAAACTCTGGGCTTTGCTTGTGGGCTTGTGGCTCCCTCTGGAAGGGCTGGACAACAGCAGCCTGTGTCGGCGTGGCCTGGGGGCTGAGCAGTCTGGGAGGGCGACGAGTGTCGGGGCCTTGTCACCGTCTGGGACACCCCGGCGAGGCCGGGGGATGCTCCTGGCGCTGCCGAGTCACAGCTCAAGCTGGGCAAGGGGTAAACCCCACCCAGCTCTCTGAAACACGGAGCTTTGGGACACCCCGCAGGCGGGGAGGGCTCCTCACCCCCGGAACACCAGGCTTCACCCCGACCCCGGCCCACCCCGGGCCAGCCGCTGGTTTCGGCTTCAGGTGTTCGTGCCAACACAGGGAGCCCCGGAGCGGGAGCCACCGCAGCTCCTGGCAGGAGTTTCGCAGGCGCAGAGCTGGGGGAGCGGAGCAGAAATACCTGGGGGTGTCCCAGAGCTGTGACCCAAAGCGCTTTGCGCTTGGCCCGCGCGGGAGCGGCGGTTCCTGCCCCGCGCACCGGGACGCGCGAGCTGCCGCTAATTGGCGGCCCCTAAAGGCGCAGGGGCCCGGCCGGTTAATTAGCCGGGTCCTTACACCCTCCCTGTTAATTTGGAGAGTGCGGGATATGCCCGGAGGGAGGTGACCCCCATCAGCTCGCGGCGGCTTTTGATCAGCGCCGGGGGCGAGCCGGGAGCTGCGGCTGGGAGCCGCCAGCCTGAACTCCAGCAAAATAACCCCGCAGCTATTTGGAGTGAACATTTCGGAGTTAAAAGGCACGGAAATAACTTGAGGTCTCCCTGGAGGTAAGTGAGAAGGGGAATAAGTTGCTGCCGGCCCGGGAGTGCTGAGGTGGGAAGTCGGGATCTGTCCCGAGCCTCCCTCTGTGCTGGCAGTGACCTCGCCTGGCTCAACCTGTGCTGTTTCTTTTTTTAAAAAATTAAATTAAATTGAAAACCATCAAGGCACCTCACAGAAGCAGCCCTGAGTGCCCAGCTGAGCCCAGGTGTGCCCTGAGCTGGGGGTGCTGCAGGTTAAAATAGGAAAGGTGGAGAAGCTGAGAAAAGCACAGGGTAATTGTGGTGAGTTGATTTTACAGCAGCTCTGAGGGGGAAACGCTCGGCGTTTAGGGTGCCCTCGGGGTCCCAGGATGGGTCAGGCTGGAAGGGATCCCAGTGGCCCATCTCCAGCAGGGCCATCAATCCCTGGGAAGGTCCCCGCTCTGCCCCAGGTGTTTCTCCTGCCCTCACGCGGGGTTGAAGCCTTGTTCCCGATGCCAGGAAGCCACGAGTGTTCCCACAGGCAGCGGGAACGGGGGGCGGCGCCTGGGGAGCCCTGCAGACACAGAGCTCTGGGGTTTGGCTGTCTCGGAGGTGCTGCAGGAGGGCAAAGCAGCACCGGAGCATCCCCAGGGCCGGCTCCTGCCCGGGGACTGTCGGTGCCAGGGGGAGCTGGGCCTCGCTCTTTGCCGTGGGAATCTAAACTGGTGCGTGGAGCAAAACGTCTCCTTTGGTAGGGAATGAGAAGTTTCATTTTTTTTCTGGCTTGATTTTTGCTTTTTTGGATCACAGCCAGATGAGGGCAAGCGCTGTTTGGAAATGATGAGCTGCAAGGTTTTGTTCGGAGCCCTTGAGAGCCCCTCCCTCCAGGCCTCTCCCTGTGCACCCTCCAGGCAGATGCGTTGTGGTGGAATCCTCTCCGTTCACTGAGGAATTCCCTCGCCTGATTATTTTGTTCTTTCTGCGGAGTCTCCTGCCGCCCTGGTTTTGCTCTTCCTGCGATTCAGTTTGCTGCTTTGGCTGCACATCCTTGGGACAACTCAGTCCTAAATTTCAGCTCAAGCATCTCTGTTATATTCCAGGCTGCTCCTGAGGCCGCCCCCTGCGCTGAGCTGCAGGAGGGACGTGGCAGAGGTGCCTCCTTGGCAGCTGGTCCGTGATGCTGGGAGCCCCCAGGGGCTCGTTTCCCACTGGCAGTGGTGTGAGTGCTGCTCCTGGTGCTCCAGCAACACCTCCGTGACTTTACCAGCTCGAGCACGGCACACCCCAGAGCGAAGGACGGCCGAGGTGGGCAGTGCTGGGACCCTGGTATTTTGAATTTTTTTCTTTCAGTGGAGCCTTTATCTCCCAAGCAAAGGCGGTTACCCTTTGGAGCAGTTGTTTGTTTGCACCCCTCGGGTTTATTTTTTGGCGTTCACAGAGCCTTCACCTCCCAAGCCCAGCCTTAAGCTACTGCAGGTAATCTTGGGGCTGGGCTTTGGGAAATCCCGTTAAATAACTCCCCTTTGCAGCGACACCGAGGGCGTGCAGGGAGGGCTCTGAGCGGGGCTGACTCGTCTTAGGCTTTTCTGAGCCTCCTGTGGGTTTCCTGCCCTGATCCCGGAGCCGGCGCTGCTCGGGGCAAGGCTGAGCGGGGCCAGGCAGTGCCGGGAGGGGCTGGGGCGATAAAACCACTCGTGATGAGCGAGCCGAGCGCTGCCGCTGCGGGCTCTGCTGCCCTCCCAGCGCGGGCTCGGGCTGCTGAGCCCCGGTGGCCTCTCCCGGCTGCGGCTCCGCAGAGGGGTCGCGGCTCAGGGTGGTCCCACACCAGGGTCACCCCTCCCTGGCTGTGCTCGGGGCGGGGGATTTGGGGTTTTTTAGGCGGCGTTGCCCTGGGTTACGCGATGCTGAGCGCTGCCGGTGTCGCACGCGGGCGGTTGTTCTGTCCCCTGTCCCTCTCTCGCCCTGCCCGGGTCTTGCCGCCTCTCAGAGCTCGCTGGGTTCGCCCTTCGCTGAGAGCGGAGCACCGGAGGGACCCTGAGCAAGAGAAGTGAAGGTCTGGGGGAGAGGCCGCGTCTGGATTTGGGATCCTGCTCCTGCCTGGCACCCCGGGCACGCGGCTCTCCCTGTCTCCAGGCTTTAGCTGGGGTTTGCTGGTGAAGACAAAGAGTCAGACACAGCTGATGAGCAGAGGCCGCTCCTTTAGAGCTCTCCCCTTACTTCTGCCCCTCCTGGACGGTGTTTCCCCGTGCTCGGATGATGATCCATGCTTGGCTTGCAGAGTGTTTTTAAGCTCTTTCCCAAGCCGGAACCCTTCCCCCTCTGACTGCAGACCTTTCTTTCTGCCGCAGCCTGGTGCTCTGCGGCCGGGCTCAGCCCGACAGACAGAGCAGCACAGAACTGACCACGCAGACGGGTGGTCACTGGGTCAGGCTGCACTTCCCCCCCGTCGGGCAGGGATCTGTCCGTGCTCCAGCCATGGCCCGACCGTGGCCACTGCTGTGCCTTCCCACAGAGCCACCTGCTCCTGGAATGGGAACTGTGAGCTCATTTGGGCTTCTTCGTGCACAGCAGCATCCCAGGGCTGAGGCCCGTGGCTGGGCTCCCCCACGGCAGCTCCGCCGTGAGCTGGGTGATGCTGGTGATGTCGCCTTTGGTGGAGAGGGACAGGCAGGGCACGGTGCCCATCGTGGGCGTCTCCCACAGGAGCTGAGCGGCCCCGGGTCCGTGGCTCTCAGGGCTGTGGGACTGTGCCTGGTGGCAGTTTGGGTGAATCAGGGCTCACCTTCCAATCCCTCGGCCTGGGCTCAGCCCCCCCTTCTGGCACCACTGCCGAGGACACCCCAGGCCCCACAGTCCCGCTGTGGGTGCCCAGCTGGCACCTGGGGGGAGCAGGAACCCAGCCTTGGGTGTGAAACCTGGGTGCTGCTTGGCCCCCGTTGTGTCGCGTTCCGTGGGAGCTGTTTGGCACTCACAGGACTCCGAAACGGCTCTCGCACGCCGGGTGCTTTCCCTGCCCCGTGGCGGGAGCCTCTGCTCCAGCCCAGCTCTCCGAGCCAGCGAGAACAGGGAGTGACCTCTGGCTCTGGGGGAGCTCTGCAGCAGTGACCCTTTGCAATCTCTCCCATTTTTGGTGTGAATGAGGCTTTGCAGTTCAGAAAGGCTGCTGGGGTAGGGCTGGGTCCTGTTCCTTCTCTCAGGGGGGCTGCCAGGCTGGTACCTTTCCTCTTCCCAAAATGCCATCTCCCACGGCTAAATCAGGATTTAGTTTCCTCCTGTGAGCAGTGACACGTCCTGTGTCATTCCTGCCCCTCAGCAGCATTACCCTGCAGGCACGGGTGCTCTTGTTATTCCAGAAGCAGATTTTCTTCCTGAGCCAGGGCTTTTATCTTCTGCTCTAAGATGAAATCACTGCCCAAACCTCTCTTTCCCATTTCACTTCCAAGCACTGCGGTTTGCTCAGACTCCTGCATTTGTGCCCACCCCAGAGCACTTTTAATGTTGATATATATATATTTATATCCTGTGTATGATTCATAAGGTTCATACTCCGGCTTGTTGCTCATCTATTCCATCACGACTTTCTGCGTGTGCATGTCGAGCTGTCCCGGAGCTGGGGACAAATTGTGGTGAAAATCTTCCCTTCAGAGCTGTTCCAGGTCATTTGGCTCCTCACTTCATGGACAAGCAAAGGGGAAGTCCCATGGGGTGTGCAGGCACTGCTGTGGTTGACTCCTGAAGAAATCAGAGCTCGGGACAATTTTTTCAGTCCTGTTCCTGGCTCTGGAGCCTCTGTCACCACCCAGGAGCAGGAGCGGTGCTCCCAGCGAGCCAGCGCTGCCTGAGAGGGTGAGGAGGGTGCAGGTGGATCTGCAGAGATGGGAGCGGTGACACACCCGTGGATTTCTCTCGTGTTTCCCCTCTGTGGCCTCACCAGGGGCTGCTTTGGGTCTGTTTGTCCCTGGTCAGGATCCAGGGCTCAGTCTGGGTTGGGTCAATCGGGGCTCGGCCTGGGTTTTGGGAGCAATTCTCCGCGTTCCTTCTCTGCTGCCTCTTCCCCTGCTGGCCCAGGGAGTGGGGGCTCCCTGGGGTGAGGGTTTGTGGCCTGAGGAGCGACCGTCCCTCACGGTCCGTGCCGTGGCTTGGTGTGTCCTCACCCGCAGCATCACCACAGCCTCGGCCCGGCTCAGCGGGACAGGGGCCCGGCGCTGTGAGGAGCCATGCGCGGGGGTTTGCAGGGCACAGCCTCCTCTGCAGGCACCCCGAGAGGATGTTTGTCAAACCAGCTGCTCCTGGATCTTCTGATACCCTGCCCTGGTGTGGTTTGAGCGAACATCTTATCACGCTCATCTCGCTGCTCCGCGCAGAGCTCTCGCTTGGCTCGTAAACACGCCGCGGGTGAAGTTTTTCTTGAAAATCGCAGCTTTCTCCCCGCACCGCCCCGTGTTCTGCAAAGGCTTCCTCCAGCTGCTCCCTCCCTCGCTCCGAGTTTCTATCTTTGGCTCCTGTCTGAGGTGGAGGGGAGGCAGTAAAATCTTGCAAGCAAAGAGTTGAAACGCCAGGTTTTCCTCTGTAATCTAAGAAGAACAGATGGTTCCACTGGAGGTGCCACTGCCTGGCGCAGCTCCGGATCCAGCTCTTCCTCTGCAGGGAGGAGGCATCTCCCAGAGCTCCTGTGCTGCCCCTTTGCAGGATGACCTGGAGGAGGCAGGAAGCTGAGGTGGAGCTTGAAGGAGATGATGACCCTGCTGGGGAGCTTGTGTGGGGATCTCACCTTGAAAAGAGCTCTGGGTAGGGTCCCTTTGCTTTAAACCAAATTGAGTGATTTTCCTTCTGGTGCAGCAACAGCTCCTGTTTCCTCCAGCCTCATCAGGCCTCTCGTTCTTGTCCCCCCGGTGCCTTGATCCCTCCAGCAGCATCGATCCAGGTGCTGCGCCACGTCCTGGCACCAACCCAGGCGAGGCATCCGCGTCCCTCCACCCACTGCCGCCGTCCCCAAACCTGGGCGGCGCGTTCAGAGCTGCTCCTGAGGGCCAAGGGCCTTGTTTTTCCTCCGCTGTTTCCTGCCCAGGATGCTCAGCCTCGGAACAATTGGGGCAGGAAAGGGCGTTGTGCTGCCCCGACGGTAGCCGGGGGCTTTCCCCAGCGCCGCTGGAGCAGGGGCAGCTTCCCCGCCGCAGGAGCCCCTCTGGAAAGGTCTTTGCCAGGCCCTTTCCTGCCCTCGGGCATCTCAAGGAGATGTTGCTGGGATTTGCGGCGGGAGGGGAGATCTCAGCTTGGCCCGGGTCTGCCTGGGTTTGCTCTCCTGGAGGGGAGTGGATTTCACAGCGTTGGCTGCCTGGGGTGGTGCCCCCGCAGGGCATCGCGGTGGAGCCCCCCAGGCTCCAGGGATCGGCTCCAGGGTGGGTGGGAGGGGGGTCGGAGCCTCTTCACTCCTTGATTTCGGAACACCCGCTCTGGACTCGATCTTGGAGCCCTTTCCTCTGTTCCCATCTCCCGGGGGCTGTCCTGGGCTCCAGCGCTGCTGAAGGAGCCCAGAGAAGGCCTCTGAGTCTTGGGGACGGCACTCAGGTGGACCTGAATACAAGAAAAGGGTTTTCCTGGCTGGAAAGGCAGCTCTGTGCCCCACCCCAGCCGTGCAGAGCTGCTGATGTCACCTTGGCTGCTGAGGGACCTTCGGCTCCTGGGCGTGGAGCAGACCCCGAGCAGGAGAAAAGGAAGGGAAAGGTCCCAGGGCACTGCAGGCAGGTGGGGGAACCCCAGTGGGTCCCAGCAGAGTGGAAAGTCCCTGTTGGGGAGCTGTGGTAGCCCAAGGGCTTCCCGTGACCTCCGGTGCCGTCACAGCTCGGCAGGAAAAGATGGTTTGTGTTGGTAATATTTAGGTGTTTTACAAACATTTTTGCCTCAAGCAGGACAAGGGAAGATCTAAAACCAGTGATCAGCAAGTTCCCGCTTCCCACCAAGGGGTAAATATTTACCAGTTTGGTGTTAATTAACAGAAATATTTAATTTGTCTGTTCACCTTTGTAACTGTGACCCACAGAGGTGAATGAGGCCTCTTAACGAAGCAATCTTGGACAGAAATTCCCCGAGGATCTGGCACCCCTGTGAGGACAATTTCACAAATAATCTCAGGACCCTTCCCAAGCTGGGCTTTGGTGTGCTGGGCCTTTTCTCACTCACTTTCATCAGCGCTTTTCCAGAAAATTATTGGTTAGAGAATTATCATAAATTAATTATTATAACTTGCCCTTTTGGGCACTCACACCTTCGGAGGGGGTGGGTTCAACCTCGCCCTGAGCCCTGACACTGGGAATTGTTGGGCATCTGTTGAAAATGGGGCAAAACCTCGAGGCTTTGGGTTTCTCTCAGGACATGGGGCTGTTAAAACCAGCCCTTGTCCCTGTGCCAGCGCTGGGGCGATGTCACGCGAAGGTGCTCAACACCCTCATAAAAAACAAAGCTTTTTCCAAACCCTTGACCTCAGCACTTGTTTTTCTTGGTGCTCTCGAGATGCTTAACAGGGCTCCTGAAAGTCAGACTGCGTTCTCCAGAAGTGTCCCCTGCCCTGTCATCGTGCTCGGCGTGGGTGGCAAGGAGGGCACAGCTGGGGGAAGACGCAGCAGGAAAGGTTGCAGAGTTCTGCGGCGGACGAAGCGAGGCCTTTCCCACGGAAAATGCTTCCATAAGCACTGTCCAGGGAGAGGAGGTTTAGGTTCATGTGTGGTCCACGGCACGGCAGGAAAAAACCACCCAAAGAGTGCCTTTTGTGGTCTGAAAGCTGTGGTAATACCTTGGGTGTACCTTATTTCGAGTTCCCTGCCTGCTGTGTGCCGAGACACAAGGGCAGGGACGGATGGTGGGGTTGGTGTGGGGCGAGGAGCCCGCTCCCCTCCGAGCACCGAGCTGCGCCTGAACCGAGCTGCTGCTTGAGCTGAGTGTTGCAGAGGTGTCTGTGAGTCACTCCGGGCTCTTACTCACCCCTTTCTCCCGCCACGAGCACGACCGAGGTGCTGGCCTGCCGTTTCCCCGCTGCTTCGCGCGGCCCCGTGGCGTTCCTCGCGGCCCTGGCACCGCGCGCACGCCGAAGCCCCGGTGCCGAGCCCAGCCCCGGGCCTTGGCAGTGGGGCTCAGGAGGAGGAGCCCACGAGCCCCTCTGGGGCGCAGGGCAGCGCTGGCAGCGGGCAGGTCAGTGGTGCTCAGCGGGTGTTTTGCTTTCACCCCTGGGGAGCCGCTGGTGGATCCTCTCCAGCGCAGGGGCAGGGCTGGAGGTGACTCGCTGTGCTCTCGGGGAGCTCCGGCAGCTGGGCACAGCTGTCCCGAGCCCTTCTGGGGGAGCTGCTGGCAAGGAAGGCTGGGTGGAGGTGGCCGTGCTGGGTGCCCGGGGCAGGGAGCGCCGTGGAGCCTCTGCCGAGGTCCCAGCTCTGGGCAGGGGTGGGTGGGCAGCAATGGGTGCTGGCACCAGATGTTGGCCAAACGAGCAGAGAATTGAGCACTTTGGGGTGGTTTTGGGAATTCTGTGGGGGTGTGGCTCAGGTGCTGCCCAGCGTGAAAGCGAAGGCTGCCTCACAGGGGGTTTTGTACCACTGGGGTGGTTTATTGCTTCTTCCCGGGTCGTTTCTGTGCATTTGTGCTGGTCCTAAACGAGAGGCAGAGGACCTGTGGGATGGAGCCGTGTCTGTGCTCTGGGACAGGGGGACACCTGCCCCAGGGGCCCTCGGGACTGCAGGGGAGGAGGGAATGTCCACCCGGTCACCTCTGACTGCTCAGCTCAGGCACATCGGAGCAGTGACCTCGGGAAGCGGCGCTGCCGTTCCTGGTGTCCCCGGCCGATGGACGCGGCCTGGGGGGGACAAACCCTCCCTGGGATAACCCCTTCCTCCCCAGCACGGGCTCTGCCAGCCGAGGTTCGGGTTGTGCCCTGGGCCCCGGAGGAGAGCTGGGATGTGACGGGACTGCAGCCATGATTTCACAGCATCTCCGCGTGCTGGGCTCACGTCCCCCCGGTGCTTCCCACCGCTGCCACGGGG
Organism: Dryoscopus gambensis; assembly: GCA_013389985.1. Lineage (NCBI taxonomy): Eukaryota > Metazoa > Chordata > Aves > Passeriformes > Malaconotidae > Dryoscopus > Dryoscopus gambensis. The sequence goes on from WEIT01007730.1 coordinate 136,432, forward strand.
GCACGCAGGCCTTTCCTTCGTGTTGGCCGTGTGGCAGCAAGGGGACGCTTCTGGAGCCTTCCCTGCCCACTTGGGGTGGGTTCGTGCCCATCGCCAGTGGACACTGGAGCCGTCAAGGGCAATCCTGTTTTAACTCTCCTCCTTCTTTCCTCTTGAATTCAGGAGATGAATTAAAATGCAGCACACCACGTGCACGGAGGACAGGATCTACCACGCGCTGGAAAGGTGTCTCCACGGGCTGAGCAGGGGCGCTGTGTCCCGCAGATGGGCTGGTAGGTGAACCATGGACTTCCCTCTCTGTGATGTCCCAGGCCCCTGGTAGGGTGTCCCACGCAGGGCCCTCTCTGGGTAAGAGGGAGCTGCTGGTGCTGCTTGGAGGCCTTTTCCCTCCCAGTGGTCAGAGTCAGAGATGCCATCCATCCTGCTCAGTCTTCCCGGACATTTTTCCTGGAATAGGAAGATGTCCTGAGGCCCTGCACAGGTCACGTCAGGTCTGACCCGCGTAAGGGCTCAGCAGGGCAGTCGTGCGTGCTGCCAGCTGTCCCCGAGCGAGCTGGGAGGGGAGAAGGCTGGGCTGGCTGACTGCACAAAGGAGCCTCTCCTCGAGCCCAGCACAGCCTT
>WEIT01007730.1:152603-162610 GCA_013389985.1 Dryoscopus gambensis
CCCCTCCCCGCGGGGTCACCGGGGCCCGGCGTGGCCCGGGGGTGCTGTGTGAGGTGGGACAGGCCGAGGGGGGCCCCGGGGTGACCCCAGTGTCTGGTTTCAGGACCCTTCCCCGGCTGGGGTGGAGAGCAGCACCAACGACATCTCCCACTACATCGGCCTGCTGGACCCCTGGTACGAGCGCAACGTCCTGGGGCTGATGAACCTGCCCATGGACGTCCTGTGCCAGGTGCGTGCGTGCCGCGGGCAGGGCGGGGCGTGCCCAGGGAGCCGGGGAGCTGGCTGGAGACCCTTCTGCTGTGCTGCGTGCTCATGGGATGAGGTGGGGCTCCCGGTGGTCAGCAGGAGCCTCTCCGTCCCCGGCGGGGTGGGGTGGGCAGCTGCGGGCTGGAGGTACCACCTGCCCCGTCCTGCTGCTGACCCATCCTGCCACCGCAGTGTGCCAAGCCCGAGGCGGAGCCCCAGGAGGACTCCCAGGAGCAGCTGCCCATCCTGGCAGACATGATCCTGTACTACTGCCGCTTCGCCGCGCGCCCCGTGCTGCTGCAGCTCTACCAGACCGAGGTGGGCACGGGGCTCGGCCCCAGCCTGGCGAGGGAAAGGGGGGTGGCTCTGCCCGTGCCAGCGGTCAGGAGCTGCCTGTGAGGCCCCGAGGGTGTGGCACAGCCGCCGTGTGCTGCTGAGGCAGAGCTCGGTCCCCTCTCGTCCCCTGGCTGTCCCTGGTGCCCTGGCTGATGCTCCTGGCTCAGGGGCTGAGGGCATCCAGGTCCTGCCCAGGCCATGAAGTGCCACGAGCAGTTTTCCAGCCCAGCACCCTTCCCCACGGCACGAGGCAGTGCCTGGTGGTGCTGCCAGGTTTTTAGCATTGCTGGAATCCCTCCAGAGCTCTGCTTCCCACACCGAGCCCCTCCGTGGGGCGAGTTTCCCACACCCTGCCATGTGCCTGGGGCAGATGTGCTGGGGAAGCTTCAATTTGGGGCTGCAAGCCCCGCTTTTTGGGGCTGTGGCTCAGGACCAGCTGCAGCAGGGCTTGGTGAGCAGAGCTGCTGCTCTTCCAGGGATTTGTGTTCCCAGAGCAATTCCCAGACCCTGCTGTTGGCTCGTTGTGGGTTTTTTTCCTGGTGGGCTGTGGAGTTTTAAGTGAATGTGAGGGGTTTGGGTTGGTTTTGGTTGGTTTGGTTGGTTTTGGTCTGCTCAAACAGTCCCAAGTCCAGTTTAAGGCAGGTGCCACCCCGAGCAGCTGCTGAAAGGTGCTTTGAAAACATGGAAGGGTTTTCCCAAACTGACCCATTTTCTGGGAAAAGGACTGAGGGGGGTGAAGGCTGCCTGGCATGGCCGGGTCCCCTCACCCCTTCGTGTCCCCTCTTGTCCCCCTGGCAGCTCACCTTCATCGGGGGAGAGAAGAGGACCGAGGTCTTCATCCACTCCCTGGAGCTGGGGCACTCAGCAGCCACCAGGGCCATCAAGGCCTCAGGTCTGTAGCTGCTTCTGCACCCCCTGAGCTGCCCCGGGGGGCTGAACCCACAGCTGGGGGAGCCTGGGCTGCGGGAGGAGCCTGAGCCAGGCTGAGCGAGGATCCCGGCAGCTCCTCGCTGGTTTGGGAGCGAAACCTCCCCGTTCCGTGTTCCCTTCCGGAGCGAAACCACGGCACTGCCCGATTGTTCGTGCTGCTGTGAACTCTGGAATGGATTCACAATAAAACACCTTCAAGCCCGTTTCCTTCCTCTCATCAGCACCTGCCAAATGCAGCTCTCGTCTTTCCTTTTTACTGCTCTCTTTGTGCTTTCTCCAAAAGTGGCGTTTATAAAATCCCTCTTTTCTTCTCCTTACTTTCCTGGGCACAGCCCGGTTTGTGTGTGTGCTTGGAGCCTTCCGCGTGTAATTTATGTGCTTTTCTCTGACGAATTTATAACATCAGAGCTATTAAGAGAGCAGAAGCAGAGGCAGGAACATCTGGCTGCGGCTCCTCGCGGGTACCCGGGGCAGGACGCTCGGAAGTGCAGCTCACTCGGACGCCTCATGGCCAGCCCCAAAACTGCACCCGAGCGCGCTCCTTTCGGCTTCAACCAACTTCCTTGGTGTGAGCTCGGCTTGTCCTTCTAAACAGAGCCCAGAAAATATCCCCCTGTGAAGCGTCCCCGCCCCACTCCCCCAAAATCAGGCTTGGGCAAAGAGCTCTTCCCTCCAGCTCGTGAAACTGCCAGCGCCGGCGCCGATGTTTTCCCCTTGGCTTCTCTGGCGCCACTTCACAGCCGCAAAAAAATTATCCAGGGGGGAAGAAACCAGTTAGGAAGCGTCAGGCCCGGTGTTTCAGGGCTGATTTCACGTGGGCAGAAACCTGCCTGAACGAACAGGAGCAGGGAGAGCAGCGCGGCCTTGGTTGCTCTGTGCTTTCCCTGGAGCTCGGACCCCTCTGCGCCGGCTCAGCCAGGGCCGCTCTCAGTTCTGCAGAGTGGTTTTGTGTTGTAATTCCTCTCTGGATTCTTCGCTTTCTGCAGCTTTTAAGACACCCTTTCTCTTATTTTTTTTTTGCCTTTTTGCCCCACAGCCGTGCTCAGCAAACCCTGTTCCCCCTTTCTGCAGCTCCTGGGCGTGCTGCCGCGCCAGCAGCCGGGGAAGGCTGGGCACGGAAAGCCCCCGTGTGACGTTTGCTCCTTGTTCCCTGCAGGGCCAGGCAGCAAAAGGCTGGGGATAGACGGAGACAGGGAAGCGATCCCACTGACACTACAGATTGCGTACAGCAAGGTGTGTGCTGGCACCGCCGGGGCCGGGGACAGCTCCGGGACACTCATGGCAAGGAGGACACTGAGGGGCTGGAGCCCCAGGAGGGGCTGAGGGAGCTGGGAAAGGGGCTCAGCCTGGAGCAAAGGAGGCTCAGGGGGGCCCTTGTGGCTCTGCACAAGTCCCTGACAGGAGGGGGCAGCCGGGGGGGTCGGGCTCTGCTCGCAGGGAACAGGGACAGGAGGAGAGGGAATGGCCTCGAGCTGCACCACAGGAAGTTCAGGCTGGATTTTGGGAATATTTCTTCACCAAAAGGGTTTTCCAGCCCTGGCACTGCTGTCCAGGGTAGTGGTGGAGTCACCATCCCTGGGGGTGCTGAGAAGGTGTAGGGTTGGTGCTTAAGGACACGGTTTAGTGCTGGACTTGGCAGAGTTAGATTTAGGGCTGGACTTGACCTTAAAGGCCTTTTCCAAGCTGGATGGTTCTGTGCTTCTCTCCCCCGGGCTCCGGCTGCTCCCTGCAGACAGCTGCCAGCGGCAGGAGTCACTGGAACGACGTGGAGAAGGTCTGCACGTCCGTCAACCTCAGCAAGGCCTGCAGGAAGCACGAGGAGCTCGGTGGGTACCGGGGTCCTGGGGCTGTGCCCGGGGAAGGGTGGGAGGCGCTGGTGGAGCCAGGGAACGGTGTGGAATTCCGGCTGGAGCGAGCGAGGGAGATGTGAGTGCCGGAGGCACGGGGAGGTGCCCGACGTGCCCTGGGCTGTGCTCCAGTCCTGGCTGTCCTCAGGACCACAAAGGAGGTGTCCTGTCCCACCCTCCTAAAGCCTCCAGCTGGGAACCATCCATGAGGGATGGGCTGGGACGGCCCCAACACCAGGGTGGCCACTGGAGAGTGGCTCTCCAGAGCAGCCCTTATTTAGCACGGAGGAGCAACGGGTGAAGCTTGTTGGATGAAGCAGGAGCGAGGGCTGAGTGCTTGCCCTGCACCCGGGCAGGACGTCAGCAGGCCCCTCCCGAGCTGCTGCCGCGCTTCAGACACAGCTCCCAGCCACCTGCCTCGGCCTCAGAAGCCTTTTCCTCACCGGGTTTCCAATTAATCAAACTTTGGGCCTTTGGAAAGCTCCCAGGCTCTTGGTCCGTGTGTGCGTTCCGTTTGCTCTCATTTAAGAGCTGCTGGTTTGGCCGTCAGGCACATCCAGTTCTGAGGACACTGAGGGGGTTTAGTTCCTTTTTCCTCGTGTGCCTGGTGCCCGGCAGGGGTTTGCCAGCAGGATAATCAGGGAAGTGGTGTCGTACCAAACGGGAGACGTCCCTGCACGCTCCGTGCAGCTCCACGCTGTCCCTCCTGGCCCTGCCCGTCCATGGAGCCAACCCCGGGAGAAAACCATCAGGAACTGGTTTCTCAGCCCCTCTGAATGCTGAGCTGGGTGTTGCTGCTCTAGTTCAGGGTTTGCATCAGGGGTGTCCTCAGCTCCTCTCTGGGGAGAAAGCTCCCCACGGGTCCCCTTCCTTCCAAGAGGAATCTGCTCTCCGTTGGTTTTCCCGTTTGACCACAGGATGTCACTGCAACTCCGGGCGTGAGGAGGCGGCTCCAGGTGGGCTCGGGAGAGACCACGCTGGGAGAGCCAGACTTCCCTCACGAGGATGGGCAATGGTTTTCCCCTGTTTGCAGCCCAAGGTGGTTAGAAGTCCTCTCCTGCCGTGTTTGGAAAGCAGCTGGGATTCCAGAGGACATTTCCCCGTGTCCCCGGTGCTTTCCACGTGTTGAGGACGTGGGGAGGGCAGCTGGGAGTGCGCCGCGTTCCCCCAGCAGTGGGATCCTGCTGGAGCCCCGGTTCTGGGACGCTTTGAGAGGCGCAGGGAGCCCCTGGGCTCCCGGCCGAGCCCCAGCTCACGGCAGTTCCCTTCTGCTGCAGCCTCCAAGACAGAATGTCTCAACCTCACCGTGACCGAGGTGGTCAAGAGGCAGAACTCCAAATCCAAGAAAAGTTTCAACCAGGTAACTCCAGTCCTGGAGCTCTTACGCTGGGGGAGGCGAGGGGGCCTGGCCTGGCCGGGAGGGGAGCAGGGCTGGGCAGAGCAGCTCCTTGGGGGACCCCTTTGCTGCTGGCCCCAGTCCCGCCCCGGCTCCCCCGCCCAGCCCAGGGACCGCGCTGAGGCAGCAGCTGCTCACTCCAGCCTTTCCTCTCAGCAGATCAGCGTGTCCCAGATCAAAGTGGACAAGGCCCAGATCATCGGGGTCCAGTCGTCCTTCGCCGTGTGCCTGGACCAGGACGAGCAGAAGATCCTGCAGAGTGTAACCAGGTGGGAACGGCAGCCGGAGCTCCTGGGGGGTGCGTCCTGACCCTGGGTGGGAATGGGGTCCTGACACCATGGGGGATCTGTGCCCCGAGCCCCAGGCTCGGCTGGGATGGATGCTCCTGCTCGGCTCCCAGCAGGATTTACCTTCAGGAAGTCCCACAGTCTAAAGGGCTGTCCCCTGTCAGCTCCTCCACCCCAAAGGCTCCTCTCCCAGCAGGAGCAGTAGGGAGCCAGAGGTTATGGGGGATAAAGGAGGTGTTGGAAGAGCTCTGGGCGCATGAGCAGAGCCTCCAACTTCTAAACCTCCTTTGGGCTGTCCCCTCCTTCGGTGTCCCCATTGCAGAGGGGCCCCACGATGCTCATGGGAGCATCTGGGCTAAACAGGAATTGTTCACTGGACTGTTCACCTGCCAGTGGTGTCCCCAGGGCTCCAGCCTGGCTCCCGGGTGACGGAGCTTCCATGGGCACAAGAGATCAATCCACGGGTCTGACCCGTGGGGTTTAAAAACGTACGGCCGTTGTAATTGCACCCTCAGATGGAGCAGAACTCCGCAAAGCAATGCTGCCTCCAGCAGAAAAATATTTGGGATCTTATACCTTAAATAACCCCAAAGAGAATGGTTGACTTGTTGGTTGTGAAACTCAGGGGGTTGCTGGAGTTCATGAAATGTTAAAGGAGCTCCTTCCCTCTTCCCGAAACTTGGGGGATGCAGAAGTTCTCATGTTCCCCAATGAATTTCTGCAAATGCCCTGGGTGGGTGATGCTGCTCGAGCCAGCCGAGAGTCCTGAACTCAGTGCCCAGCCCCCAGTCCTGTTAAAGACTGGGCTGATTCCCCCTGGGTTTGCAGCCCCATTCCCGCTGGGTTCCAGCCCCATTCCCGCTGGGTTCCAGCCCCATTCCCATTCCCACTGGGTTCCAGCCCCATTCCCGCTGGGTTTGCAGTCCCATTCCCGCTGGGTTCCAGCCCCATTCCCGCTGGGTTCCAGCCCCATTCCCGCTGAGGGCTCCCAGCCCACACCTCCCTCAGAGGCCGTGTCCTTGTGTCCCCCGCAGGTGTGAGATCTCCGTGTGCTACAAGCCCAGGGACAGCGACCCCCTGGCCCTGCGAGGGTCCCCCGTGCCTGCCCAGGACCCCGAGCTCCACTCCCTGCTCTGCTTGCCCATTGCCACCTTCAGTGGGGCACTGCCGTAGGGGAGCCGTGTCCTTCCAGACCAGGCTCCATCCCACAGTGATCCAGGCTCAGGAGAAGGAAAAGGACACCCAGCCCCACTTGTCTGAGACCTCCTGCAGCTGAGGAGTCGCTGTNTGGGTGCCCAGCCCCCTTTCCACTGGGTTTGCAGCCCCATTCCCACTGGGTTTGCAGTCCCATTCCCGCTGGGTTCCAGCCCCATTCCCGCTGGGTTCCAGCCCCATTCCCGCTGAGGGCTCCCAGCCCACACCTCCCTCAGAGGCCGTGTCCTTGTGTCCCCCGCAGGTGTGAGATCTCCGTGTGCTACAAGCCCAGGGACAGCGACCCCCTGGCCCTGCGAGGGTCCCCCGTGCCTGCCCAGGACCCCGAGCTCCACTCCCTGCTCTGCTTGCCCATTGCCACCTTCAGTGGGGCACTGCCGTAGGGGAGCCGTGTCCTTCCAGACCAGGCTCCATCCCACAGTGATCCAGGCTCAGGAGAAGGAAAAGGACACCCAGCCCCACTTGTCTGAGACCTCCTGCAGCTGAGGAGTCACTGTGGTGGCTGAGCTGCTCCTGCTCCGGGCTCAGCCCCTCCCTGGGACGTGGGATCGTTGTGCTCTGGCGTCTCTCGGGGTTCCTCGGCAAGGGGAGGAAGGTGGTTGCTGGATATCCCTCCGTGGATCAGCAGAAGCCGGTGCCTGGGTGGGAGGGCCGGGCAAGGACAGGGATGTTCCCCGCCAGTGAAGGGTGCAGGTGGGATCGGGGGCAGGGGTGAGCTCGTGGGGGGATGTTTGGGAGAGGAATATCCTCGGCTCAGTGGCGTCAGGCGCCCGTCAGTGCGCGGGGATCGCGGGTGGCCCAGCCCATGTCCCAGAGGTGTTTCACCTGGACAGGCTGAGGATGCTCAGGGCAGGTTTTTGGGATGGGGACAGGTTTCTCAAGGCTCCCCTTCAATCCTGGAGGTCGGGTGTCCTGCAGGGAAGCAGAGCAGGGATCCCACAGCTCGGGCTGGGTGTGTCCCAGGGAACTGAGTGCAACGGGCCGTTCCAGCTGGTGATGGATCCACGTATTTCCTGTGCATCCAGGAGAGGAATTCCTCATTCCTGCAGGATCCCAGCGCTGAGCTGTTCTCCCTGCCCAGCCCCTGGGCTCGTGTCCTCCTCCCAGCACTGTGTGCCAGAGCCAGCCCAGGGCTGAACCCTGCTGGAAATCCCTCAGGAGCCGTGCCGGGCTCCCAGCAGGGAGGGAGGCGCTGGGGAGGGCACCAGGATTGGCCCAAGCCCACCTGCAGGGGCACAGCTGCTGGAGAAGCACCCAGCACCAAACCCACCCAGTGACACCTGCAGGAGACAACGGGGTTTGAGACCCTTCCCCCGCAAAGATTCCGACCTCTTCCCTCTCCCTGCAAGGCTGTAGGTACAGAAAGGTGCAATATTGGGGTTTATTTGGGGGTAGCGTGACCCCGTGAGCAAAGAAATGAGACTGGGAAAGCCCCAGGCTGTTTCTGGGTGGTTTTGGGGATTGTGCCGGTGCTGGCAGCACAAGAGCCCAGTGCCTGCTGCAGGCTCAGAGGAGTTGATCCCGAGGTTCTGTGTTCCCTGGATGTGCCTGGGGGGCTGCAGGGCTCAGCCACGGTGGGGTCAGCCCAGGGGGTCCCTTGATCCTCCAGGGAACAGCAAACAGGACCCGGGGGGCTCTCAGCGCTGTCCCCAAGGGCTGGTGGCACGGCAGCAGCGTCACCTGAGGCTCAGTCTGCCAGGGAACGGGCCAGAGCTCCTGGGGGCTTCTCAGAGGAGTGGGGGTCAGGGTTGTCTGCTGGATTCCCCCACGTCCCTGCTGGAAGCGTTGGAGGATCCCTGCCGTGCCCCTGACTCTGCTCCCGGCTCCGCTGGCTGCTGGACACCTTCTGCTCCCCCTGTCCCATGGTTGGGGACAGCTTGGCCCGGGCCCAGGGCTGAACCCCGTGGTCCCCAAGGTGCTCCCTGGTGTCCTCAGCAGCTCAGGGTGCAGCTCCTGCCAGGGAGGAAATCAGGAGCCCGCGCTCCTGAAAGCTCCGCGCTCCCTGCTCCACCTTGAATCCACCACCGCCGAGCGCCTCTGCTCCCCTGATCCAGGGAAAGCCGCTCGCGGGGGTTGGAGCATCCCGTGGGCCGGAGCAGGAGCCCTGGCCCCACCGGGGAGCAGAGCCAGGTTGGTCCCCCAGCAGGGATCCTCCTTCCCTGGCCTCGCAGCGGCTCCAGAGGCTCTTTTCCAAGCGCAGGGAGCGGTGTCCGGCCGTGGCAGGGACCCCCGGCACTGCCCGGCCCTGCTGGGCTCTCCCCTCCTCGCTCCTCTCCATCACTATTTTAAGCCCAACAGGCTCAAGGGACCAGGAGCAGATTTTGGTGGCTCTTTCCATGCACTTGGACAAGGTTTTCTCGCTGACTTTCCCCTTCCCAGGCTGGTTTGTGGTGTGTTCTCTCCAGTGGGGCTGGAATTTGGCAGGCGGTTATTTTTGTTCGGGGCTTTAAAGCAGCACCTTACCCTGTCAAACAAGATCTCTGGGATCTTGGTGTCCGTGGCTAAATCCCTGCCAGGACCTCAATCCCTCTGGGTTCAGCTGGCCCTACAGAAATCCTGGAGGAGAGAATTTCCATCCCATAGAGAAAACCAAGCGCAAACTCCGGGGACTCAGAATCCTGGCGAAGGTTTTGACCTCTGGTGCTTTCTGGAGATGAAAGAATCCCGGGGTTCTTTGGGGTCGTTTTTGTACATTTGTGTAGCCTCAGCAGCTCTGTGTAAAGTCTGTGCTGATCTGTAAAATACTGTGCAGAGGACTTTTAAAGTAACTGTAAAATATTAAAAGTTGATTTATTTCCAGTACAGGAGCAGTATCTGGGTCAAGGAATTCCTGGGTGGGTGGGAGGCACGGGAGGAGGCTCCAGATCTCCCCCGAGGAGCTGGCCTGGGGGCTGGAACAGGCACTGGCACTGACAGCTCCAGCACCCACCACAGCCCCGGGGTTTGTTCCTTCAGGTGCTCCCACATCTCCTGCTCACACGGGGGTAACCTGGCATCAGCCTGCAGGTAGAAGCTGCACCGTCTTTCTCAAACAAATGAAATTGTCCAGCCTCATGGAACACATCCTGAGACGCTGCCCAGGCTTGAACATTCCATGGTTTATCTTTTACCTCTTATTTTTCATTATTACGATTTTTTTTTAATCTCATTATTAGGATTTTTTTATCTCATTATTAGGATTTTTTTCAAGGCAAAAAAACACCAAACAAAACAAAACAACAAAGAAGGGTTGGAGGTGACTCAGCTCAGAGAAATGGAAAAGGCAACTTCAGTTCTGGCTGTCAGCTCGGCTTTCCCTGTGCCCTGCTCCCCTCATCGTCTGTATTTGCTGGAGCTGGAATAAAAATAGAACTGGGCTGGCGGCCAGGGCAGAAAATGGAGCTGCAGCATCAAAGCAGCGTTCGGTTGGTGACCTGTTCCCTCACAAACCCTGAGGAAATCACCCAGGACGGGTCTGGCCGCCTGCCAGGGGCGCTTTCCCTGCGGGATGGGAGCGGAGCTCGGACGCTCCGTTTGCTCCGGCCGAGCGCCTCTGCTCCCCTGGGCTGCCCGTGAGCTCCGTGGTTAAAGCAGCCGCGGACGGATGGGAAAGGAAGGCAGGGGAGAGCAAAGCGTCCCGGGGCAGGAGGGAGCTGTCCGAGCTCCCCCGGCCGGGGAGGGCGCGGGGCAGCGGCCGAAACAGGAGCCGAACGCCGGGGGAGGAACAGCCCCGGCAGCGCCACCGCCACCCCAGCAGCCCCGGGGGGGCTCGGA
>WEIT01007732.1:3393-15565 GCA_013389985.1 Dryoscopus gambensis
AAGACACTGCTCTAGTAACAAAGACTTCGCCACTGCTACAAGGTAAGGACCCTGCCCACAGACGGAAGGCAGCCTGAAAAAGCCTGGAGAGCAGATAGTCAGTGCAAAGAGCTGTGAGTACAAGAGGGTAGAGACGAATCTGAAACAACCAAAGAGCACATCACCAGGGAAACATACAATATGGTTGTGTTACCTCTGTCCTTGGCACAGATGCAACCTGTTCTGGAAACACTGTGTCCACAATTCGAGAGGTTGTTGAAAAATTGGAAAAGGTTCAGAGGAAAGCAACAAGAATGATGAAAGGAGTGGAAAACATTCCTTGTAATGAAAGACGCAAAGAGCTCAATCTATTTAGGTTATCAGAGAGATGTTTAAAAGGCTACTTGATCACAGCCTATAAATAACTATGTGAGAAACAGAAATTTGATAACACTAGAGTTTTCAGCCTGGTGAAAAAGGTGTAACAGAAGCCAGTGGTGAGAAGATGTAGTTGGAGACACACACTGGAAGGCTTAAATCAAGAGGAATGATTTTTTTTTTTTTCTGTTAAAATCAGACACGTGCAAACACAAAAAAGAGTAATTCAGAAAAGTTCTGGTGCCCTTTTCATGGGGGGGCAGACTGAATAGATGACCATAATAGCCTTTTAGTTTTATAGGCCATGAATCTACAGCTTCAATTGCAGGCTTCTCTGCTTCGTATTTTCTTACGCCATCACTGGGCAGTTCCAACCAGTGCAAACTTAATCGGAACCAGGTGGAGCCTGCTTTTTGCAGCACAAGGGAGCTTCACCCTGAAGCTACATTGGATAAGACCAGGATTTGACTGGACCAAAGGAATTAATACAGTATGAAGAGTGTGTGTCTATCTTATTGTCACCTCTCCTTTCTAGTTATTGCAAAAAATACTGATATTTGAGTGAGTATAAAACACAGTCTTGGGAGGTGAATTATGGTAAATTTTATGACAAGTGATTTTAACGCATACCCACACCTTATTGGCTCCAAAGAAATAAGACGAAATAGAAAATTACACACAGTGTACTGTTTAAGCGAGGCAGAATATGAGAAAGAGACCTAACTCATTTTGCCTGGTTTTTGTGCTTTTGAGAGCAGCGCAGGTCTGAAAACTTTCCTTCAACTGCAGAAGTTTTTGAATTAACTTTGTTGTTAGGAGAGACTGCGGGAGGAGGTGGAGCAACAAAGGAAAGAGAAATGCTAACGGAAAAAACACATATAAACAACATACCATATGTAGGACACTCACCATATGCCAGCCTCACTTTTTTCCTCTCTCTCTAATGTGGTCCAATAATTCCAGTCATTTGGAGGGTTATTCACACTGTCTACTTCAGACATCTGATTTAGGTCCTTTGAATTGCAGCGGTTCCCCCCTCGCCTACAGCCCCCCGGCACCTCTGTCTCCCTGCCAGCTACGTAGGGAAGTACAAACACCTAGGTTTAGTTCTTAAAACTCTGCCTAAGTTAGATATCTAAGTTAGCCTAAAGCTGTTGTATAAATACCACTCTTTCCTATTAAATTTAAAAAGAAAGAAAGAAAAGGAAAAAATTATTGCTGTGGAAAAAATTACTTGTTTAAAGCACAGGGATATAAAAGTGCAAGAAAGTTTACAAATTCAAGGCCAGCTCCTTAGCTGGTACGACTCATATACCAGCATTCAAATAAACAGGCTGACTCCCATTTGCCCTGGCAAGAGTGCAACCTTCAAGCTGGTTTTGCAAACCAAGTCAGCCACCTGATTCTGTTCGGCAAAGAACATAACGTTTTCATAAAATGCACAAAAAAACTTTTACAACTCAAGTCCTTTAAAAAAAAAAAACTCCAAGGGAAAAAATCTAAAAAGAAAATGTTGTGTAGGAAATGGCAGCTACTGCAGTCTGCAGAAAGCACCTCTCTTATAAAAGCAGAGAAAAAGTGGTGAGAGATCAGCATCAGACTCAACAATTACAAATACTATACTTTTCAGAAAAAATATCTTACCACCCTTTCTAGAGAAAACGTCATTTTATTTACAACCCCCCCAAACATTCTAAATGCTTTGCTGCCCCATATTAGTTTTACTATTACTTCATTTTTATTGTGTGGTACTGCAGCAAGCTGAAGTAAGCACAGCACAGCACAAAGCTAGACAATTCACAACAGCAGAAAGGCAACTTTGCATAAATGTTGTTGAAAGACAGTGGAGAGAGAAGAGGAAATTCTGCATCTTTAATGCAAGGTTTTTAATGCTTATATATATCAAACTGCTCTGTGTTCTCCTGGAATCTTTCTGTTAAAATGTCTCTAACTCTAGGGACACATTCTACAAGGCAGTTATGCACCATTTAAATGTGAAAAATGCACACTTTACTTGGAAAAAGATGTGTGATGTGAAGTGTTTTTAAGAATAATTGAATGATTTTGTGATTCATTAAATGCTTTTTCCTCAGCAAGAAGTAATGGCTTTTCCACTAAGCACCCAAAAGGTGAAAAGCCAAACTGTTAGAACAAGTAAAGTGTCCTTAGGAAGAGGATCATTTACAGTGTTTTTTGTTGTATTTCTTATCTTTTTTTAATTCCAAGAGGAAGAGAACAAAGAATGTGTGGGGGGGAGGGAAGCAAATAATGACATGTAGGAAATTAAAAATATTGAATGAGGGGGACAAAACTCGAAGTGGCAGTTGCCTATTCTTCAGTTTAAAAGAAAACAGAAAAATTGTGACACGTAAGTTTCATTGAATATGGCTTCACCTACATATTCCTGCTGAGACCATGGGATCAGTTATTTTATGGGAGTGAAAAAAAAGAGCTGTTTTCATATACCCAGTATATCTTTAAGCTAAAGTGTAAATCTTCTGTTTCTTCCCCTTCCTATTTTATTTTTCCTTTAAAAAAGAATAAAAAAACTAGGGAAACAATACACACCTTGACTCCTGCAAAAAAGATCTCTGGCACAATCACAAGACGCCTGCTTAAGTAATACCCAAAAGGTAACTCCATGCATTCCACTGGCCAGAAATAATTCACAGCACGATGAATCCACAAGAAAGTCAATAGCATATTATAACACTCTTAGGGGAGCTGGGGCTGTAGAGCAATGTGAGGCAATGCCTTAGCATGAACTATCACTTTATATATGTGCTGTATTCATGAGTATGAATTATATTACAACATTTGACATGCTATGACTTTTGATCTACTGTGACTCATGACCTCTGTCCTATTGTGACCTTTATGCCTAAACCTGTAGGGAATAGTTCAAACAATAGAACATACATGACAGATAACTCTTAGATAAGATAAAAGTGTGTAACGATTATAAACACTCATGGTCAGGGCAATAGCTAGCCAAAAACTGCCAAAGATTAGGAAGATACTGCCCCTGGGAAATGATATTATGAATATTCCTGCACTTTCCTCTGGGGCATCCGGAGCCAAGGATACTAGCCTAGATGGGCCACTGGTTTGATTAGGTACGGCAGTTCTGATATTTCTGTGAACATATGATAGTGTGGAAAAATACAGATTTTGTGGTTAATAGAAAATTCTGCATAATACAGGAAGGAGGCTTTGACCAGTGATAAAATCCTTGTGACCTTTCAGCTGCAAAGCCAGTTGAACTTTGTGTAGATTCTGTTTCCACCCAAATCAATTGTGATTTCCTGCTGATTTCAGTAGGAGCAAAAGAAAAACTGCAAAGGATCCCCACATACTGTCTTGTGTGGGGGAGCACTCAGATGCCACAGCAACTATATTTTATTTTTAATTAAAAAAAAATAATCCCTGTAGATCTGGGGTCTCATGAGATTTGCCAGAAAGCAAGGGTTGCACTTACTTCCTTCTACAGGAGGAATTTGAAGGCAGTCTTTTGCAGCTCATGTGTATCAGCCTCTGCTCTACTTTTTAACAGCTCCTATTCGTTTAGTCTGTTCCAGCAGCTTCCAGCTGCAATCTTGGACTCCAAAGACTGGCTTCCTGGTCATCAGCTACCTGGCTCCACAGAGTAGTCCAGGGACCAGGCATTCAAATGCAATTAAATTGCTCTCCAAAAGAAAGCTGGAGAGCAAAAAATAGTGCTGGCATGCTGCAGAAAAGTAGGAAGACAAAGAATCAACTGACAGCCTATATAGCATGAGACTGGAGTCTTTGGCTAAAATGTGGACTTATACTGCATCTTGGAAAAAAAGTATGGTCAAAAAGAGCAGACATGGAATGAAGGTAACTGTAAGGCCTTGGCATAAAAAGTTTTCATCATTTCTCAACATCTGGATATAGACACATTGGTAAACTTTAACCATAAATTGTATTTTTAATATTATTCTCATAACCTTAAGACATGAATTTACTTTATTTTTATAAAACATAGAAGTTATAGCTTGCCTTTATCAGGTGTAAATGTGAATTTATTTGATTAAGCTGATTTTAAACCAAAAAAACAGAAAATAGTTTTTTGGATCCATTTTGAGTTTTGCTAAAACCACATTTATTTCAGTACAGCCCTCATTGATTAGTTTAAGCAAAACAACTCACTGAAACTGTATCCAGGATCCACAGACCAGGATTTCTATTTGTTTGATAGAAATCTATTTAAAAATCACGGACATTCAGACTGGTAGGGCAACGTCCTGTCACCCCAGCTGGACTGAACCTCAGCCCTGTGGGAACTCTGCTCCTGCATGACTCTGTCCAAAGGGATCCCTGAAAGAGTGATCACTGTCCAACAGGTGACGTCTGCAGCTGCCACCTGCGTCTCTGCCAGCTTGCCTGGCTGTAGATTGGGAGGCACATCTGGAGGAGTACAAAGAATTCACAGAGGGGAAAAAGCATTGTGGGACAGAAAGATAATGTATTAAACACGGCCTAGAGATTGGCAAACCGCCCTTTATGGCGGAAAATGCGCACATGCGCAAGCTATTAGTGGTACCTCCCTCATACAGTGAAATATACGACCTAGCACAACCAAGACTCAGATGACACCTGTTATCTGCACGTGCCCTCATGCATGGATATTCCTGATGTGCCATCTTGATATGCTGGGGGTGTGGTGTACAATGGTGTTTGAAAGTAAGACACTGCAAATGACAAGTTGGATGGACCAGTTTTGCTGTTGTCCTCTCCTAACAACTGCTGTTACAGGGGCTAGATACAAAGCTTGCCAACTTTCTCTGTCTAAAAACTGATTAAAACAGTATTACAGAAGCTAGACAAACTGTAAATAAAGTTTTATTAATTTTACCCTGAAATATTTCTGTTTTCAGAAGCAGACCTGGTTATTGTTGTGCTGGCTAAGTATTACAGCAGCATTAGTGGTAAAAAGATTCGGCATCCTGAACTGAGATTCACCTGTGCAACTTAAACCATTTGTAGCCTAAAGACAAAACGAAAGCAGGTACTTCCAAGCACAACTCATCTGCCTTACTGCAGATGCCTGCTTTGTATAAGATTGAGCCATTCTCTAGGCTCCTGTGACTCAATCTCCAAACAGCTCTTGGTAGCTGAAGGAGAGACACCAGTTCTCTCCACTCCATTCAAGGAGTCACCAGAATCCCCAGAAAAGAAAACACTTCTCTCACTGTTACACTACAATAAACCAGAGCTATAAATATGTGGATTGTCATTATGCCCTATTGATAATCTAGCTAAGGGACTAAAGTGTACTATTATCTATATATATATTTAAAAAACACATGGCTTGTAAAATAATAGGCTGTCAGCAGTACATGCCAATCTATTTAGCATGAATTGAGACAGAGATGCATTATAGAGAGAAAGCTGACACCAGGGGAGTTTCCATTTCCCCTATGACACTGAGCACAACCTTGCCTCCAGACCCTTTGTCTTCACACTTCTCTGACACTGTTCCTTTCCCTGTGTTCCTTTTGTCTCTCTGCTTGTCAAACTGTTGCTCAGACACCTGCATTTTTTTATACATTTCCTACCCGGTGCTTTGGAACAGTGCATTTTTGATCTCACAGATGTATGAACTGAGGCATTGTATTGAGTTTACTGGAAAAAAAGTCAAAACCTAATACCTATTCAGAGCAAAATAAAATATCATAATCTGTTTCCTGGAAAGCATCTACTCTATGCAAATAGAGATTTTATTTTTCCAAGACAAAGCAAAAAAATTCCCCACACCTGAAAAACAAAATTTATTCTACTTGAATCTAAACACTTTTTTTAAAATGCAAAGAAATGTACATAGCATTGAAGCAAAATAGTATGCTTTTATGGATATGTAAAAGAAAGCTAAAAAAACAAGGGGTAGGATTCATGAAACTGAAGGTTGACCCACACTCTTACTTTTACACAGAATCAGGGCTGGAATTCATGCCAGGTGACAAGTGTGTTCAGCTCCCTTTTCTTCATGTTAATACGTCATAAACTTGTATTAGCCCATTTCAATGCCTCCTCTTAAAAATTCTTTTGTACTCATGAACAACAAGGCAGATAAACCAAATGCCTAGAAATAAGAGATCTGTGGAAGTGCAGGTCAATACACTGGTTCTGGAGAAAATAAATAAAAGCTAAAATAAACAGTAAAATTAGTGGATAAATAAACTGAAACAACAGAGGGGATTCCTTAAATATAAGGATCTTTCACTAAACCTCTTAAAAAAACCTAAACAGCTTGTGATAAGAAACAAGGTCTTCAGATCTTAATTAGCTGAAGAGACAAAACAGAATTAAATGGCTAATTATCAAACTAAAAGGAGGTCCCAGAACAAAACAGTATAATAAATGCCTATGGAATGATGAGTGGTATCACAACGGTAAATAAGGAATAATATTTTCTCCTCCAGTTTAGGAGCTAGTGAGAATCAAGTAAAGGGAGTGGGTACCAGCTTCCAAATGTTCTGATAGTGGTAGCTCTTCATACAAATGAAACAACAGAAGCTAGAAGTTTGTTGGATGCTAGAAGTTTGCCAAGGTCACCAGCTAAACTCATGTCTATTAAACATGAAACAACACTGTGAATGAAAGGGTTCCTGAGCCACACCCTTGGAGTCTGAGCAGTTTTTTTGAAATACCAAATGGGTTAATTTGGTGGTTTTTTCTTCCCTTCTTCTTGAACTTCTGTCTCTTGCTGTCCATTTGCAGTGGTGCGTTACTGACCTGCAGAATCTCTGCAAGGATCCAGTACTATTTCTCTCAGGGCAGAAATGGTACTGGATATCTCTCAGGCAGAGTTGAGTAATTGGTCCAGGTACATCACAGGTGAACACTGATATGGTAGAGTAGGGATTAGCTCAATTCATTAGAGCATGGTGCTTATAAATCCAAGGTTGTAAATTCAACCCCTCTATGAGCCATTCATGGAAGAGTTGGACTTGATGATCCCTGTGGGTCCCTTTGAACTCAGAATATTCTGTGATCTGTATAATTTGTATGGCTACTTTAAATCTAGAAGGAATGTGAGATCATTTCCATAATGCTGCACCCCCGGAGCTACTCTGACCCAGCTCAGATGGTTCAAAGGCACATTTCTTATTCTGGATGATGCTCACAAACTATAAAGAGGAAGTGTATATGTACTGAGTCTAGTCCACACTGAGTATAGCTGCCATTGCAGTGGAGAGAGCAGTGCGGTAAGACTGAAGGCCTTGAAAGGCACAACTTCCAAATGCTGACACTGCCCATAGCGAGCAATACCCCAGGGCAACCCAGAGTAGGGACTGTCCCCAGCAGCATAAGACGCTGGGAAAAGCACCAGCTTCCCAGAAGGAACCTCAATCTCAGGCTTTATTTCCATGACTCAGAGCTGGTCAAGATGGGTTTGGGCTGTTTTCACAGCTATTCTGTCAATCTTGGTCATGATTCCCAATATTCATTTATATATTTGTGAACAATTTTGAATATTTCAGACCTTTTGATGTGAGATTATAAGAAGTTGGTGATTTAGACTTCTCATTTTTCCTGGTCTCATTTACCTTTGAATGTTGATAATCCAAAAGTTGTTACAACATTTTAGAAGTAATTTTTTATGTGGGAGAAAGGGTCAAACTCTTTTCACATAGGTATTTATAAGAGCAGTTGTGACAAAGTTTTATTAAAAAAAAAACTTTTAAAAAGCAGTTCTGCTTGTCTGGCCAGCATAGCTGATTCTAAGCTCAAGGGTGAGCAAATAGCACAGTGCCACAAGCATCACATTTTATGCTATGTAAATACTCCCAAAATGGAGGAAGTGGAAGTGATGAATTAAGTGAGAAGCTTTTGTTATGATTCTTTTAGGTTTTAAGGGTAAAAAATTGAGAATGGATCTCCTTAGAGAGGAAGGAGAGAGAATGGCACATCTAAAGGATGCAATCTATCATCCTAAACATTGGTAAGTGACATTTCCTTCGGCAGCTGACGGCTAAACATGTCTAGGTTTTTTCAGCTTGTGCCAGTAGAAGAAAGAAGGAGTCTTATGCCCTCATTTTTTAAAAGAATATCCACAATTTCGGTGAGCATAATCTGGTCCACAAGTTACTGGTAGAGTTGTATTAGCATGCATAGATACATAGCATTTTCCTGTGTGGATATTTTGAGAGGAAAGTATTTTTTGTTTGCGTGTTTGTTTCATATATGTTTTTATAGTTTTATTTTAGAAGTCTGTGATGTGTTAGAAAGCATCATGGGCAGAGAGGAACTGCAGCCCTTCCTGTAAATTCAACAAACTGGTATATGCTGAAAGCAACCCCTGAATGATTTACTTTTTTCACAAAGAGAGGTGAAGAGAAGGAGAGGGGTGGGAAAACAACAGATTTTTTAAATTATATTAACACTCACTACCTGCAAAAGCATTTGTAGAGAGTTACCCAAATCTCCTGTGGGCATTTCAGCACAAGTCCAATACAGAAATATACCAGAAAGGAAGGACAAGTTGATTGGGCTACAGGCCAATCGCAGCTACAACTGTACGGTATCATAAAACACCTTGGCCCCTTTCACAAGAAGAAATAATCAAGTTTCCATGATACTGTATTCCTGAGGAATGTGTTTTTTCCAGATAAATTTCATTTTCTGAGTCACTGTTAATTTTCTTCAGGCCTACATACAGTTCACATTCCTGTTAAGGCAACACCTTAAGAAACTATTGGGATGGTCAGAAAGCAATAGGAAAAGAATGCTAACAGCAATTACTTCCTCTAAAAGACACCCACAGTTGCTTGGGTGTTTTAAAAATATGACAGGTTAGATTCAGCCAGGAGGCTCAGGGAGCCAACCAACAGTCTCCTTGGTTTCCTCTCCAGAGCAGAGCCAGGAGATCCCCAGACATGTCCTGCCAGCAGCTCACACCACTGCCTCACTGTCCTCTTCAAGACTCTGTCCAACTGGGAATGAATATAGTGTCTTGTTAGTAAAGTTACTGCTTTAAGGCTCACCACTACTGACAAGTCTGTAAAAATCCCTCCCCATGAATTATTCTAAAAAATGCAAATTTTTTTTAAAAAGCTCCAAACAACTATATATTGCTATATAAAGCTGTTACAGAAATTATTTTAATTAAGTGATTAAGAATGGGCACGATATTGTCTTCCATATGTTATTAGAATGCACAGCAGTAGTTCAATGCTTACAAAGATTTACATTTGTGTTGGAATAATATTCATGAATTAGGAATTTAAAATACCACTCAAACGTGCCTTCACACAGTTGGCCAAATAAAGCAAAGTTGTTCAACAAGGGATTTCTGTGTTAGAGACCTTGAAAATAGTGGCTTAACAGTATGCTAACTTGTTGAAAAGAATCTCATCAGACGTCTGTCCAGCTATGACATGTTATGGATTTACTTTGGACTGAACCAGTGGGCTGACATATGCCACCAAGATGAAGGAATACAACTTGAAAGAGATATATGTCTGTTTTAAGCAGGAATGTTCATTCTTTAGCTCACTGCTTCATTCACTAAGCCGTGTGCAAACTGCTGCACCAATGAGTGATTCAATGCAGATGCCTTTAATGCACCACACAGCAGGAACAAGCAAGATACTTGCCATCGTGACTCTCCTGGTGGGACAAGGAAGAAATTTCCTTGTGGTTGCACTGGGACCCTTGAAATGGAAGAATACAGGCTATACTGGGAAAAGTAATCTTTAACCAAATGTAATCTATACAATTAATATGCTCACAAGCCTCCCTCACATCTTCAATGTTTTGAGTTTATTTTGGGAGAGCAAGGGATAGAAGAGGTGAGTCGTTTTTGAGGTGTAGGCTGAGCAAAACTGTCCAGAAGAGCAGCTCCAGGCACCACTGAAATAATATACAAGCTTTCACAGTGCAAAGTATGCTAAAGTGGGTCATACAGTTTATTTCCAGATGTTCTCAGCCTCACTATTTTCTAATGATATAGATGAAATCCATAAAGATTTCCTGTATGAGGCTAAAACTGTGTAAAAATGAGCAAAATCTGTGCAGAATAATTTATAAGGATGTAAAAACAGAGCAAGCAAACAAATAAACAAAATCACATCGTTCCTGTAGTTAGAAGTGAAATTAGTGAATTTTCACTCTTAATAAAATCATTTATCAAAGCTCACAGAAAGTTTTTCCACTTGGAAAGTTTCCAAGCTCAAAAACTACTCTAGCTAGAAGAGAAAGTTTAACAAATACCAAACACTGGCAGAAGAAGCATAAGAGGAAACAGAGAAAAGATCAAGCAAAATAAATGGTAAAAGCTCTCAGGTAAAGTATTGTGAAATGGCAGCCTAATTGAAGAAGCCTTCAATTTTAACATTATGTTATTGTTGAAGTCTTTAAGTGTCTGTAGTGAAGATTGTCAAGCAGTCATTTTTGTAATCAGTCCAAAATGCACATATGTGTTTTAATAAGTGGGCTTGAAATATAAACAGGGGCGTTTTCTCAAAATGAAGCAGAGCATAAAACCATATATGGTTTTGGTCACTAGAGAGAAGCCTGCCTGTTTCGGTAGAGATTAAGACAATGCATTAGATAACATTATATACAGATTTGAGCCAACATAGTTGCATTTTGGCCCCTATGTATGGAGCACAAAATATAATACACATTTGAATCTATGGGACTTCCTGAAGATTGCTAGATGACACTAGAGGATTTACATTTCTTAAATGAACACATGTGCCATTGCTGCTATAAGGCACTTTCTCATCATAGACCTAAATGCTGTCTTTGGGAAAAAACAAACCAAACCAACAAAACAAAACCAACCAAAAATCCAAAACCTAAAACCCACCAACCAATCAAAATAAGAAAAACAAACCTCAAAGTCTTAATACCTGTAGTCTTTCCTTGCTGTATTGTAGCTGTTAATATACCCATTTAACAATGGAATGGACTGAAGTGCCTGTGGAGAACCTGTGTTAAGGACAGAAGACCATAAACACAAATGTGATATATTTGTATAAGTTTTTTTCTGTCAGACTCATCTGCACTCCAGCTCTTTTTAGAATAGTTGAAGAAAAACTCTCTGTACCTCCTTGGTGCATACAACCATATATAACATTCAATAATTTTTGCAGTGGTCACTGTGTTTGATTTACCTACTTTAAACTCAATTCAAACTCATCAGTAGAAATTACAAAGCAAATTAGACAGTACTGTACTTAGTAAAAATTACTTGAATTGTACAGAGTAAGGAAGTTAAAGGCAGGCTGAGTATCAGAAATAAGGTCTTTTATTTGTTAGCAACACATTCAAAACAGTGATACTTTCTTCTGTTATTTAACATAATTTTTCCATTCCATTGTATTCTTTATTGTGATCCTAGTATTCATACTACCTGAGTGTTTTCTTTTTCACCACCATGTATATCCTAGTTACTTTTTCCTGGCTGATTTTATACCTATGAGATACATTTTGGTCTTCTAACTTGACCTACTATACAAACTATAAACCAAGACACAGCAATTTCTTCATCGGCCATACTATCTGTTCTACACTGGGTGTCTTTCTGGGAGATATGTTACAGCTGAATTAAAGAACTGCAACAGATGGAAGATTCAGCACATTGCTATGTAAGAATTTGTTCCAAACTTTAGTCACTATCACTTGATATTTTTGTTCTGTTTCCAGCTCAGAATTGTCAAAATTAAATTTCCAGTCGTTCCATCTGTATCATTAATTGGATCATGATCAAGTTACAACAATAAGTAGAAAATCAAAAATTAATTTAAAATACCTTATTAGACTCTATTTAGAACAGAACTGG
>WEIT01007732.1:16367-50823 GCA_013389985.1 Dryoscopus gambensis
CTTTATACACTTAATGTATTGTTTCTTATTTCCCTCCACCCTCTACAGAGTTTTTCAAAGATATTTTCAGCTTCCTGTATCAATTGTCCATATTTCCCTAGAGTCAGTTTTAAATTCACTGCTATTACTCTTGTTTTTAGTTGTGTGGATTTTCATTTCTGCCTTCATTTTCCCCTCAACAAGTAGAATATTTTTTAGGCTAAAGATGTCTGTTAAGAATTGCTAAGTAGTGTATCTTTTCACACTGAATTTATCAAACCTGAATTATATTTCATATTTTCATGTTTAAATGTTTCCTGACACATAATTTTGCTCACAGTTTTTCGCAGCCTTGGGAAAACAGTTTTCTAAAAGGCAAAATATATACATGACTAGTAAAGTACTGCCAAGGCAGATATTGGCAAAGTACACAGATGTTTCTGATGGGAAAAAAATAACAATCTTGCTCTTCCTTTCCACAAATACACATCAAAATAAAGTTAATTCCAGAAATACTCTGGGCTGTTGGGGTTTCTTTTATTTACCAAATTAAATTAATAATGTTTGGTTTGATTTTCAAATAAACATTTAGCCGTTTAATTCATTGCTGGCACTGATTTATCCAAAGGAAAGCAATAGAGTGCTTTAGAAGTTAACCATAAATTCTAAATCTTTTAGCCTGCTCTAACTCATGTCCTTTAAGATCTGCAAAAAGTCCCTTAGTCTCTATGTGCCTCAATTTACCATCAGGAAAACTGAAATAACAGTTTTCTAATATAAACAGATATTATGTACATATGCACAGAATTATGTGATGTCCAGGAAAATATACTGAGAAAAGCATGGAAGTGTCTCAGCTTAAAAAACAAAACCGCTTAATGGATCCCTCATAAGACTAAGTGCAGAACGATCCTAAAACTGTATCTAGTGTTCCTTTGCTATTTACATTTTGGAAAGGGAAACTGTGTCTCTGTTCCACTTCAGAAGTTCTGAACTTCTTAATTTTGAAAGTAAATATTGCATACACATACATAAAGCCAATAGTACTAAGGATTGTTTTATTTCCTTTCCTTCTGTATGAAAAATCTCAGATTAGGAAAAAATTGATTAATACCTTCTTTGGCTTTTTTTAGAGGTTGTATTAGTAGCATGGTAATTCATGTAGGCATCTGTGGATTTTTTGAATTTTCAGTGAATGGTAGAAAAAGCAAGCTTAGTGTTTGTAGTCTGAGTCTTTAACTGAAGCATGTGTCAAAGAGTTCCTATAGGTATAATGTGACAACCTTGCTAAATAGGCTGAAGAACAGAACTTAGTTCTTTCAAAAACAATAGTGAACTGAGATTAGATTAATTCAGAATTAACCGCCCAGCTGTATTTTAGGTACTCTGACAAAAAAAAAGACTAATCACTTGGGGCCATACTGATACCGTCTCTTGGCGTTTACCAGGGGAGCTGGAGAGAAAGTAGAGACGTGATCTTAACTGAATCACAGAAAAATAATTAATGCAAATGTGAAACGTGAAGGCTGCTAGGAGCCTTCAAATTCTCAGTTTTGTGGCTGATCTGATTAGCAAATTGGTCTTTACATGTTTAATTGAAGAGCACATAGGACAATGATTAATTGTTTTGCTCAGGCCACCAAAGATGTTTCCTCTACTGCTTCTTCAGAGGTGACTTGCTCACATTTAGGTCCTGTATCATGATCTTTAAATATTTTTTCCTTTGCAAAGAGAGAACATTTATGGATACATTTGATATACAAACATTTCAGTTTTGAAAGGAAAGATTTTATTTTATTTCCTACCAATTACCACTTATTTAAATTCAGATCAGAATATGTATAATCTACTATTAAAGTACACTAAGTTCAAACACAAACATCTCAGACCTTAGCATCTGATCCAGCTTTTGAATGCTGAAGTTCTAGTGTTTCCATTCCAGCTTGAGGTTACGTGCAACAAAGTACCGAGAACTTCAGTTCACAGGTGATTTGTGTGTATGTATATATGTGTGTGTACACTTAATTTTCACAGGGTTAAATAAAAATTAAGTTATAGAATCAGGAACTTGATTACAAATATCTACTCCTATGAATTTTTCTGCTTGCCTAAAAACACCTTATTAATTTTAGTTCACTAAAACACAAGCCAGCTGTAACTTGACCCATTTTGAGTAGCTATACTTAAAACCGGTGTTATGCTCTCAGTACTAAAGACTGATAACTTGATAGCTCCCCAGGGTTTGTTGGTTACAGTTTAAGTACAGAGTTGACATTATATGCTATTTTTCTGAAAATCCCAGCAGTGATATTACAACTGAGATACTGGTAATTGAAGATATAGTCAAAGATTGTTAGAGTGTGGATATCTTCAAACATACAGTATCATTCACTAACCTGCAATTTAATTCATTTTCAGGTCCCTTTAATCTTACGAAAATGGAACTGTAAAACCAAACGAAAACAGCGGTTCAGAAGTATTCTCTGGGCCAAGACAAAACCAGCCTGGATTCTCTCACCCTTACTTACGATGAACAGTAGGCTACTCTGTAAATGGAGTATTATTTCAATATGAATAAAGGTCACCCAATCTGGTGCTTAGGGATTACGTAATAATTTTTCATCTGTGTTTTCTCAACATTTTAGAAAGTATGCACAACTCACTCATTCTTGTTTCACAGTTGAGAAGCTGGTGCAGAGCTAGATCAAATGAGTTATCCCATACTCTTCAATAAGGCAAAGGAAGCCAAAAATAGAACCTCATTTATTTTTCTGAACAGATTTCAGTAGAACAGGGTAGCATTCTACTAAACTTTCTTCTGTTTCTGCACCATTTCCAAGAAGCTGTATTTCTACGAAAAGATGTCGGCTGTATCTGTTTATTAGTCATTTCTTAGACCATCAGTGGATGCAAGTAATGATGCTGTCTGATCCCAACAAATTTTTATGCCAAATGCAGAAAAAAATTACCACAGGTAGCTAATCTATGAATCTGAATGATTTAAGTCTTCCATGCAGATTAATGGAGTGTTTTATTCTATTTCCCAGAATTTATGTGTTTGTTTTCTCATAATAAAGGAAGTTTCTAACTTCTGGTTGTGAAGATAGCCTTGACAATGTAAACCAACATACTTTCATCTTGTTGAGTCCTCATCCTCACCAGCTAAAACAATAGCATCAAGCAAGTTAACTTCCCCCATTCATCTTGCCAGGGTGTCAGCCTTGAAGCAAAACATGCACACTTATGTACCAACACTGTTAACCAATTCACTGCTCATTATCAGATTAGAAATTACTAGTCAGCACAATTAGAGACAGTGGGTGGACACTTGTGATGTTCTTGAGATGCTATCACTCTAAAATGTTGAATACACTATTGATAGGAAAATAAAGAACAATCTGCTCATTTAAAATATATTTTTCTAAAATAAGTATCTGTGTAAAGCTGCACCCTGAAGATTTCGAATGCTTTCTAAACAACTTCTTCTGCATATCTAAACCTCTTCCAAACAGTGACTCTTAAGATTTCTTTTCTACTCCCTACCTCTAATTTTGGTGCTCTACAACCAGTTGCTGCTTGACTGCCAGATTCCTCCGCCATGACAGGGACCTCATATATATCTTCAAGTTCTTTGAGAGAATGTTAAGAAAGAAGCATTCTAAATTGGCTCAAAAGGACATAGATGCACATTTATTCGGAACTGATTGAAACAACCAAGCAGAAATTATAAAAAAACCTATGCTAACATCATCCTTATAGTATTGCAAGGATGAGAGGAGACAATGGGACCACATACAACCTGCCCTCTCTTCTAAAATACTCCAGATAAAAGTACTTTCTAGTTATTATACACCACATTTTCTGTCTAGAAAGAAAAATACATAACCGATTGTTTCTGCAAGTCTTACTGTGTCCATTTTACAGAATAAGAAACAGACACAGGCTAAAAACGTGATTCAGCAGGAAAGCAGCAGCAGAGATGGGAAAGGATGCAAAGTCCCAAGACAGCTCTCAGTTTATTAAATCACTCTGCCTCTGCTCAGGTGGCATCTTAAGCACATATTGCAAACTCTGTTAACAGCTGGTTGGAAAAAAGCTTATCTGCCCTCAGGCCCGCTCACCTTGAATGACTGAATTAAAGCATGAACCCAGAGCCACAGCATGAAACACTGAGGCTGCATCCCAAGAACATTGCTTATGTTCTTGGCTACAGGCATGTAAGCAATGCTGCTATCCATGTGTCACCATGTTGCCAACCTGCCAAAGGATAAGGCTGGCAGAGAAAACCAGCCCCAGTGGCAAAAACACTTCAAAAAGTGCCAGAACAGTGTAAATAGACCATGACAGGAACCCAAACCCCATCACCGATTCCTCTCTCTGTATTGTTCAGTGCACTTTGCCTTGGACCAGGAGCAAATTGGTGTAATTAGTACACACAGCAAGTACCTGGTTCCTGAAAGTCTATATTTCCCACTTCCTTTTTCTTCTTACCTGCATTCTTTTGCTGGACATAACTTTACTGGCAGCTTTTCTGAAAACTTTTTTCTGCCTATGTCTTCCTGTCTCCAACTCTGTCTTGAGGCCTTTTTCAGATCAATATTTTTTACACTGGAAATGCAGATAAACACCTAATAACTTTTTTTAAAATTCCATAGTATGAGGACAGGGGATGTACTCTTCACATAATGAAAGCAAAAAACACTTGGAGTGGATTTTTTCAGAATAAAAATGCGTTTTCTGACACAGTTCTGAGAGAATACCTATGTTGCTGTGTTTATTGAGCAATACCTGACATACATTCATTTACTAGCCATCATGATAGCACTTAATCAAAGTCCACGTGGCTTTAAATGATAGGAAACTTATAAAAAACTCTAGAATTTAAAAACTGTATTTCGTTTCCTTGGGAAATGTTTAGCTATTGCAAAGAGATTCTTTTTAAATGTTCTATTTAGAAGGCACTTTTCACTAACAAAGTTTCTGCTACTTGCACAGTTATTTTGTAAACATATTTACATTTCCATACCTAGGGGAGTGTGTAGAAGCTGCACTTGCAATGAGGAGTTTTAGTGAAGGCAGAAGATACCAGAGTGGCAGTGATCCCAAGCCGCTCACACACTGATGTTCAGGACAGCACATGTGGATGCCACATGAGCAGGTGAAGCTGTGATTCTAGCTGTGTGGAAAGGCAGATAATAATTAAGCAATCAGATGTGCTAAGTGCATCATGCTGGGACATCGCTCCGTTTC
The DNA here is from genome assembly GCA_013389985.1 of Dryoscopus gambensis. Classification (NCBI taxonomy): domain Eukaryota; kingdom Metazoa; phylum Chordata; class Aves; order Passeriformes; family Malaconotidae; genus Dryoscopus; species Dryoscopus gambensis. The sequence continues at coordinate 21,597 of WEIT01007732.1, forward strand.
AGATGGGTTGAGAGGTTTGAAATTGAAGGCAGTAACTGAGGAAGTGGCCAAGTTACAGCTGTAATCCTAAGGTTTTCCTCGTGGTCCCTGGAGCACCTCGGTGCCAGTCTTGTCCTGACACACTCCGGGAGCGTGCCAAACGCTTTTCAGCCTAAGGAGAGCATTAGACATCTTTCAGCTGCTAAGACTCAAGGATTTGGGCTCTGGATATATTCCAATGCTCCTCTCTTACACGCATGTACACACTGCGGCCCTCCCTAACCACCACCCTGCGCGGGATTCCCAGCTGCCGCCTGCTCCCGGGGACGGTGCCTCGTCCCTTGCAGCGCGGGGTCCCGGCGGGCCGGGGCCGGGGCCGGATCCGAGCNGGCACAGCCCCTTGGCAGCGGCGGCGCGGGAGCCCGGGCACGGCGCCGCTTTACTCGTTTCAATTGCAGCTTCATGCGGTGAAACAAAGGGTCATCATGAAGCCCAGGGAGCTAAAACCTGGCCATCGCAGGGCTTTATGAGCCACAAACTGCACATCAGCACACGCTTTTGCATCCTTGTTCATCCTTCCCTCACCATTTCTGCTGACAATCTTGTTAGGACATTGTTTTTTAAAATAATGTAAAAGTTAAATAAGTATTATTGTTATTTCTTTTGAGGTAGAGTCTACACGATCTGGAGAACACAGGTTTAGTCTTTGCACTGTAAGTGAACTATTAACCTGAACTGCATGGAAATGTTACGCCAAATAGCCATACATTTGTTCAGCTGGTTCTGGCCCTTTTTAAAGCCAAACCGAGGTAGTTTCTCAAGAAGAGATAGAGCAAGGGGTCACAGAGGGCACCCGCCCCTCCGCTCCCAGGTCCTGACCTGAGGAGCACCGTGGGGCCCTCTCGTTTCTCCTGCCTGACACACGCACGGAGCTGCGGGAGGGACCCGTGTGGCTGCACGGTCACATCAGTGTGTGGCTCTGCGTTCCCATGCAGTCGTTCCACGCGCGAAAGTTTGAAGGGAAAATAAACAAGCCTACCCTCCTGTGAGCTGAAAGTCACAGCTGGCACCATGGGGTTCAGCCTCTGGGAACACTCCTCCTTTCACTGCTGCCACTGGCAGTTTGTGGCTTGCATCAATTGCTTCTCTTAAACGTCTGCTTCCCTTTCCATCAGGTCTGAGACATCTGTATTTTAAACTATAAGTTCTTCTGGGTGAGGATGATGTCTGTCTACACCCTTGCAGAGTATTTAGCACAGCAACCCTGATGTCTTGCATCACTTCTAAGATGTACAGTCATACACCGCTAGCAGTAAATGCACATCAGTGAATATGTTTACACCACTGGCTCCAGTCAAATACAAAATAACTCAGAGCTTTGCCCCTCCTGATAGAAACCTTGCATAGCATGAGCTCAAGCTTTTTTGCAAACCACCTGCCTTTTCTTAACCGTGTATAGAACTGACTACTAGGAATCCCAATGTGTTTTATGTGTTATTAAACAAGCTAATATTTTTATGAAATACTAGTCCGGTCTGGAATTCTCACGCAATATTGAGCACAATAATCACGAAAAACACTTTCTGTCACATTATTAAAAGTTCACTTGCAACAGTACAGAATCCTCTGGTAGCAAAATGCCATGTTGACATCTTTCCAGTATGGGAATTTTTTTCCATAGTTTTTTTTCAATTCAACTTATTGCAAAACAGTTGCTTTCTGTAGTATCACAGATTTATGCAGAGTTTACAATGCAATCATTGCTCCTTGCTATTGAAAAAGATTTATTTAACCAGTTTTGGCCTTCATTCCAAAAGGCTGAATGCCAAATCATTACAGTGTATCTGGTGTTTTGCTGTCAGAAAATATGATCTAGCATTAAGATACTATTCAGAGACTCTAAAAGCCAGAGAAAATAATTGTGGTAAATCAAAACCTCATAAATACTTTATAAAGTTGTTTTTAATCTCTGTCCTTGTGTGTGACAAAAAAAGTACCAGTTTACATGCAGCCAGAATACATGAAGTTTGAGGCTTCATTTCCTATACTGTCTAAGTTTTAAAACAACTTTAAAATCTATTCCGTATAGATGCAAAAGTCAGGCAGTAGTTGTCACATTATATTTTCTAGTACTACTGCAGTTTAATAAGCCAAAAGACAGCAAACCACTTTTCTAGACTTAACTCCAAATGACGTCTTTTCTTTTTTTTTTTTTTAAGAGACACTGAGAGGCTAAGAAACATATATATGGCTCTGAAGCCGAAGCCACAACTGTGCAAGCAGATACAGACAGGCAACGCTCTATGTGGTTAAAGAAAAGCACATGCTAGAGACTCGGGAGCAGCTGGCCCTGAATTTTGGCCTCAGCACACCATGTAAAATTGAACATATGCGTGGACTAGGTTTGACTCCCTTCAGATGCTTCTGAAACACAATAGTATCTCACTGGGTAAGAAAGCTGCTCTGGCTTCCAAACTACCTATGCCAATAACTTTTTATTTCTCCACCAAAAAAAATGCAGAACAATTTTTCTGTGTAGCACATAAGTGTGACAGATAACAGCGACTGCCAGAAACTTGGAGATGGCAGTATATCTGGGATGGATATTAAACTGAGTCTGTCTAGAGGCATGGGAAACTTGGGGGAGAAGCAGGCAGAATAATAAACTCAAGCAAAGATCATGTCCAGATCATACTTTGTAAAAATTCCACTTACTTATTTTTGCAGCACCAGAAATTTATCAATAATTTACCTTTTAAGTTTGTAAATTGCATAACCTGTGTGCCAGAGAATGTGCTAGCTTGCATCATATTGTATACAAATTCAGAAGCAGTTAACCAATGCAATATGGAGGGGTGCTTTTTGCAAAAAGGAAACCACAGAGGCCAGGAGGGAACACTGGTTTGAGAAAAGGGGATTAGCTTGGAGGTAGCACTCACTCATCTGACTCACTTGCTTCTGAGCAGCTTAAACTGTGGCCATATTCCAAAGGAGGATAGAACTTCTTAAATCACTGTTATGAATCACTGGTGGAGGAAACTGAAGATAGTGAAATCCTGCCAAGCTCTGATATTCATGGTAAGCTGTAGAAGCAATATTAGTTTTGCCCAGATGGGGGTTTTTTTGCTAGTGGGGAAGGAGACTGATCTAGATGTTCTGAGGTGACTGATAATTTCAGAGGCCTAGCTCAAAGTAAACAGATTTTCCAAAGAGATGTGTTGATCCCTTTCTGAATATTAGGGAATTCCAACAAGTGTTCATGTTGAACACTCAGAACTTGATAATATTCAGAGTCTTCAATCAACTTGGAATAGTCTTGCCATCACATGGACCTGTATCTAGTAAGAACATCTCACCAAGCCTAGTAAGAGCATCTCACCAAGAAGAGGGCACCAAACAGAGCACCATGTAAAGTCTGTTTACTTATACCCTCCCTTCAGAGTGTTTAATCCATCCTAGCTACTAGTATGTCAATGTGATTTTTGAATAAGTCAGCCCCTCTGCTGATGACTCTCCTGATGACTCTGTTGACTCTGCAATGACAGTCTTGTTCTTTAAAACTTCCCAGAGGAAGTAAGCCTTAACAAATCTAGAATCAAAATTCAAAGATCTAAAAGAGCTTTGTTTTGAGCTGGATATTTCAGTTTAGCAGACTGCAGGTGTGATTATAAAAGGATTACTCCCAATTTACCAGTATTATGGAATAAGTACTTCTCATTTGGACACTGCCTTCGACAGTCTGTAAATGCCCTCATGGCTGAAGTATAAAAGCTGAAGCATAAAAGAAAACTCAGCATTAAAAATGGGAAAAGATGCAACATAGAAGAAACAAAGTTTATTTCAGTTAGATTCAGCTTCTAAGAAATATAAATACAGCTTGTTACCAACACAATTTTTTTTATTGAAACATTCTAGTCAGCATATTACTTACAAGCACTTAAATACTTACAGTGAAAACCCAATGAGGTTTCATAGCAAAACAGTCAAAATCTACAACTTCTAATGTTGCTGCCTGGACAATGTTAATTCAGTCCTGTTACATACATATAAAAATAAAAATTACTGACTTGCACTAGGTGTTTCAATGGGGATGTTCGTAGTAAGCATGTAGTGAATATTGCATTTTATCTGTCCAGTTCAAGGTGTGAAAGGATGTCACATTGTGGTCTACAGCTCTGTCTTACTCTGAAGAAAGAAATAACTTTGATTCTCCCAGATTTCACAACAACAGTAATTTTTTATAGTGCTTCCGTCAGCTACAAAGTAGTGATGATACCCATACATATTTAGGAGAAATTTCCATCCATATTCTTACTCTGAACAAACAGAAATACAGACACAGCTAGAGCTGACAGACCAATTTCACACACATAGGAATGATTTTTTTTTAAAATCTATCACAGCAAGTATTCTATAACTTTTAAAATCACAGTTCCCCATTCAGTTTAGATGCAATTGTGAGAGTTGAGCAGTTCTGCAGCTTGGTCCTCCACAGCTTCTGCCATCAGACACCCAGAAAGCAATAGCACACAGTTTCTGAATGCCTTTGAAAAGGAAGTTTTAATAGTCACCTGGAACCACCTCCTAGGCAGCAGAGGCAGGAAGAGGAGCCAGACCATCAGGACACCACGGGTTTGCTGTGCATGCAAGATGGTCATTCTACCTTCTGCAGCCCCAGACTCATTCAGCACTCCCAGCCTCTGCAACAAACAAGAATGACTCCCATCACTACAAAATCCTGATTTACCCTTTAATGAGCCCGCCTTATATGCTGAAATGTTCTTCTGCTAAAATAGTAGATTAAAATATAAGAAAAGCCTTTTATAATTAGAAATGCCCAAAGAATTCAGGTTATCTCTTCATGTTCCATAATAAATTCTGTAGTTAGAAAATGTTGAACATGCCCCACAAATCTTTAAAGAAAAAAAAAAAAGAAAGGTCTCTGAAGGTCTCTGAAAGGTCTTCTTGTCTTGATTTCAAGTTTTTAAAATGTCATTTTTAATATTGTATTTAATTCAAAATAATAAACAAGATGACAAGAAATATCAAAGTATTGAATTCTGGTGATGGGGAAGCAAAATCTTGCAGCAGCATCAAAGCCCCTTTTTTTTCCCTAACATAAAGCTTTCTTTCCCTTAATGCTTCATTCCTTCATCTTGCTGCTTTGTCATGCCCCTTCACCTGAATTGTCTCCCTAAAGTACCTCTGGCATCCTACAAATTTACAGTGAAAGATAGACAGTATCTTACTCCTGAGCACAGTGGCTGTGGCAACTGTTCTTCCTGGTGAGCAGAAATACAGGATTATCCCTAAACACACCCCACTCTCTTATCTGCACCAAAAGCAGACCTTTTGCTTTGTCAAAGCTGGATGTGTATTTACATTGATATATTTTCAGAGGGAATATAGTGAAAATAGAGAGTTCAATTATTCAAGTTTAGTGTTGTTATTAGTGTTTACACTAAGAATATTCTTATAATCCCTGTCAGAACAATTACTAAAATCCAAACATTAGCAAAATAAATGAGGTTTTCTATTTCACTTTCCAGGAGCTCAAGTTAGTTTTGACCAACATGAGTTCTTATAATTTAGGGATTATACCATCTTACAAGTCGAGTTCCAAGCAGCAATGCAAAAGATCAAAATATATTTTCATAAGCTCTATCCCTTAGAAACTATAATCAAAATTCATTAATTATTCTCTTTTTCATCCTCTTTTTCTACTCCAGTCAATGTGAAACCTTAGGATGCATAGAGACTTTCATATTATCAGAGTCTACAGTTATTCCCTACTTGGTTGTGGTTTCTTGCTGATGTCCTCAGAACATGTAATTTCCTTGTGACTTTCCCTTAAAATATCATTTGACTTGAGAACTATTTTGTGTTTATGAAGAATCAACATAAAGTTCAATGACTGCACTATGGATTGGGTATTTGCGACTGTGTGGGAAGTTTTACTCCACTATACACTCTCTGACATGGCACACTGACAGCAACTGGGCTCCAAGAGTAAAAGGCAAATGTGCCTTTCACATCCTTTGTGAAAAAAGATCCATTACTTATAGCTGTGAATATCTTACCCAACAGTCACTTCCATAGATTTTTTCTTCTAATGCTGTGAAAGCTTCTAGGCTTCGACAAATCTCTTTCCATGCTAAAACTCTAGGTGCTAAACATTAGAAAACAATTATAATCTTCTCAATCTGCATTCAAAGATCACAAAAATATTATTCACATTTTAGCTGTGAGGAAGGCTATATCTATATAGCCTGTCTGAAATTATTACAATTTATTTCTGCTATATCTGCTTCTCATCCAATTTTGCGTTTGAGACTCTTTCATGATAAATGTCTGCGTTTGGTGAATAATTTTATTTTTTATAAAGCATATTAGGGGGAACATGACAAAAATCTCTCTTAAATGAGATTTGTTGTGATGCATTGCAATAGTAACTCAGCACTTTAGGAGGCAAAAAGGAGAATATACACACTGCTGAGACAATGCATAGCAAAGAGTGCTCCACTTGCGACACTGCCCCTGGCTCAAGGTTTTCAAGCAGCACTGATGATTACCTGCTCCCCTTCCTCTTCCACCAGAAACCTACGGTGTAACCAGGGATCCTAGCCCAGAGAGAGTAATGGGCACATGGGACATGATGACATCTGTCACTGAAATAATGCAAAACAGATTACATTTTAACATTTTACTTGTTCTGTGCCGCAGAAGGAAATAATAAGATAAAGACCAAATTACAAATTCCCAGCTGAGGAAATTCCCAGTTTCTTTTGCAGTCACGCTTTTTTGAGTTTTGAATGTTTTACAGAAACTTACAGGAAATGCTGATGAAGATAAAAATTGCTTTTAGTTTTGTTAGTTATCAGTGAATATTTCACAGAGAGGGTGGATAGATGCTGAATGAAAAGAGAGTGAAAAAAAGAGAAAAATATATTTTCCATTAACTCTAACATTTTTCTGATTTCAGCTGGCAATATTTGAACCACTTCTGTACTCTCATGCAAGATGCTATACGATTATTATGACGAAAGGAAATGGTCTCTGAAATACTTAGTTTTTGTCAGGTTCTTAATTTTTAACCTCAGAAAAAAACCCCAGCAACATCCTTCCAAGCACAATCCTCTCAGTCCAGAAGAAAAATGAGTACTAACACAGTAGGTGGTCTTCCCACCGAATTACTATCAATGCCTGCACCATCTGGGTTTTCCTTGGAGGCCTTGTATCCAAGAACTGACAAGACCCAACCTTACTTAATTTATGAGACAAGATCATAGCCAGTGATGATGTGAGTGCAAGCGTGTATAATAACATTTGTGAGGTTTACAAATATTGTATGAAACAACTGGTGTATAAGTAGGATTTTAAGGTCATTATAACACCTTTATGGAGTTCTGTGTCACTGAACTTTTGTGGCCTATTCAGTTTACATTCTATGTGCCTGGGAAAAGTACCTAGTAAAGAAAGCAAGATTTCATTTTTTGTTCTAAACAATACAAAAGTTTTATTTACTACACATGGATTATGTTTTGAAACTCCAGTATGTGCCCAATTTCTTTTCTCTTCCAGGACTGCTAAAAGCAGTAGTCAAGTGCTTCTGTAGTTGCCTACCAAAAATAAGATAAAGAGTAAAATAGAGTTCATGCAGAATTAAACAATATTTTTGTGTCAAAACCGTACCTTTTTTACTGAAATTTATTTTATCCTATTCAGAATTTAACAGAGAAAAAAATCATGTTTAAAGGACTCTAAATAAGAAAATTATATTTTTTAAACCCTGAAACAATAGATATAGAAGAACACAAATTACAAACAGAATATATCTTTACAAAGAGCTATAAAAGATAACTGAGAGCAGCAAGCTTTTCAAATCTCTGAGCAACACATCTGAGTCATCAATATGACATATAACTCACGAAGAAACTGATACATTTCAAGATTAATAATTTCTTAACCAGTAACCAAAACTAGAAAGGTTGTGGGAAACCTAGTTGAGAAGTTCATATCCAAGTTTAATACAAGTTGAGCTGAATTACAAGTCACTGTAGTCCTGGCCTCCTACTCATTCACAAATTTTTCACATTACCAAAAGGTTTTTTTCCTACCTTTTTATAGTTAGTAATTTGGCTACTTTCTCAAATAAGCATTTTTCTACTCACCTAGATATTACTCACCAGTTTAATTTTTTTCTTCTTTGTTATTTTCTAATTTTAATTACTTTGATTTCTTTTCCCCTCTTTTTTTTTAATAAAAAGATTCACTATGCAGACTTTCACAGTTTCCTAGAATATGCAATAAAGAGACAAGATATGAAACTTTGCAGCCAATATCCAGCAACAATAGGCACTTTTTCACTTAATTTCCTCTTAAAATCAGAAATATGTCTGGCCTGTCTAGACGAAGACATAGGATTAAGATTTCAGGCATCCAAGTTAGGAGCACTAGACCTCATAAAGAGAGGATAGAGGAAGGACAGGTTCTGTACTATCTACAACTTCGTGGGGAGAAGATTTCCCTACAACTGAACCAGGCTTCAAGCTGTGAGAAACAGCTTAACACCTACTAATTCAGTGGTGCTAGAGATACAGTTGATGGCAACATAAGAAATGGGAATCTGCATGAGATGCACTGCCATCTGCTCCTGGGCAGCTGCTCTCAAGAATACCTTCTTGAGAGCAGCTGCGCAGACACGGGTTTAGGAAAGGCAGGTCCTACCTCATGAACTTTACCTCCTTCTGTGACATCATGACCCACCTAGGGGATGAGGGATGGGCTGTGGATATGTTTGCCTGAATTTTAATAAAGCTCCTGTCACCATGTCCCACAGCATTCTCCTGGAGAAACCGGCTGCTCGTGTTTTAGATGGGTACACTTTGCTGGGTTGAAAACTGGCTGGACGGCTGGTCCCAGCGAGAGGTGGTGAATGGAGTTACATCCATCTGGCAGCTGATCACTAGTAGTGTTCCTCAAGGCTCAGTGCTGGGGCCAGCATTTTTTAATATCCTAATCAATGATCTGGATGAGGTGATTGAGCGTCCACTCTGTCAGTCTGAAGATGACACCCAGTTGGGTAGGAATTTTGATTTGTTTGAGGGTGGGAAGGTTCTGCAGAGGGATCTGGACAGGCTTAATCAATGGGCTGAGGGCAATTGTATGAAGTTCAACAAAGCCAAGGGCCAGGGTCACCACAACCCCAGGCAGTGCTACAGGCTGGGGGCAGAGTGGCTGGAAAGCTGACCCTTGGAAAAGGACCTGGGGTGCTGCTAAATCTGCACTATTTAAAAGTCCTTGGGATAGAAAGCAGAGCTCGGCTTCTCCGAGAAATACGCTTTACCTAAGAATTAATAGGCAAATGCAAATTGTTTAACTGTTGTGAAGCCAATGTAAGCCCACAACCAAAGACCATACATTTTTAATCATACATCTTCAGGAAGAGGTCTGAGCAGGAAGGCTGTTCTATCATTTAGAGAAGAAAGCCATACATAAACACAGTGCTCACCTTTTCATGTGCAGGTACACAACAGAGTAAGGAAAGAGCATTTTGAAAATGCAGGGTTGTTTTAACAAGAAAGTCAAATGCAGTTCCCATTACTGAAAATACATCTGTACATTATGGTTATCATATCTATGTTGCAGAGAGAGTTGCATTATGTAAATTCATATTCCTTCCTTCTGCTTCAGTCCCAGACTGATTCAGACATATGGTTTGCAGAATGCTTGCAACTGTCTCATTTTTGGCACTTCAAATACAGGAAGCAATATGTTATTTGTATATTCTGTTAGGAACTAATACAATACAAAGCCCACTGAAACAGCTCAACTTTGGATCATACCCTTCAATTCTCTCCTGACTAGTCTACACTGTTTCCTGAAAAGGCATCACAGAACTTTTTGCAAAGGTAGTTTGACAGCTGCTCTACTGGTTATTACTAGTCTTTTCCTGCATTGTTCTGCACTTACCCTGCAATTTTTTTCCATCGCCTCCGTGTTAGGCTCCAGACCTGATCTCAGTGTAGACAACAGTAATCTTTCCATTACTTCATTACAAACGGTTTAGATTGGAAACCAAGTCTGCTCTCCAGGGTAAGAAGTGAATTGCGTGACTTCCAACTAGAGAGACTCCACTCTCCATCAGGACACTTGGCTATTCCACCACACCCTAGTTTCTGAGTACTTGTAGGAAAGCTATGGATGTGCTGTGTCAGCATGTTAGGCAGCAGTAAAGACAAGACATAAAATATGTTTCTGTGATTCAGTGTCAACAATGCTTACATGTCATTTCCAGTTACATTTTTTTCTAATATGGCTTACATTAGTGTCATTTAATCACAGTTTTATTTTTGCTCTCCTTGAGTTTCAGTCCCAGAAAAGTTGTCTTTCTAAAAATCTGATTGATCACAGAGAATACAATGATATTGAATATTACACCTTAATCTTTTTAAGTAGTACACAGGGCCATTAATTTAGTCTTTGTGAAAGGACACTTTTTCAGTTCTGTGTTTTAAGATCTACAGTAAGGTCTTTACTTCTAGGAAGAAAACAGGTTAATAAATAATCCAGAGTCTGAGGTTTATTGGCCTTTTTTGTCATTCACCTCCAGTGGGAATTATAGCAAGAAACAGTTGCCCTTGTTAACCTGCAAACATTTTTCACTCAGTTAGGTCATTGCCTCTGGCTCAAGGGTCCAATTTTCCTTTCATTCATTAAGCACATTGGGAAGCGAAGTTCCTAACCCTTTCCAGTCTAAATGTGGAACAATCACATCGCCTCACAATCAAGTGCCAATGTGCTGGGACCTTTACGTTTCACTGTGATCTCTCAGTGACGCAGGTTTTTAACAATTGAAGGATATTAAGTCAAAAAGTTGTTTTCTAATTGGAGGAGCTCAGGGGATTTCAAATAATGAACTCTTATAAACTGGAAGCTGGTACATGTGCCTTTCCAATTATTTTTGTTTCAAATCAGGCAAGAGGGCACTGCTAATCTCAGAAAGCAGATTTCAGAACTTCTACCTAGAAATTAAGGCCATGAAGCATAACAGTTGAGCAGGCATAAACCATTAATGCTTTGGGGAGATGAAATTACACAGTCTCATATGTCATTTTACTGGATGTTGTAATAGCTAAGGGACAATGTAATTCCAGATTTTAAAATGTGTTTGATATAGCTAATTCACTCCTATAAAGACAGGCTGAGAGGGCTGATGTTGTTTAGCCTGGAGAAGAGATGCCTCTGGGGAGATTTAGAGCAGCATTCTAGTACCTAAAGGAGGCCAAGTGAAGAGCTGGAGAGGGACGTTTTACAAGAGACTCCACGAATAGAATGAGGGGTAATGGTCTCAAACTGAAAGACAGTAGGTTTAGATATTAAGAAAAAATTCTTTACTGTGGGGATGGTGAGGCACTGGCACAGGTTGCCGAGAGAAACTGCACATGCCCCATCCCAGGAAGAGTTGAAGGACAGGCTGGATGGAACTTTGAGCAACCTGGTCTAGTAGAAGGTGTCCCTGCCCATGGCAGGGGAGTGGAATTAGATGATCTTTAACATCCCTTCCAATCCAAAGCATTCTATGATAATTTTATCATTCCCTTTGGAGCATTCATAAAAAAAGAAAGGAGAATGAGTGTTTCCACTTGATAAAAGACTTTGCTACAGAGAATCTTTGGATGAATGGAATGGTGGTTGCAGTCTAGTGATTAAGAGCCAAACACTTGAGTTCTTTATATGCAGATGTCTCTATACACATCACTGGCTGTGCCAAAGTATAATAAAAAAAATTCTCTCTGCAATAAGTTAGCAGCAGGGTTTAAACAGGGCCAGCTCTAAAAGATAAGCAGAAAAATCACCAATCCTTTACAGTGGTGTAATTGGAGATTTTGTGAAGTAGGATACTTTAAAATGGGAATGAAATAATGGGAAACCTCTGTACAACTGCTCAGAAGAGGCTTTGAGACATGGCAAAGGAGAAGACACCTGAGTGGGAGAAATGTAGAATATTTTGAATTTCACATAATCTGATTTCTCCTCCTGCTGAGTGGTCAGGAAAACGTACAGGAAGGATTTCTCAGGAGCTCTATGCAATGGTTTCATGGCATTGTGGGGAGGGCTAAAACGGAAAAGTGTAGTTAGGACATGAGATAAGCACTCTATGAACTATACATATGGCGATGGAGGATGAAGGGAAAGGGATGCAGGCTGAAGACTGAGCAGAGGGAAATAATACAGAAGGGTCTGGATGTGTGGGATGTATACAGCAGCCTAGCTGCAGCTGGAGGAAGAGAAATGCTGATATTAATGTTGGCATTACACAGGAAAGAAAAAAGAAAAGAGCTGATGGTTAGAGGCTGGCAAAAGAAAAGCTGCTATGGGTTTTCATCTTGAAAATATTGAGCTTATTGTGGTCTGTATAAAGATTCCCAGAAAAGTTAGCAGGCATGTCAAGGGAAGTACAATATTGTTCAGTGGGGAGAAATGGAAAGGGAAATTTGGGAATTATGTCTTGGCTAATTGTTGAAGAAACTGGAACTAAGTCAAATTTTCAGGGAGGTTCCCAAAGAGAGAGAAAAGAAAAACTGGTGCTTTTCAAAAACACACTCATTCAGCTTCCTTGTTACTTGTACAACTGATGTGTCAAATGTCAACATTTTGTTATTTCTAAAATGGACAGGAGAATTATGTTTTGTTTGAACCATGTGACTGCCTACATGCAGACAGAATAAGTGAAGACTTCAGCTGGAAGAGTGTAGGGGTAATTAGGCACACATTTTGGGGTCTTTCCTAAATAAGTTACCCATGCAGGCAGGCTGTTTAGCAATTTTTACACTCCCAAAGGCTCAGAGCTGAGTTAGGCAGGAAACCGGTCAGTAAGAAAGTTAGTCATAAAAATTCAGAAGCAATTTTTATTTCTACCAGAATTTTTCAAAATTAAATTCTTAATGTTTACAAACATAAATACCTTTAAGTATATATCCTAANCTTTAAGTATATATCCTAACAGAGAAATTGAGAGAAATCTGTATCAGTATACTTATAAAGATAACATTCCAATCTGTAAATATTGTGTCAGATACCAGGTAGAGCAGGCTCCTGTTCAACTGTGTTTGCATCAGTCCAGCAGAATTTCCCCTGGGCAAATAAGGACCCAGAAGGAGTAGCTGGAGGATCCACACTACCCCACTTCCTGTCCCATAGGGTCCAGGGCAGGCAGACTTCCCTATAAGCTGGAGTTTCCCAAGGCTTTCAGAATACAACTGACTCCAGAAAAACTTCATTTTCTTCCTTTTCTTTTTTTTTTTTAACCAAACATGAAAGGATTCCATACTGGAATGAAAACAAAGCTGTTCAAATTTGTATGTGTGTGGCAGATTTATGCTGGAGGAATTCAACTGTCTCTCAGATGGTGGTTGTTACAAAAGCCTGGGACATCAGAGATTCAAATTCTTGAAAGAATAGTTCTTCATCTGTACAACAAGAAAAAAAAGCTGAGTGGGGCCTACCTCTTTTTTTTTAACCTGGGCCACAAATATTTTTCACTTATGTGTTGCCTCCCAAAAGAAACTAAAGAAACCTGGTATATTGCTAAAGTTTCCATTTGGACAGAACACCATATTCTTTGGAAATTCCAGTGAACTATAGTTTTTTTGACTCCTTTACTCAAAAATTTTTTGAGAACTTGAACAGTGCCATGAGGCCAATGCAATTTTCCAAATTTTTTCCTCTGAGTATCGAATTCAAGTAAAGCAGTCTGAAGACAGCTTTATTTCAAAGGGAATGTCTAAATATCATTTTGTGTGAAAGAAACTAAATCTAGAAATACCAAAACACTATGTGGAGTGGGATTGCTGCTTTCTGCCCAGTTCTGGTTACACACAGGTGTTACTGGGAGCTCAAGGGTCTTGCTAGAGGATGAGCTGAATGATAGAGAAAGAATAATTTTACTGTCAGGTTTCATCCCAAAACCTATAATGCTTTTGCTACAGAGTACATACTTTCAATGTCAGCAGTTACTATAATTTTACTGCAACCCTATTGTTATGTGGTGGTGTTTCCAAAGGCCCAGCTTCTGGAAACTTGCAAAGACCTGTGAACTTAAGTGCAATTTCTCTATTTAGAATAGATTCACGTTTGTATTGGCCACAGAGAAAAGTTTAAAATCATGAACCAAAATGCTCAACCATCACAGAGCAGGCAGAAAGACGCTTCTCTTCACTACATCCCTTTCAAGTTCATTAATTTTAAGAAGATTTCTGAATTTCTGAGCTAAATTCATAATGTTTGAGTGCTCAGTTTTGGCATAATTGATTTTTTTTCTTCGCATACAAGCTGATGCAAGCAAGTAATGAAAAAGGGCTGAATATGTCTAGTTACAAGGCTCTGGCAAACCTCTGTTTGCTGACAAGAGAAGCATTTTTGAAAGTCACAAGAAACACTGAAAATCTTTTTGTCAGCATTAAAAAATCCAAGTTGCACCTCTGTATTCCAGGCCACACAGACTGAAATAATTTCTGAAGTGGAGATTGCATGGGAAAGAATGTCTTTATATACATTTGTTAAAGCACTGAAATCCAAATGCAGTACTGATTCTTTACGTTATAGGTCAATGTTACAAGACAAACTTTAATTCTGGGAGTGCATCTGATAATAACAGCTTGTAACAGCCCGTTCAGGAAGAAACACTTGTAGGTTAACTTCTTGATCGCATTGAGAAATTATTTAAGAAACACTGCAAAATCTGTTTACACTTTCCATGTATTATACATAAATATTTGTTTATGGAGCAACTGTGTAGTGCTTTGCCTTTGTCAGCAACTGGAAATTGTTACTAATAACAACATTTAGGGTTATAAATTCCATAACCCCTATCTGACTCCATGCTGTACTTTCCAAGAAATTGTAAAGTGAGAACTCTGGCCTGGGCTTCAAGGAAGAGTTATGCTGAGATACACAAAAGTGTGCTGTGAGAAACTTGTTGAGTGCTTTCTGTACTCCACATTGCTGCCATCCCCACAGCCATGCAGAGGACACTGAAGCCTTACACAAAGGTGTGTTTACAATGTCAGTTAACCAGAAGTTTGAGACCATTTTTAAATCCAGACCTAACCCTCACCATGTACTACATTATCACAGAATGACAGAATCATTTAGGTTGGAAAAGCTCTCCAAGACCATCAAGTCCAGCCTTTGACTGATCACCGTCTTGTCAAGTAGATCATGACACTAAGTGCCACATCCAGTCAATTTTGGAACACCTCCAAAGATGGTGACTCCACCATCTTCCCCGGAAGACATTTCCAATGTTTAAAATCCTTTCCACAAAGAAGTTCCTCCACATGTCCAAGATTATTCCTGATATCCAAATCATAATATCTGATCATTCTTCTCCGTCATCCAGTTCAAACTTGTCCTTTCACTAAGGACCCAAGCCCATGAGCTATGAGCTCTGTGGGCACTGTGGTCATATAAATACTCCTACTAGACACAAACGTTATCCTCCAGTCATATTTCCATGTTTGACCATCAGTTCATTGCATTGGAAAGTTTAATTTCAATTAATACGTCCCACAGCAAAGAGCATAAAGTCTGAAGTGTATATTTCAGCCATGTTAGCAGCCAGTTTAAAGACTTAATGAAGAGCCAAACTTGAGCATCATCAGCAAAATTCCTTCCTTGTATTCCAGATAACAATATCAGACACTGGTCAGATACTTGGGTACTAACAGAAGAGCGTATAGAATTAGCATTTTTGTAATCTTGTAAGATATGAGGTCCTTCTGTTACCTTGCCAGGTGTAAGACCAGTGGCATCTTATACAGTGGGATAGATAAATGAGCTCAGGGACGTATTCTGGATGTTCTGCTGTATGGCAAAGTTCTCTCCTTCAAAGAGCACAAATCCCAAATCCAAAAGTTATCCCAGAGAAACCAGTACAGTATTTGGCCCATTGTTAGCATACTATGCTTAGCAATCTCTAACACAGAACAATACCCAGTGGATTTTGAGGGTTCAGATTTCTTCCAAACTATTTCTTTCCTTCATACAAAAAAGGACAAAAAAGAAGAAAACACAGAGGCATGGGAAAGTAAGTTAGGCAGGAAACAAGTCTGTATTCACATTTTTTACCCAGAAGAAAAGTAGATTTGAAAAAAAAAAAGATACATCTTTAAAAAGCTGAACATTTTAGCTTAATTTTAATTAGTATTTATTCAGAACCCTCTGGGAAAAGAATGAATGCCATATAGCATATCTGATGCTGGAAAGCCCTGAATATCCTCAAATTCATGTTGATTAAAGTAAGAAACATGGGAACAGAAGGTCCTATTTTATATTTTTTATTTATAATCTAAGCCACAGTTTGATAGTCGTTAAGTAAAACATTAGGGATTTTTTTATCATGTGAGAATTCCTAAGAATCTTGTGAAGATTTATGTTTAAGGGTCTGTAAGAGATGAACCTCCTCTGCTTTAACTGATTGTGTGTGGTCAGTATGCCTAAAGTAATCTCTTTTATAGCAATTTTGTTGTAAGATTTTTCTAATTCACATCTACAGGACAAATAAATGCAAATGCAGGGACTATAGTAGACTCAGATAATCTTACCTGTCATTGAAAAAGCAGTTTCAAAGTAGTTCTGTCTTCAATAATATCACTTAAAAATTCAAGAAACAAGAGGCAGTTTGTAGAGTGCAAACTAAATCCATTGATATTCATTTCGTACTTGCAATACTTCATGGGAACAAAGAGTAGTCTGAGTTCTCATAATCAATAAAAAACAAATGATATGTGGACTGACCATACGTGAGAATAAAAGTAAAAAATCACTACCACTAGACTCATCCATATTTCTTACTACTTTCCTATTAGTAGGTACATCAAGTCCTAGAACTTTAGAAAGTCCTCCAATGCCAAATCATTCAGGCTTTTTCTCACTACTATATAATTCCCCAAAAGAGTTCTCACTCTAGTGCCAGAAATCACATCTGCTGGCTACTGTCATCGAAGAAAAGGTGAATAAATTCTTCGTAGTACTCCCTCCTCAAAAATTCCTTTAAGAAGAGCAGTTATCTCAATAGAAGGCATCATCCCCAGTTGTCTTCAACATGTTCATTAACAACCTGGACACAGGACTTGAAGGAATACTAAGTAAGTTTGCTGACAGAACTAAATTTGGAGGATCTGCCAACTCCCTTAAGAGCAGACAGGCCCTGCACAGAGACCTCAACAAATTAGACAGATGGGCAATTACCAAGTGTATGAATTTTAACAAGGGCAAATGGTGGGTTCTGCACCTGGGATGAGGCAACCCTGGTTCTGTGTATAGGCTGGGGAAGGAGATGCTGGAGAGCAGTGTCATAGAAAGGGACCTGGGCGTCCTGGTCGATGGCAAGTTGAACACGAGTCAGCAGTGCCCTGGCAGCCAGGAGGGACAGCCCTGTCCTGGGGGGCATCAAGCACAGCATTGCCAGCTGGGCAAGGGAGGGGATTGTCCTGCTCTGCTCTGCACTGGGGTGGCCTCACTTCGAGTGCTGGGGGCAGTTTTAGGTGCCTCAGTGTAAGAAAGACATTAGAGAGAATCCAAAGGAGGGCCATGAGGATGGTGAAGGTTCTGGAGGAGAAGCTGTATGAGGAGTGGCTGAGGTCACTTGGTCTGTTCAGCCTGGAGGAAGGGAGACTGAGGGGACACCTCATTGCAGTCTACAGCTTCCAGCTTCCCCACGACGGAAAGAGGAGGGGCAGGTACTGAGGTCTTCACTCTCATGACCAGTGACAGGACTCGAGGAAACAGCATGAAGCTGAGTCAGGGAAGGTTTAGGTTGGATATTAGAAATGAGGTTGTTCACCTAGAGGGGTGGTTGAGCACTGGAACAGGCTCCCCAGGGAAGTGGTCACAGCGTTAGACCCATCTGAGTACAATAAGTGTTTGGACAACACTTCCAGGCACAGGGTGTGATTCTTGGGGTGTCCTGCACAGCACCAGGACTTGGACTCGATGATCCTGATGGGTCCCTTCCAACATAGCATTTTCTGTGATTCTGTGATCTCTATTGGCAGAATCCTCCCATTATTAAAATCTTATTTGCAGCACCATGTCAGATTTCTCTTAAAAATGATTGCTGTTATCCCTCAATTTTTTTTTTCTTTACCTTGTACCACATGGGAAGGTGTTGCCCAATGGTGGTTGTGTTTTGGAGAATCACTACCAGGCACTGAAGCTCTGGCTTGAACTTCCAGAATTCAGTGTGGTCTATAAAGTCAGATGCTGACAATGTACAAACAAACCTCCATTCTTTTTGCACAATCCAAAGTATGCAAAGAGATTAAATACTAGTACTTGATCTAATAGAGTGGAGAAAGTGTGCTATGCACGCACACTTCAAACATATCATTATATTTTTCAGCAGTCTGCACAGTAGACTTTGTCTGGGAGAGGTTACAGCACAGATTCTACTGCACTGTTCATGAAAAGACTGCAACTAAATGAAATAACTTTCTCTATATCAGTATATACCTGAAGAGAAAGGAAGAACAGTTCCAGTGAAATCCTGCTTTATGACATCATGGCAGTGCTAACAAGGCATTACTAAAACAGCATGTTCTTCTCCGAAAACTGGCAATTGTTGATGCTTAGTTGGAAACATTCTGGTTTTCTAGGATGGGCTTGTCAGTTGGAGGGTGGAACTCTAAATCTCAAAATATTTCCTGAAACACTTTAAAAGATTTAAAAATGAAAGTCACTTTCATTAAGAAGGAAACTATTTGATAAATACTTTCATTAAAACATATTTTGGCTTTGAAAACATCATAATTATCAGCCTACAGATCCATTCTCCAAACCTTTATACAGTTTAAAGGGTAGAGATGATGAGTTTTTGTGGGGGTTTTTTGTTGCTCAAAATTAAGTTCTCCACCTAATTCTGCATGAGTGGGAGAAAAGATTTTTTCAATTCAAATTTCATTCAAATAGAAAAAAAAAAAAAAAACAATTAGAAAACAGTTCCAAACTTCTTTTTACATATGACCCATCAAACTCTGTATTTTGGCTCTCAGATACATTCTCTGTTTCAGAGAGGAGAATGCATTCTTCATTTAAATCTGCCTAACTCACTTGCAATGAGCCTGCTGTATAAGTAGCAAAATCAGCTTTATCCTGTCCTGGACAGGATGCTTACTTGTCTCCTAAGTTCCAAAAATTTGCTATACTCACCTAGAATGCACACAGAAGACAAGCCTCCAAATGCCTATCTGTATTACCTTGAAAGTTAATTAGGTTTTAAATTAACACAAACTGTACACTTAACAGGTTTTCCAAGATCAGCTGCTTCAGGATTTCTCGCAAGACATCTTTTTTATTACACTGATTCATATAATTTCAAAGGTCCGCATGTTTCCTTATCCTATTTCCCTTTCCAGCAGCTGTTAGCTACCTTTGATCTGGGAATATAATTTGATAGTCTAGGGTGCTGTGTTCTGGCTCCTCTCTCCCAGTACCAGAGGGGTCAGCCATCCATATGTGCTTACTTTTTACATGCCCAGAGGTAAATAATCACACTCAGTCTCTCTTTGTGTTATCTTCCAGCTTTCCAACCACTGGTAAAGCTTTCAGGTATTTTTAAAATCAGGGAACATTTTCCCATTGATGTCAGAGTTTTCTAAATTGCTGTCACTATCTCTACTTCACACTAGGTGTCCAGATCTCCTTGAACACAGGAGAGGGAAATGTGAAGATGTGAGAAAAGAGCATAAGTATCAAACTTCACTGTGACAATCTTACAACACTGTCCTTTGGGAATCAATCAAGCAAGCAAGCAAGCAAGCAAGCAAACAATCAATACCAGCTAAGAAACACCAGAACAGGTGCTTAGTTTCTGGGTTTTGGAGCCTTCCTATCCTGATCACATCTTCCCTTTTTATTTCCCTTCCTTGTCAGGCTAAAACTGAAGTTACTGTTTCTCATTCCTATCCAGTTGCCTTTTGTACAACGTATTTATTTCTTGTCTTTTTATGTTTGTATAAGAATCTTGTAGCACTCAAGTACACACACTGAAAAATAAAGATTAATCACATAAACTGAAAACTCGGAAGAAAATAATCAACTGAACGGAAAATGTTTAAAGTCCTGCAAGGGTTTAAAAGGTTACAAACTGAAAGGACAAAGATTTTTGGAAGCAGACTTACTAGTAAACAACCTCACCGTGACCTCATGCTCATATAAGGAGTGAAGAGGAGGAGATGGACCCGTTAGGCAGGAAGTTATAAGAAATCTGCTGAGCTAAAAAACAGCAGAGAAAATAATATATGAAGGTCTACAGTTGAATCTGAAGAGAGGGAATCTCCAAGGACTAACTGGAGAGGAGAAACTACATTACAACATTTTCCTGGCCTATAAACCCAAGTTAGGAAGTAAGCAAAGTCCAGACCCAGTGCCAGATCACTGGGATTCACTGAAGCTTACCATGTGCCAGAACATTGTCCAAATTGAACAAGAGGGAACAGAGACAACAATGACTCTGTTTTTTATAATCTTTCTTAACTAGGAACTGTAAAGCAACAAAACCTAGGGCCTGACCTGGAGATCATCCACATGAATCTGCTTAGCTGTCCACAGGAAGAAAACTCCCAGAACAATGCACAAGAGGGCTGAGACAAAAGGGATTTGGATGACTATCTAAGTGTAGAGAAAGAGGTTCATCTCTACTACCAGACAGGATGCTCAAGTAATGTTTTAAAGGAATTTCTTCCAACTGCCCTGATTATTTTTCTAGTGTGAGAAAACAGGCCAGGTTACCTATCAAGTGAAGAGACAATACCAGTTCAAAGAGCATCTGACCTTACTCTAGCATGACACCAGAAGCAACGACTATATAGAGAAGTTACTGGAATGGCAATCTATAGCTATTTATATTCAGCTTAACTGGAAAGGGGGCCAACTAAATGCTGACGAAATCTGGTTAACTGACAAAGCACTATGCTACAGTCAAAAGGGAGTATGAAAGCCAGGTTAGGAAAGAATAGGAGCTGAAGGCAAGTGAAAAGCCTGCATGGAAAAAAAATTGCTGTTGCAAGAACCCAAAAGGTGTTTATTTTAGAGAAAAAGCAAGGGCGCAGGAAATGGAGATCCAGTAATGACTCCAGTTACTATTTTAGGATATAGAGTCTGATGATACATGAACTTGTAAATAATTAATGTAATTAAATAGAGTTCTCCTTAGCGTAATAGATTGTTTTCATATGGTGATCTAAACACATAAAGAGCACCTGTACCAGGTTCTTCCTGGAGTACTGCATGGGTTAAGGTATCCATGCCTTCACAGTTTCAGACAATTGTACAGCAGGCACTATACTAGAGGGGGGTCATCTAAAATACATTCAAAGCCATATATGTCTGTTATTTCCAAGCTGAAAAAACCCCGGAAGTCTTTGCTCCATCTTCATATAATTTAATTTGTCGAGAAAGAAGAAAAGGAACTGACAGAAGAGAGTGTGGGATCACAGAAGCATTTCACGTCACATACCATAGTTTACTGACTTAGGATTCTCTCTGCCTTCGCGATATTTCTACAGTGAGTAGAGGGGGCAGACAGTTTTTCAGAAATGGTCCCAAGGTGTGTCTGTATCCTCCACTGAGTAGTTGTGAGGAGTTTGGAAAGGTTAGTCTTCCAGGCTGGGTGCTTCAGTTGAGTGTCCAAAGTTAGACAGTGGCTAACCCCAAACTATCCCTTATCCCAGTGCCTCTGAGATTAAGGTAAAATAAGACTTCAGGGGTCAACTCTCTATATAAATGAATTCCTTAACTCTAGCCTGTACTTTGCAATATTATTTTCAGGAAGGTTTCTGTACATAGAGACTACATAAGGTCAGCATTTATGTCCTGCAAATGAGTCCCTTAAAAATTCTCCTGTGCTCTTGAATTGGTTTATAGAAATATTTGTTCCACATGAACATTTGCCTCACCACACTTGTCCCAGCTTGTTATGTATTTCTTTGTTCAAAGGCTTGGCTTCTCATTCCACAGCAATTGTTAATACAAAATTTAAAGGATACAGGGTGTATGATGCATAATTGCTTCCCATTCTTAACTGCCAGGTTTCTCCCCCCACACGTAGTCATGGCACTCATGATAAAGATAAAGAGAGAAATCATGCTCCTAGAACACTGTAAATGTCACTGAAGCAAGTTAAATGAGCCAGAAGGACCAGGATGAGATAAGAGTGAAGATAATAATCTCACAGAGGTGAAGCATGTAGAAACTGAACAATGGACTTCCACAGGAGTAAGTTCAGTGAAGCTTTTTTGGGGTGTGAGTGGATGAGAAGGTAGGTACAGCATATAAAGGCAGTAATGTGTGTGTATACACATACACATGTGTTTGTTTATTGTAGATGAAGGAACTGAGTGAATTCAAAACTCTATAACTCAAAATAAAATGAGCTGAATTCATAACATGTATTTGTGTGGCAGCCTTTACTGCACATGTCACATCTGGAATAATCTCGGGTCCAGATGGCTGGATAATGAGAGCTCACTGGCCTGTCCTGGAGAAGGTTCCTAAGTCTCTTCCCACACATGTTGACTCAGGGAGCTGCAGCTGCTGTGCCAGTAGGCACACCACAGTGCAGGCTAGATCCACGTATGTTTGAAACAAGTGCGACCTCTGTAGAATTATTCATCTAGGGTGGGTAAGCCTGGAATAACACAGACTGGAGTAATCTTTGTGACAGTGACATTATGAGGAGGGACTCTTCTAAGGAAAGTATTTCACTGTGAGACTACAACAATTCACGAGAGGACTACAATCTGAATTTCAATTGTTTTTGCTCCATGAATTACCAATAGCTGACTGCTCAGCAGTCAAAACTATGGGGAACAGTCATCAAAACAGTGTATCACTACTTGGGTACTTTAACCCCATTCATTCTTTTTTAAAAGTGCTGTCAGGCTGTTGGCTCTGCTACAAAAATAGTATGAGCTAAGGAAAGACATGTGAACTCAAGCCTAAAGCAGCATTTAAAGGGAAACAGACTATACAAAGTATTAAGGCCTGTGGTGGTGAAGGAGACACATACACACAAATGCTGAGTCTATTGGCTGGTCACAGAGAAGGGATTTTCTGCAGTCGAAATAAACTCTAGCCCTGTTATAATGTTATTAATTCATTCTGGATCATCCTTTGTGCCAGCTCCACCTATCATTCACACTTCATGGATAGTTCAATTAAAAGCACTAACAACTGCCAGCTTTATAATGTTAAAAGAAAACAGTTGTTATTAAAATAGAAAATAGCAGCAACCCATATCATCGGACCACCATAACATTGCACAGCTTGGCACAAGTCTTGAAGTCTCTGCTCTACTGAGGCCCTGTCCAGACCACACACAGAGCCTGAAATAGAATATAAATCATTAAAAAAAATAAGATGAAAATAAGATGTTATGTCTTAATCAGGATTTGCAATATAGTTATCTACTTTGCCTAATCTGTAAGTGGCATAGATGATAAAACTTTCCAGCCTAAGGGAAAGTCTGATATTCTGATATTTATTTTTATAATTAACTGAGACAAAAGTTTAAAAATTTTCCTTTTTCCTTTTTAGCTGAATTATTTTAAAATCCTTGAATCAATGTATTTTTATCTGATCTGTCAAATCCAAACTGAAACAAAAGGATCTATTCTCTCTACTAGCATGCATCCCCAGGGACTAACTGCCATGCAGTATGGAAAACATAGTCCATATGCACAGCATCTTTTCTATAGGGAAGAAAAGCATGAAAGATCCAAAGCAACAAATTTTATATGTCATTTCTAAGCTTATGCTGAAGCAGAAATTAAGCACTGGCAGACCTGAAATATTTCCATCTCCTATGAAATCTTCAGAAAGGGGGAAGAGAAAAAAAATAGGATCCTTTCTTATTAAAATTTCTCTTTTGATAAAGCCACACTTACAGACATGGAAAATCCTTTTCAAGTTTAATCATCTCGGTGTTAAAATTACTGTCAACTCTATATGAATGTAAAGAACAGCCACTTCCAAACATGTATACATATAATCAAAAACTGCTAGAAAACACCCATTCTGGTATTTTTGATATTTAACATGCAACCATTAAGAAATCTTCAAATCAAGCATGTTTTTTCAACTGTACTAGAGTTCTTTTGTGCTTTTATGTTATTATACAACCTTTAATTACACAAAATGCACACTATTTTTTCCATAGACTGTCCCCACCCCTTGCTCCCCCCGCCTCCCGTTTCATCCGCTGTGCAGAGTGAAAGGTGATGCAGGAATGAATCAGTGTTCTGTACTGAATGAGCCCATTGTCCCTCAGTCCCTCGCCTTGCCTGGCTCGCTGCACGACTTAGAAGGTGTCCGGTAAATGAGGCAAAGGGCTGCAGGAAGAGGATTGTTCATCCTGCGCTCAGTGTGCCTCCCCAAAGTGCTGTCTACAATCATGCCATTAAACACACTACTTGCAGTTCTCATGCGCAGGGAGACCAAGCTGGTGTTATCTATAAAAACATAATGGTAATTTTCTATATCTTTGAATAGTAACATTTGCAATGTTCTTTTATGTACAGAGCAGTAGGACTTCTGCACTCGATATTAGACTTCAGCGGGCCCAAGCTTCCTGCAGTAAAAGAGAGCATTCACTGACAAACTTTAACTTGCGGACACATATACACACACACAAACACACACAAAAATAGAGGAAGGGTTTGAAATAAACTCCTGTAATACTTAAACGAATGTTACTCAGCCATAAAAGAAAGTGAAATCCAGTTTATACCACTGCTGCTGAAGGGTGGCCATTCATTTCAGTATCAGAAAGCTTGTTATGTTGTGTCAAGCTGATGCTGCTGAAGACTACTGAAGTGCTGATATGTGAACCTAATTTGGAGGATTTGCAAGCTGTGGAACTAGTAAGATCACAGATAACAGGGGGATGGATCTATTACACACTTTCTCTGGTTTCACCATGACATAATGCTCCAAAATTCAGAAAGTAAAATACAGAGTTGGCCCCAGTCCAAGCATCCCAATATGTTAACTAAAAAGTTGATTTGTGGATGCAGCATCCAATTAATTTCTTTTTAAAAAATTATTATTTTTTAAAAAATTAACCTAATCAACAGTAGTGAAGGCTAGAAGTCTTTGATAAAGACACAAAGCAATCTTCTTCCCAGGGGTACACTTCAGTGGAAACTCAGAAGGGATATAGTGCTGTCTCTTTCCTTTTCCCCTTCAGTGAGCATCACTTAGCACACTGTGAACCCTGGGTCACACACAGTCATATGGTTTGCAGAGCTCCACTCCTGCTTCCTCCCTCCACATCACAACTTAGCTTAGCCTCTGCATTCTGCTGCAGCATACCTCTGCCCTGAAGAGAACAGACAATCTCAACAATCAAGCAGAATATTCTGGCTCAAACTCCATTCTGGCTTTGGCTGCTTTAGTAAAACTGTCAAAAACTAATGGAAATATGTTGCATTTACTGTAATGATTTTTGTGTTGTAAACACCTGGTCTTGATGGTTCAGATATTTTGTCTAGGCTGTAGAATGATGATTTAGATCACTGCTGGCTTTGAACTTTGAACATGTTACTACCAGACTATTCAAGTATCTATACTAGAAGCTATGTGAGAAAGGACAGTTTCACAGAAAAAACAAACAAACAAACAAACAAAAACAAAAACACAAAAAACCAAAACAAAACAAAAACACAAAACAAACAAACAAACAAAAAGAAAAAAACCCAAAAAACAAAAACACCCCACCAAAAAACCTGAATATTTTTACATGTGGTGTTTGAATGAAACAGACAACTCTTACAGTTTTGAGAGAAGATAGCAAGAGAGTGTCTCCAGAATAATCAGTGCCCCTAGGTGATGCAAAAGAACCAGACCCAAATCACCATCCTGAATCGATGCTACACAGATTGAGCCTTTTTTTCCTAAACTGAGGGTAACTACCCCAACCATTTAGCCATCATCACATCCAGTGTTTTTGCATTGGGTTTTTGTAACTAGAAATTCCATCACGAGCCTGCAAAGCCTCTCTAAAGAAAAAAAATCATTGAAACGAACATGCTTCCTGTAAAGTTTGGTTTGGGTTTTGCACTTTCCAATAAAAATAATCATACAAAAGTATGACTTGCATTATAACTTATATCTCATTTATTATCTTGGCATCTGAATTACAAACAAACAAACTTGTAAGCCTAAGGATCTCTGAACAAAACTTACCCATTTCTTAAGCAGCCAAGCTCCTGAGTTTTGTCTGATTTTTAGTCTAGAATCTGATGTCTTGGACCAAAGATTCAAGAAATAAGACATTTGGCTTCTGTTTCCATTTCTGCCACTGAGTCTCTTTTGCAACTTGGATAAGTCACTTAATATCGCTGTCCCACAGTTTCTTGATCTACTGAGTAGACACAGCAGTATGCAATCTGAGTGTGTAACAAAGCTAAATTAAAGGCCTTAAACAAAAGGTTCTAAGTGTCATTTCCCCCCCTTTTTTTCCTGCTAGTATAAGATCAAAGAGTGAGAGAGGGAGTGTATTGTGTTTATAAGCAGTGAACATCTGATAAGTTTTATAATCTATGCCAATATTGCTGTAATTCCCTTTTAAACCTGCTGTCCCCAACTAGAAAAAATAGAATTAAAAACATCATATAAACAAATGGTAGTGCAATAGCCATGCCAAGGTGCAAAGGACAGTTATGCATATTGATATCCCATTAACTTTGGTGTTAACTGCACAGCAGGCCTTCCAGCCACCAAAGTTTTGTGATGATTAACACCACACAAGTTTTCAGTGATTGATGTATAATCCCTGTTATAGATCAAAATCACTTTGCTTTACTCCATTTTTGTGTTTCTTAGATTCATTAACCCCTCCCAAAACTTAAGACAAAATGGCAGTGTCTTAAGCTCCAAATGTAATTGCTTATGCCATGCTACGTTGATGATGCAGTTGCGTATCAGATCTTTTAGCTTTACACGTGGATGGATAATAAGGAACACTACTACCAAATCTGCATGGAGTTATACAGCTGAAAATTGTTCCCATACACACTTCCATCTCTGATTTAAATGTTTGCCTTATGTCTTTAAAGTGCATGTCAACAGAATATGGAAGCATGCTCTTTTTCACGTTGTCATCAGACCACTATCATGTCAGAAATATTCATACCTCCAGTGAAATTACTACATGAAATAACCTTAAATGTATTACTTGGTACATAATTTCTGTTTTATAGAGCATGGCTACCTACTGTAAAAACTTACATGTTTGTTTACTCTTGCAGGCACAGTGTATTGGACAGTTGAATAAATCTTAAGCTGGAGAAGTCTTCTACATTTTAGTTTCCTGTTGGTTTTCTATTGCCCTTGCAATTGACTTGCAATACAGATGCCCAATCCACATAGGTGGCTTCCAAATTTTTCATGCAACCTATACATCTATGGGTTTTATCTAACCCCGTTGAGCAGTTTGGTCCTTGCTAACGTGGATAATAATTGCATAATTGTCCATAGGTTCTGGTCTAATTACTGTGAGATTAAAATCTGTTCAACACTTTTCACTGATGCTATTTTTCCAAAGTTTATCTGATTTTTTAAAAATGTAACCTTTCTAAATTCTTTTTGTCATGAGCACCAATATTTCTGTAGTTATACATAAGAACCTCAAATCTATCTTCAGTCCAACGTGAATTTGCTTTGGCAATGAGAAAGTTACTTCTGTTATGCCCCTGTGTTTCCACTTCTTGCAAAGACACTGGCCTGACCTTAACCCATTCCTTGGAACAACACAATCTATAATACTAAATAGGCCTTTACTTTTTATGATGTCCAGTAAGAGAGATGGATATTCTTCCAGCTGAACTCATCATGATACCACACTCCTTTCCCTATATTACAGTTCAAAATACCAAGATCTGTCAATAAATGTAAAATGATAAATAAGAATCCAGACTCCAAACCTTTATCTCCTGTGTTACCCAGGAAAAAAAGAAATGCTGTAGTCACTGCTACTAATGAAATATGTTACCAGAAAACAACCTTTTTCTTCAAGAATAAGATTTTTCACTATAGCCTATATCACTCATATTTGGAAACACATTAAGAACTAAATAACACAGACTAAAAAACTGGAATATAGACGATTTGAATAGGCTCAGAAGACAGAAATTCCTTCATTTTTTCAAATGTCAAAACAGTGTCTCAAAGCTTATACTGTTCAATCTAAATCTAAATATGCAATAAAAATCCTGCCTTGGTTGGAGCATCAGCTTAAGGCAAGTTTCAGGCACAGAATATGAAGTCACCATGGTGAAAATCATTATCACAAATCATTACATCCATCTCAGACCTGCTGTTTCAATGTCAGGGCACTTATAAAACTGCTTCAAGTCTGGAGTGAAGACTGTACTTAAAAGCTGTCTGGAACAGTGTAGCACTCTACAGTAATAAAAGTGTTTATCTAGGCAAAAGACATGATTTTCTCACAGACCTTTCAAAACTGTGAAATGGGCCCACTCACCAAGTAATAAACTTAGGAAATCCCACCACCTTTTGCTCCAAGGTCAAAGAACATTTCTTTCAGATGGACTTGTAAAACCATAACTGTATCTATAAACACAGAAGAGCAAATCAAAAGAAGCTCTACAAAAACAAATCTAACCATAGTTTTCCCTATGAGATCTGAAAGAAAAACTACCCCATGTTATTGCTCATGGTTTTATTGAGGGTGCTCAGATACTGAATTAAGGAATATGATATAAGAACTGCTTCTGAAAGAATACACATACAGAAGTACTCCTACAAGAAAAGATCTCATGGTGAAATATCCATAGACCAGAAATGCCCACGATTCAACCATATTTATTGTCTGACCTCTCACCCCTAGGTCTAAGTTCTGAACAGTTACAGGTTTAAAAGTTTCCAGACAAAACAATTCAATATTATGTGTAGAAATACCTTTCCAAATACTCTTACATACTTTTGTATGAATGCACTCTCAGTTATTGTACTGAGCAAATTATATGCCCTAGATTTCAGCTGTGACCCATCCTTCAGAGCTATTTTTTATCTAAAGAAGCACTGCATGACTTTTTTCTTGCACCTGACATTTTCAGGGACCAGATATACCTTTTATTGTAAAAACCCTACATATAGAATAGAAGACATCTAGTAAGCAAAATTACTGTGTCATTTCTATCTGAACATTCATATCAACTCTCAC